>JASVEL010006934.1:155000-636821 GCA_032618575.1 Nicotiana noctiflora
CCTCAGAATCAAGTTTGAAAGTGTTAGTTACCTCAAGCCAAGCCAAAACTCTAGCCGTGATGCCCTTGCCTCTCTATTCGGCATCCAAATTCTCTGACTCTAACCAACATTAGTATATTATCATCAATATACGCTAAAGGAATAAAACACAAACGAAAATTATCAATTTAGACCAAAAATCCCGAAATTGCTCAAACTCGGCCCCTGGACCCACGTCTTATAATTTGATAAAATCACAAAACTAGAATCCTTACACTCTCACGAGTTCATGCATACCAAATATATCAAAATCCGACCACAAATAACCCCTCAAATCCCTAAATCAAAGTCTCTAATTTCAAATCCTAACTCCCTATTTTAACCACTAATTTCCATAAATTTCATGTCTAATCAATAAAATATCATCATATGGTAGCAATCCGGTCTCTAGTCGATGCACTATTTAAACGAGAATGTCGTGTCGTCTAAAAAAACGTTTTAGTTCCAAGAATCTTACCTCCACGAATTTCCCTTGAATTCCCTCTTAAATCTCTCTCAAAAGCTCCAAGGCCAAGCAAAAATGGTGAGAAATGGCCAAAAATTCGCAAAGGGAATAATTTATATGTTCTGCCCAAGGATTCCGCATCTATGGCCCAATACCGCATCTGCAACCCCCGCACTTGTGACTTAAAGTTTGCTTCTGCAGAATTTCACTTACACACTTCTTCCGCAACTGCGATCAAGCCACCGCATCTGCGAGCTCATAGGTGCGACACACCCTCTGCATCTGCGATGCTCGCCCAACCAGTTGGCTCTCGCTTCTGCGATAGATACGCTACTTCTATAGCTCGCACGTGTGGTCCCCAGTCTACAAGTACGGTTATGACAGAAACACAACAATTTCAGCTGCAAACCCCAACTTCCAAACTTCCCGATAACCATCCAAACGTATCTCGAGGCCCCCCGGAACCTCAACCAAAAGTACACACAAGTCACATACCACTATTCAAACTTGTACCAATCCCCGGAATACTCAAAACAATGCCAAAATACCAAATCACCCTCGGATTCAAGCCTAAGGATTCCAAAAATTTCCTAATTTCGCAAAAGATATAAAATTCTATCAAACCTCACCCGAATGACCTAAAATTAACATGTCACAAATGACATAACAGACCTACTCTAATATTCAAAATTCTACTCCGATCCCGATATCAAAATTTCCACAACCAACCGGTAAAATGGCAAAATTCCTGTTTCGCTAGTTCAAATCTAAATCTACCATGGACCTCTAAAATATATTCCGATCAGGCTTCTAAGTCTCAAATCACCTAGCAAAGCTATTTGAACCATCAGAATTCACATTCGAGACCTTTTTCATATAAGTCAACATTCGATTGACTTTTCCAACTTTAACTCACTCAAAAGAAACTAAGTGCCTCATTTCTTTCCAAAATCACTCCGAACCCAAACCAACCAATCTGATACCACATAATACAGTTGAACAAGATATAAAGAAGCATAAATGGGGGAACAGTGCGGTAACACATGAAATGTCACGAACCAAAACCCACACTAGTCGTGATGGCGCCTCTCGTTAAGACAAGGCCAGCCAACTAAATCCAAATTATTTCTTTAACAGTTATTAAATATAAGTGAATAGACAAGGCCAGCCAACTAACCCTATAAATCATTTTTTAAGAAATGAAAATCATATAGTTACACTGAAAAAAAAAGTTATGCATTTTCATATTCATCATTTTTCTATTTATTGGTCAAAAAATGAAATATTTTCGTACCACAAAAGGTTATTACATAGGTTGACTTGTCGCTTTACCTAAACCGATACACGGAAATAATAATATCACAACAAAAATATTTGATTCATCATATTATCCTTGACGGTATATAATGGCAGCTTGATGCACGCAACTTTCCATGTTCACACAAGTTTGAGGAAGAGACGCATTTTAAAGAAGTATGAAATAGGCAATATATATTATTGTAAATATTAGTGACTGATTCTATAACTTAAATCCATAACAAAGATGATAGTATATAATAACTTTATCGTTGATCCAAACTCCTCTTCAAATATATAACTTGACGGTATATGATTTGCCTATTTGCCCACAATTATTGAGATTGCACGTTTTCCCAAAATGCAAACTAACTAAGGTACCTTTGACTTGTAAGAGGACTACTATCATGACATTTTGAGCTCGTGTGTGTGAGACTGGAGAGTGATGACTGAATGAAACCGAGAAGCTGATACTGAGTGACAGTCTGGGATCGGGCTTCACGCTGCAGCGAGATATTGAACATGCCTTCATTGGCTATGTTGTAGCATTTAGGCTAAAGAGAGAAGCCCATCCGGAGTCTTTACATCCTCAGTGAGCACAGTTGATGATATGGAGGGATGTAACTTTTCTGGACATGGATCTTGTCCGAAATCTTTATATTTGGAGATGGATCTTCTCCATAGGCTGGAATGGCCTTCATCAGCACTGGATGACTCTTGTCAATAATGTGTATATATTCTGGGATGGATCTTCCATGGGCTTTGTAAGACATATACAGTACCGAGTTTGTTATTGATATTATCTAGAGATAGATCTTCTCTGTAGGCTAGAATGGCATTCCTCAGTACTGAGTGATTGCTATCAGATATGTATATATTCCGGGATGGATCTTTCTTGAACTGTATGAGCCATATACAATACTAACTGGACGAGCATTTGAGGTTGTGGGTACACTAGGCACTCAGCATGTTGTATTTCATACAGCATGTGCATTGACATGTAGATGTAGCAGAGTTACACTCCTTTACCTTGTTCATACCTTCTCTGTTTTACTGTTCGAATTGTTTATTAAACTGAAAGCATGCCTATATTTCTATTAATATTTCTGTTATTGTTGAGGAGGTTGAGTTTGTCACTACTTATTAGTCCAAAGGCTGGACTCGTTACTTACTGAGTTAGTGTACTCACGTTACTCCCTACACCTCGTGTTCAGATTCAGGCACTATGGATCCAGTGGCGGATGTTTGATCGAGGCTTCTGAATTAGAAGAATATTGAGGTACCTGCACGGCCTTCGTAGACCTTGGCTCTACGCCTTACTTTCCAGTTGTATTTCAGTTGTTCCCTTAGACATTTTGTGAGACAATGTATTTTTCCTTAGACGCTCATGCACTCAGTGACACCCTGGTTTTGGGCTGAATTGTATCTATTCTTGAAATGTCTTATGTTTCAAATAGTTATTTAAATGCTAAAAGCTTTCGTAAATGGTTTAAAGCTTATTATTACCGTGTTGGATTGATGATTTGAGGCTGGCCTAGTTTAACGGTAGGCGTAATCACGATAGATCGGGTTTTGGATTGTGACAATGAGAATATATTTTCTATAAGAAAATTATAAATAGTATAATTTTTAATTCGTATCAAGAGACTTCGATTTTAGTCTTTGGGGGAGTTTCTTAAAGATCTTTCTAAACCAAATTTCCTTAATAGAAGCGTTTCCGATTTCTTAAAAAGTAAAAATACAAATTGTTTATAATGAATATGAGAAAAAATATTATTGGGCCGGATTCACCACAAGGAATGTTAGATGCTCCATAAACTCATTAATAAGTTCTCGTTCGAAACCTTATTTATAACTTATAAATACACCATTATTGGTTTATAGAAGAGTGATTTTTCTGATATTTCTTATGAAAAACCAATGACAGCTAATATTCGATTCTTGTGAAAATATAGAGTCCATCCGCTATGTAAGAATTCATAACTAAGTAATTCGAATCGGGTTGCTGCAGATAAATCGCTTTTTGTAATTGGAGGAAATAAGTAAGAAGGTGTTTGGCTAAGAGCCTGTTTGGCTTAGCTGATTTAGAGTAGCTGATAATTGTTAGGTGCTGACAAGCACTTTTAAGTGCTAAAGCTGATTTTAAAAAAAAAGCAGTTACATGTTTGGATAAAAGTATTGAAATTAATAATAAGCAGCTGAAAACTGGGTATAAGAAGAGTTTTGTTCAAAAAAGAAGTATTTTAGGGATGGAATAGTAAATATTTTGGTCAAACCTAAAATGCTTATAAGCTGAAATTTGATAAGTTGGGGGAGACCAACTTATGACTTTTGGCTTATTTTTGGCTTATAAGCACTTTTAATTTTACTAAACGCGTAGATAAGCCAAAAAGTGCTTATAAGCCAGTTTGACCAGCTTATATCCTCTAAGCTTATAAACTAGTCAAACTTATTTATAAGCACCTTTTGGCTTACTATGCGTTTGGTAAAAATCCAAAGTGCTTATAAGTTAAAATCAATCATAAATCATAAGTTGGTCAGCCACAACATATGACATTTTAGCTTATAAGAACTTTTAGTTTGATCAAGACTTTTATTAGTTTATCCTTAATAATATTATCTAATTCACAAAATTTTATTCCCAATATAAATTTTCTAGCTTTCTTTTCATTCCGTATTCGTTATTCCTCTTTTTCTTTACATAGAAACTTTTTAATTTATAATCTTTTGTAAAGTTTTTAAGAATATTTTAGTCATTTTAATAAAAGAATTATTGACACTTTTCTACCAAAAACATTAATTAATTATTATCATTTTTAGCATGTATAGCCAACATATAAATACTTATGTTTCACCCAAAAGCTATTGGTTACTTTTTGAGTTAGGGACAATCAAAGATTATAAGAAGGTAAAACGGAATTAGTGGTAATATATTCAAGGATAATCTATGATTCGTATGTAGATTGTTCTAGTAAAATGACAAGAGAACTTATCGAGATATTAAAGTTATCCAACAATAGAGAGGTGAGATAGAGAGAGAATGATAGATAGAGAGAGGTTAATAGTATAATTTTTAATTCGTATCAAGAGACTTCGATTTTAGTCTTTGGGGGAGTTTCTTAAAGATCTTTCTAAACCAAATTTCCTTAATAGAAGCGTTTCCGATTTCTTAAAAAGTAAAAATACAAATTGTTTATAATGAATACGAGAAAAAATATTATTGGGCCGGATTCACCACAAGGAATGTTAGATGCTCCATAAACTCATTAATAAGTTCTCGTTCGAAACCTTATTTATAACTTATAAATACACCATTATTGGTTTATAGAAGAGTGATTTTTCTGATATTTCTTATGAAAAACCAATGACAGCTAATATTCGATTCTTGTGAAAATATAGAGTCCATCCGCTATGTAAGAATTCATAACTAAGTAATTCGAATCGGGTTGCTGCAGATAAATCGCTTTTGGTAATTGGAGGAAATAAGTAAGAAGGTGTTTGGCTAAGAGCCTGTTTGGCTTAGCTGATTTAGAGTAGCTAATAAGTGTTAGGTGCTGACAAGCACTTTTAAGTGCTAAAGCTGATTTTAAAAAAAAGCAGTTACATGTTTGGATAAAAGTGTTGAAATTAATAATAAGCAGCTGAAAACTGGGTATAAGAAGAGTTTTGTTCAAAAAAGAAGTATTTTAGGGATGGAATAGTAAATATTTTGGTCAAACCTAAAATGCTTATAAGCTGAAATTTGATAAGTTGGGGGAGACCAACTTATGACTTTTGGCTTATTTTTGGCTTATAAGCACTTTTAATTTTACTAAACGCGTAGATAAGCCAAAAAGTGCTTATAAGCCAGTTTGACCAGCTTATATCCTCTAAGCTTATAAACTAGTCAAACTTATTTATAAGCACCTTTTGGCTTACTATGCGTTTGGTAAAAATCCAAAGTGCTTATAAGTTAAAATCAATCATAAATCATAAGTTGGTCAGCCACAACATATGACATTTTAGCTTATAAGAACTTTTAGTTTGATCAAGACTTTTATTAGTTTATCCTTAATAATATTATCTAATTCACAAAATTTTATTCCCAATATAAATTTTCTAGCTTTCTTTTCATTCCGTATTCGTTATTCCTCTTTTTCTTTACATAGAAACTTTTTAATTTATAATCTTTTATAAAGTTTTTAAGAATATTTTAGTCATTTTAATAAAAGAATTATTGACACTTTTCTACCAAAAACATTAATTAATTATTATCATTTTTAGCATGTATAGCCAACATATAAATACTTATGTTTCACCCAAAAGCTATTGGTTACTTTTTGAGTTAGGGACAATCAAAGATTATAAGAAGGTAAAACGGAATTAGTGGTAATATATTCAAGGATAATCTATGATTCGTATGTAGATTGTTCTAGTAAAATGACAAGAGAACTTATCGAGAGTTAAAGTTATCCAACAATAGAGAGGTGAGATAGAGAGAGAATGATAGATAGAGAGAGGTTGTATTATTAATAAATAATAACACTTGTCTTACAAATGAGGGAGGCCTTTCCTTATATAGAAGGAAGGCCCCCTCGCCAACACATTACTTTATTCCAACACTATTGTTATTACAAAAATGGGAATAGGCGGAAGGGATGGGACGCCTAGACGGGCGAGTTTGTCAATATGCCTTTATATTCAGGGACGTATACCTTCTCGTCGAACGGGCGTGGGGGAAGGTATACTCGACGTCTATGTCCGTATAGGGAGGTGTGCTCGACCCATATTGATCATGTCTCATTCGTCCCCATACAGTTAGTCCCTATGCTTGTTGGATATATATTCGACATATATCTGCAATAGGTGGAAAAAATCGACCCCTCTCAGATCTATCCACGTGTGCATACGTGGCATATTCTTTTGAACCGTCGTTTGCTGACGACATGCGTCATGATTGCAGCTGCTCCCAAGGTAGGCCAGAAAGGTGATTTGACATTTTAGTTTCCCACCTCCTTTTCTGATACTAACCTCTTCGAATCCCGTGTACTGGACCGCTATAAATAGTAAGGTATTTCAAGACTTTCCATTTTTTGGATCATTAGAAAAAGTTCTTTGTACTTATGTCATTCATCTTTTCTTGTAGCAATACTTAACAGCTTTTCTTATTGACTTTGTAGCTTGTCAGCATACCTCCAATTTGATAGAAAGACTAACAATGGATAAAGGGGGTCGCCGCCGTGAGACAGATGAGGGTGAGGCCACTTCTAGGGTTCCTCAACCCTCGGGAGGTGGGAAGAAACCCCGCAAACCTCTCATTCCTCTTTCTGTGGACAACCTGCTTCCCTGCGAACTATACGTTCGAAGGGATTTCCCTACAAAGGGGGCTACCTCGGCATGGGAAAAGTCCACATTTACTGAAACTCTTCTAAATGGTCTCCGAGTATCTTGTGTGATTCCGGAGATGATCGTCATGCAAACGGCCGAAGGGGACCTTGCCAACGTGCACAAAGCCAGGTTATGTGCTTTCTATCAATACCCCTTCATAATGGGATGTGGCCTCCCCATCTATCCGCTGGCGGAAGAGTTGTGCCGGCTCTATAATATGTGCCCGGCTCAGCTTACCCCTTATACGTGGAAGATATGCCATATTCTAATGACTTATGCTAAGAGGGCCGGTATAGCTGTCATGGTATACTATCTGCTACAGCTGTTCCGTCCCGGGTTCATGAGAGAGACAATGCTCCAGTTAAAGAATTGTGGGATGAAGGGCTTGGTCGTTGAGACAGACGACAAGCCTAATCGCCAGTTCTGGCTAAAATATTTCTTTGTTAGAACTTCGAATCTAGTGTTGGACCCTGTTGGATTTCCCGAGGCATGGAATGCCGAATGTACGCATTATCCGTTGTGCTTAATTACTTTGCGCCTATTCGACCTTTTGTCATCTCATTATATTTTATATCTGCAGCAAGGGTGCGTACACCCCAGTCTGTACCGGACATTAAAGCCTGGGTGGGGCGGCTGATTCCTTTCGCGGAGGAGTGCAGGATGTGGGTCGCATTTACCACAAAATATGGCCTCACATGTATAGTATTGGTTCTGGTTATGGTGACCTCATATCTTATTAAACGTCGTGCTTTCTAATGCATTTTTATAACTGCATTGGCAGCCTGGAGTGCACCGTGGAGAAGGAGACGTCGTGCCGCCACTTTCTCGTCGGAGAATTCCAGTTTTGAACACGTGATTCACATGAGAGAGACCGCCTCTAAGGCCGCTCGCCCTGAGGGTGATCGAGTGGATGTGGAAGTATCTAGTGCTGATGATTCCAATGCTGCTCATTTCGAAGGCGGAGCCGTAATTCGAGAGCCGGCTTTTACGGATGTCGCCGGGGCTTCTCGTCCCGTGGGTGAGTTAGTGAATGAACCAACGTCCATAAAGGGCCCTTTGTCTCCACCACTTCTTGTTGAAAAGGACGCCTCAGAGGATGATGAGCCGTTGGAGCAAAAGAGGCGCCGACTACTCATTGGAAAAGGCGTGGCCGTGAAGTAGAGGGAGGTTATTACTCGCCGTCCCGAGCCGCGGCCAGTCCTTATGGGCGACGCCATCCGACCGGAGAGGGTGGCCCTCTTGAGGGAGGTTGCGGGAAATACCGCTTCTCCGCATGTTGAGGATGACAGTGCGCCTGCTTTCATCGGGCCGGCTACTGACAAAGAAGGGGCTACTCCCGGACAGGCTCCTACTTTTGCGGACGTGCCGTAGGAAGACTATACCCAAGTGGATATGGCGATGATAGGTCCTACCCGTCATCTTATGATCCCTACGGGATACAACCTGTTGCTGGATAGCGAGCAGGCTGCGGCAGACATGACCTTGCTATGTGGAGCTGCCGAGACAGAGTCTTTGAAGGCAGTGAGCGACAGAGATTTATCTCGTCGAGTCGCTGGCGCTGCCTTGCAGGTATGACTTGGTTATTGTTTTTCATAGTTCTTTTATGACCCCTGAAGCGTTGTGTCATTTTGAATTATGTCTTTTCTTTATCTTTTTCTCAGACCCTCATCTTGGAGGTGGAGCGAGGCCGACGGGAGCGAAAGAAGAATACTACCCTTAGGAAAGCGTCGAAGAAATACCAGGAGACCCATAGTAAGCATAAGACACTGGCGGACCTCTACACCCAGGACCCCCAGTTTCGAGTTTTCCGTGAGGGTTTGGAGCTGCCAGAGGATCAGCTACAGGAGCGTTCGGCCCAACTAGAGAGGACGAACGCGGACTTGATGGCCGTTGTGGCTCGAAATACCGAATTGGAGAGTCTCCTCCAGCAGAAGGAGGGAGAACTGGAACTGGGCCGTTAGGAGATAGCGGAGACAGCAGAGTTACGTGCTAGGATTGATGCCCTTACCGCTGATATCAGGGCCGCAACGGCTGAGGTGGTCGCCCCTCAGCAGGCGGAGACTGTTGTTCCAGTTGGCGATACGTCTCGTGAGGCTCACGATATATTTGTGTATACTGAGGCGAGGCGGGCTGTTTTCGAGCAGATGGTGGCCGTCGGTAGAGCCACTGAGGCAAAGGTCGAAACTCAGCGTCGCCTTGTTAATTAGGGCATAAGGCTTGTTGGTATAACCCCGACTCTCCGGATCAAGCGGGCTGTACCTTTACATATGTGGACCAATTGGGCAGAGGGTCTTGGATTTCTAGGGCGTTCCGGGCCGAAGGCGATGGGGACTGTATTGACAGTGCGGTGGAAGGTGGTGGGGGCAAGGATGGTTAGATAGGACTTTTTCTCCCTTTTCTTTTTTGTAATCGAGGCTATGTTGTAAATTTGTAATCTATTGAATTATTTATGATGATTTCGTGGGAATTGTTGTGTTTTTATGTCTTCTTTTGCAATTTCTGTTTCGCGTGTGGCGTGACCTTTAGTTAAGTCAAGTCGCCGTAGTAAGGTTGGATTGATTCCGATCACGGCCGCTTGTGTTTTTCCTTTTACGCGGCTATTGCTTTACCTTTGGCTGTTTTATGCGTTCAGAAGTGGCTGTGGCCTTTCGCGTTTGTGGGCGGTCGTGGTTTTTTGTTTATCGGAGGCGACCGTAGTCTTTTTATACGTTGTTAAGGCCTTAGTCTTTTGTTTTCTCCTTTTACGCTGTTAGGGCCTTAGCCTTTTGTGTTTATGGGTGTCCATGGCCTTTTGTTTGTCGGAGATGACCGTAGTCTCTCCTTACGTTGTTAGGGCCTTAGCCTTTCGTATATTTAAGATGACCGTAGTCTTTCCTTAGGCCGTTAGGGCCTTAGCCTTTCATATATTGGAGATGACCGTAGTCTCTCCTTACGCCGTCAGGGCCTTAGCCTTTTGCATTTATGAGTGGCCATAGCCTTTTGTTTGTCGGAGGTGACCGTAGTCTTTCCTTACGTCGTTAGGGCCTTAGCCTTTCATATATTGGAGATGGCCGTAGTCTCTCCTTATGCCGTCAGGGCCTTAGCCTTTTGTGTTTATGAGTGGTCGTGGCCTTTTATTTGTCGGAGGTGACCGTAGTCTTTCCTTACGTTGTTAGGGCCTTAGCTTTTCATATATTTGGAGATGGTCGTAGCCTTTTGTACATTGGAGATGGTCGTAGCCTTTTGTACATTGGAGATGGCCGTAGCCTTTTATACATTGGAGATGGTCGTAGCCTTTCATACATTGGAGATGGCCGTAGCCTTTTATACATTGGAGATGGCCATAGCCTTTCATACATTGGATATGGCCGTAGCCTTTCATACATCAGAGATGGCCGTAGCCTTTCATACATCGGAGATGGCCGTAGCCCTAGTCCCTGTCATATGCCATTCGTGCCGATCGTCGGTACTCTTGGTGTATCAGACTTAAGCTTCTATGAATTCCCGAGTATCTCTTTCGTCGCCTCATTAAAAACCTCTCCAAGAAAACCCAATTGGGACAAAACTCTAACGAGGGAAAAAGAGTACGACTTGGGGGATGCTCTTTCTAAAAATGGAAATGCTTGAGGTGGGAGATGTTCCAGTTATTTTGGAGCTCTTCCTGTTCATGGTCTCTAGCTGGAAGGAGCCTTTGTCTACTGCCGCGGTGATTTTGTAGGGTCCGTCATAATTGGTGCCCAACGTTCCTTCGTTGGGTCTTTGGATGCCAGTGTCTTGGCTTTTAACACATAGTCGCCTACTTTGAGTGGTCGGATTTTTGTTCTCTTGTTGTAGTATCTCTCGATCTGTTGTTTTTGGGCCACTAGCCTAATGTCGGCCATTTCCCTTCTTTCTTCGGCTTCATTAAGGTCTTGTACTCAGTTTACGTCATTCTCTTGTCCGCTCGTGTGCGAGTATCTTAGGCTTGGCTCACCGACTTTTACTGGTATGACGGCATCAGTTCCATAGACTAATGAGTAAGGAGTTTCCCCTATGGAGGATTTGGGGGTAGTTCTGTGCGCCTATAGTAATTCTAGCAGTGACTCGAGCCATAATCCTTTAGCGTCTTCGAGTTTCTTCTTCAAAATATTCAGTATGGTCTTGTTGGATGACTCTGCTTGGCCATTGGCGGCTGGATGATATGGCATTAAAGTATTCTTTTGATACGCCATTTGTCGAAGAAGTCGGTTGTTTTTTGCCCTATCAACTATCGTCTGTTGTCGTAGGTTATTTCTTTGGGGATGCCAAAGTGACATATGATGTTCTTCCAGATGAAGGCGATGACCTCTTGCTTGCGAATCTGGGCGTAGGCACCTACTTCCACCCGCTTGGAGAAATAGTCAGTTAAAACTAATAAAAAGCGTACCTTTCCTCGTCCAGCGGGTAGCGGTCCAATGATGTCCATTCCCCAATTGATGAAGGTCCATGGCGATGTGACCAAATGGAGGGGTTCTTCCGACTGATGTATCAGAGGGGCGAACTTTTGACATTTCTTGCATTGGCAAACGTATTCTGCCGCGTCTTTTTTCATGGTGGGCCAGTAGTACCCAGCCCATATTAGACATCGCACGAGTGCTCAGTTGCCTGTATGAGCACCGCAATGACCTTCGTGGACCTCCTCTAATACCGGCATCATCTGGTTAGGGCCTAGTCACTTAGCTAGGAGTCATCCAAAAGTCCTTTTGTAGAGGTCATTGTTTATCATACAGTATCTTACTGCATGTGTGCGAAGCTTTCTTGCTTCTTTTTTGTCGGGTGGTAGGTTTCCATCCTGCAGATATGATACAAATTGATTGCGCCAGTCCCAAGTCAGATGCAGGGAGAGTACCTCGGTATGGTCGATCGCTGAGTGAAGGAGGGTGACGGTGCTTTCTTTATTTAGGTTGGTGGCGGTAGTGGCCAGTTTAGCCAGTCCGTCTGCTTCGGCGTTATGCACCCTAGGAACCCGTTCAAAGCAGCATTTGTCGAGTTGTGCCATAAGTTTGCAGATTTCTGTTCGGTATGTCTGTAGCCTTTGTTCCTTGACCTGATAAGTCCCGGTGACTTGATTTACCACGAGTTGTGAGTGGTAGTGTAGGACCAGTCGGCGAGCTCCGTACCTGATGGCTAATTTTATACCTTCAATAACAACTTCATATTCTGCCTTGTTGTTAGTCATCTCAGGACAGTGAATGACTTCGCCCAAGGGAACTTCGAGGACGAGTCCCAGTCCCGATCCAGAGGCGTTTGCGGCCCCATCAGTGTGGAGAATCCAGGGGTTGGTGTTTGAAGCGGCCTGTAGAGCTTCCTTCTCCACCTCTAGTGATATTTTGACACTGAAATCGGCCACGAAGTGGGCGAGGACTTGTGACTTGATGGCAGTTCTGGGAATATAAGTGATATCATTCTCGCTGAGCTCTATGGCCCATCGAGCGAGACGGCGCGATAGTTCAGGCTTGTGCAGGATGCTCCTCAGAGAGAAAGTGATCACTACTCTGATGGGATGGCATTGGAAGTAAGGTCTTAGTTTTCTAGAAGTCGTGACCAGTGCTAAAGCCAATTTCTCGAGGTGTCGGTATCGAGTTTTGGTGTCCACTAGGGTTTTGCTAATGTAATATATAGGCGATTGCGTACCGTTTTCTTCACGAACTAGTACCGCGCTAACCGCAACTTCTGATACAGCTAGGTATGTCAGTAGAGGCTCACCTAGTTTTGCTTTTGAAAATAATGGTGGCGACGATAGATATGCTTTTAGTCCTTGCAGGGCTTTGACGCATTCGTCATTCCAGTGGAATCTATTGTCCTTTCTCAATGCGCTGAAGAATTTATGGCATCTGTCTGAGGATCGGGAGATGAAGCGGGAGAGGGCGGCTATTCGACCTGTCAACTTCTAGACCTGTTTTTTGTTGTTGAGTGTTTCGAGTATTAAGGCGATTGCATTGATCAGCTCGGGGTTGACTTTAATCTCTCTTTGGGATACGAGAAACCCTAGAAACTTCTTGACACCACACCGGAGGCCCATTTTTTGGGATTCAGCTTCATCCCATGTTTATTTAGTATCTCGAAGGCCTCTCGTAGGTGGTCGATATGGTCTTCCTTCCTTACAGACTTCACTAGCATGTCGTCGATGTAAACCTCTATGGTTTTCCCAAGTTGCTCTTTAAACATCTTAGTGACCAGTCTTTGGTAAGTGGCCCCTGTGTTCTTGAGCCCGAAGGGCATCCCTCTGTAACAGTAGGTACCCTGGTGTGATGAACGTTGTTTTCTCTTGATCTTCCTCGGCCATCAAGATTTGGTTATAGGCGGAGTATGCGTCCAAGAAACCTATTAGTTCATGCCTGGCGGTGGCGTTGATCAGTTGATCAATGTGAGGGAGGGGGAAGGAATCCTTAGGACAGGCCTTGTTCAAGTTGGTGAAGTCCACGCACATCCTCCATATTCCATTATTCTTTTTTACCATTACCACATTGGCGACCCATTGTGGATATTTTGACTCCCTGACAGAGCCGTTGGTTAGCAGTTTGTCTACTTCTTCGCGGACTGCCTCGTTGATTGTGGCGTTGAACTTTCTTCTGATATGCCTTACCGGCAGCTGTAGTGGGTCCACATTGAGCCTATGGGTGGCGATATCTAGCGAGATCCCTAGCATATCTACATGGGAAAAAGCGAATGTGTCTGCATGGTTAGTTAAAAATTCATGATACTTACATGGGTCAGTGAGCCCATCGCCGGTGTATGCCTTCCGTTCGGATTGTTACGATCTAGCTAAACCGGGTTGAGATCTTCGACCGTAGCTTTACAAGCTTCCACAACGTCTTGGCCTCTGATGGCGTCGGCCATCGGGTCCGCTTTGGTTCCCGACATGGCTGATTGCTATGCCTCTGCGCTTGCCCCGCTCATTTGCCGGGTGTGGGCGTAGTCTTGTGTTATTTAATATCACTCTTGCGTTGTCTGTGGTTCTCCCTTGATGCTGAATATTCCCCATGGGGTAGGGAACTTGACCACTTGATTTAAGCTCGAGGGGACCGCTCGCATGGCATGTATCCACGGGCGCCCGATGATGACACTGTATGCCATCTCTTGATTTATCACATAGAAGGTGGTTTCTAAGGTGACTCCCTCCGTGAGGACGGGTAGAGTCATTTCTCGTGATGTGTGCTCCACTGCATTGTTAAAACCGGTTAGAGTTATGCAACGGGGGGTTATTCTATCCTCGAGTCCCATCTGTGAGAGGACTCATGGATGGATGATGCAGGCGCCGCTTCCGTCATTGATCATGACTCCCCTGACATCTGTATCAATGATACGTAAAGTAATAACTAAAGCATCGTAATAAGGGAAACATAAACCGTCGGCGTCATACTTATCGAAGGTGATACTTCCTTCGAGGTCATCATACCGTTCGTAGGAGATGGTCCTCTTCAATTTGTGTGTGTTGGAGAATTTGACATGATTGATGGCAACGTCGTTCCCATCCCCAACGATCATGTTCATTGTGCGCATCAGGGAGGGTGGTTTCGGGGGCCCACGGGAATGCTCTCGCCCACGTGCAAAACTAGTTTTCCCTTTGTCACTGAGCATCTCCTTCAGGTACCCTTGGTTTAGCATCCTAACTACTTCCTGTCGTAGTCCAATGCAGTATTCGGTTCTGTGCCCCCGTTCTTGGTGAAATTCACACAAAACATTTGATTTTCTTGTGGCAGGGTCCGATTTCATTTTTTGAGGTCATTGCACCTTGGTGCCGAGCATCTCCAGTGCGTACACAATCTCTGAAGGATAAACACACAAGTTATGTGATGAAAGTAAAGGGGGCATACCTCATTCGTTTCTAAGTGGGGCGAGATGGCGTTGTAGTGTGTTTGCATGGCAAGGAGGCGGAAGAGGAGATCTCATGTAAGGCTGATCTCATTCTTTACTGGGGCGAGGGGGGAGTTCACGGCGTCCCTCGTGTCATCGATCTCTCCTTGTGTCTGGATGTATGGCTGTTAGTCGTCAGGTCAGTCCGTTGAGGTCCTCTTCGTCTGCTCATACCTCGACGCAGTAGGTATTATAGATCTCTTCCTAAGTTTTAGGGGGATATTTCATGAGCTGGCTTAGCAGTTTCTTGGTTGCTTTGGAGTCAACCCTGCGAAGTCCATTCTGGAAAGTTGCTACCGCCATGCCCTCCGACACGTTTGGTCGGCTCATTCTTACCCTATTGAACCTGGCGAAGAAGTCCCTGAGGCCTTCGCCCGTGGTTTGTCTGACGACGAAGATGTCATTTACCCTTGCTTCTGCCTTCTTAGCGCTGGCGTGCACTGTGACGAACTTATCCGCCATTTCTTCGAAGGTTGAGATTATTTTTGGCGGGTAGTTGGGAATACCAGGTCAGGGCTCCTCCGGCCAATATTTCGCCGAACTTCTTCAGCAGCACTGATGGTACCTGTTCCTTAGACAAGTTGTTAACTTTCACAGTGGTGACATAGTGGATGAGATGATCCTTGGGATCGGTGGTTCCGTCGTATACCCTCGGGTAGGGGGCATCTTGAAAGTCTTCGGGATGATATAGGGGTGGCTTCCTCAAAGTAGGGTTGCTCTACAAACCTTCCTACATCCCGTTTGGGTAGCAGTTTAGGTGCTTTGGGGATCTTGTCAACTCTATCCTGATATTCCTTCATTTGGTCACGGAGGGCCTGATTTTCGCTTTCCATTTCTTCCATCTTTCTCAGAATGGAGGCCAACGTATCGTCGTGCATTTGCTTTTCGACGGGTTGTCACGACCCGGATTTTCCCCCATCATCGGGATCGTGATGGCGCCTACTCGTGGTAGCTAGGCAAGCTAATTCATTCAACATTTTCCTGTTCACACCATCATTTTTGTCCTCATATTTAATAGCACAAAATAATTACTCAATTTGTTAAATGTGGAAGTCTTTCTAAATAGAGATGAACGATAATAATGTAAAACAACTGATAATATCCTCTACCCAAGATGTGGAGTCAACAGCTCACGAACTACTAAGGAATACTACACATAATGGTATGAAAGAAAATAATAAACATTTGTCTGTCTCGGAACAATGAGACCATAGCAATAAACATAAATAAATAGAATAGACGTTGGGCCTGCGGACGCGTGCAAGCTACCTCGGTCTCGAAATTCTTAGAAATCCCACAAGTACTCTACTGCTGCTACTGCTCCTGCTCGAAACCTAGACCTGTGCAAAAACGCACGAAGTGTAGTATTAGCACAATCCGACGCCATGTGATGTTAAGTGCCTAGCCTATCCCGGCGAAGTATTGACAAGCCTAAGACCTGACACTCACATAAACCTGTGCAGTTCTATATATATACATACCATAAAATAACAGGATTACCAAGTAACACAATTAACAAAGAAATATAATACTGGGGAAACACAATCAGCAACATATAATAAAGCAGTAAAGAGAATCAGAGTGAAATAAAAACAGCTATTATCAAAACAAGGAAATTTCAAATAGTTGCACGACATCACCCTTCGTGCTTTTACTCTCATCCTCACATTCATGGCACGGCATGATCCTTCGTGCATGGTTCAAATAACAATGGCACAGAATGTTCCTTCGTGCATAATCAATATCACAAGGCACGGCATGATCCTTCGTGCATAATCAATAACAAGGCACGGCATGAACCTTCGTGCATAATCAATAACAAGGCACAACATGAACCTTCATGCATAATCAATAAAACAAGGCATGGCATCACCCTTCGTGCATTATCGCTCTTCCTCACCCAAATAACAATCACAGTTAAGGGCAAAGGAATGAAACAATTAACATGAACCGTCCCGATAAGGGACACAATAATTATCACAGTAAAGTCCCGGCAGGGGAAACAATAATCCACTTTACAATAAAGTCCCGGCAAGGGAAAACAATAATCAACTTCACAACCTCGCAAGGGTTCAAGATTATTTTTTAAAAACATCCCACAATATATGTCAACAAATGACTCACGGTCATGCTAGACACCAGTGTATGGATACTCGTCACCATAGCCCTACACCGCACTCGATCACATAGCAATTGGCACATTAATCATATTCCCTCAAGCTAGGATAGACCAAACACTTACCTCTAAGGCTTAAAGTCAATTATCCTTCAATTATAGCTTTACCTCAAATTTCAGTCTTCAACTTGCTCGAATCTAATCACAATTGGTTCAATTACTTTAATAAATACTATATAAATTGGTTTGGATGCTTAAAAATGATTTTCTCAAAGTTTAGCCCAAAATTTCCCAAAACGTTCCTGGTCCCACGTGGTCGGAACTCGGGGTTTGGACCAAAATTCGGTTACCCATTCCCTCACGAGTTCAATTATATGATTTGTTTCGAAATCGGACCTCAAATCGAGGTCTAATTCCCCAATTCATGAAAAATCTAGGTTCTACCCAAAAATAAGAATTTCCACCATCAAAACCTTGCCGTGGTGTGTCAGGTCGCGGGTTCGAATCAGCCTCTCTGCAAAGCAGGGGGAAGGCTGCCTAGAGTATTCCCTTCCCCAGACACCCACGAAGTGGGTATTGAACTGGGTCGGCCCCTCAAAACCTTTGATTTCTCTTGACAAACATGTTTAATTATGTTAGGAATTGAAAGAATTAAGTAAAAAGTGACTTACAAGTGTTTTGAAGTGATTTTGCTCTTGGAGAATCGTGTGTGGTGTGTTGGGTTTTGAAAGAATGAACAAAAGAGGTGTAAAATTCGTTTAAGTATCATATTGCACAGCTGCGGATATGGGAATTGCGAACATTTGTTTGCAATTGCGAACATAGTAGATTTTTTACCAAGGCCCTCGCATTTGCGAGAAAACATTCGCATGTTGTGAACTTTGGCCCAAGCCTGTCAGCCTCGCATTTGCGAGATAAAGTTCGCATTGGCGAACTTAAGGTGGCTTCTGAGTTCTTCGCATTTGCGAGATTTTCCTCGCATTTGCGAGCCTGGGCATTTTTCTGCCATTTTCGCATTTATGTAGATTGGTTTGCATTTGCGAACCAAGGCCAAGTCTGAGTCTTCTCGCAATTTTGAGTATTTCTTCGCAATCGCGAAGATACCAGCTGGGGGAAAATACCAGCTGTGTTATTTTTCGAAATCTGCTCCAACGACCTATCAAATCTCTACCCGAGCCCTCGGGCTCCAAACCAAACATGCACACAACTTCAAAAATATATTACGAACTTGCTCGCGTGATAAAATCGATAATATAACATCATTTTCATCAAATCAAGCTTCAAGTTCATGATTTTCTTCCTTTAACTTCATAAACTTTCAAATTTGGAACTCAAGGTTCAAAACACATCAAACGACGTTCATATGTCGTCAAACTTTGTAGGAAGCACTTATATAATATTTAAGACTTGTACCGTCGTCAAAACAAGAATACGAGCCCGATACCATGGTCATTTAATCAACTTTCATATAATAATTTCAACAAAACAATTTAACAAAAAATTCATATCTAGGGCACTAGGCCTCAGAATTTGACTCCGAACGCATGCCCGAGCCCCATATTTTCGGACGGACCTTCCGGGACTGTCCGATCTCGGGTCCGGGTCCCTTTACCAAAAATGTTGACCAAAGTCAACTATATCAATATTAATATTAATTTTTCTCAATTTTTCATAAAATTCACATATTCTAGCACAAAATCTTTCCGGCTACCTGCCCGGACTATGCACGTAAATCAAGGCAACATAAAATGAGTTTTTCAAGGCCTCGAGAGCACGGGGCAAATGAGGAAAACAAGTGATGACCCTTTGGGTGGTCACATCCTCCACCTCTAAAATAATCGTTCGTCCTCGAACGGACAAGAGAAGGAAGTACCTGAGTCGGGGAACAAATGTGGGTAACGGCTCCGCATATCAGACTCGGACTCCCAGGTCGATGCCTCAGGAGGCTAACCTCTCCACTGAACATGCACAGAAGGAAAACTCTTCGACCTCAACTATCAAACCTGCCAATCTAGAATGTCCACCGGCTCCTCCTCGTAAGATAGGTCATTGTCCAATTGGACAGTGCTGAAGTCTAACACATGCGTGGGATCGATGTGGTACGTCCAAAGCATAGATACATAAAAAACTGGATGTACGGCTGATAAGCTAGGTGGTAGTGCTAGTCTATAAGCCACCTCTCCCACTCGGTCCAGAATCTCAAATGGACCAATATACCTAGGGCTGAGCTTGCCCTTCTTTCCGAACCTCATCACGCCCTTCATAGGCGATACCCGGAGCAATACTCGATCACCAACCATGAAATCTACATCTCGGACCTTACGATCCGCATAAGTCTTCTGTCTGGACTAAGCTGAATGCAATCTCTCCTAGATAGCCTTGACCTTGTCTAAGGCCACCTGAACTAAGTCTGTACCTAAAACCGAGCCTCTCCCGGCTCAAACCATCCGACTGGAGACCGACATCGCCTACCATACAACGCCTCATACGGGGCCATCTGAATGCTAGACTGATCATTGTTGTTGTAGGCGAACTTCGCTAATGCTAGAAAGCGGTCCCACGAGCCTCCAAAATCAATGACACAGGCTCGCAGCATGTCCTTTAGGATCTGAATAGTCCTCTCGGACTGACCGTCCGTCTGAGGATGAAAAGTTGTACTCAACTGAACCTGGGTGCCTAACTCCTACTGGACCGCACTCCAGAAATGCGAGGTAAATTGCGTACCCTGATCTGAGATAATAGACACCGGCACCCCATGAAGGCGAACAATCTCCCCGATGTAAATCTCTGCTAGATTCTCCGATGAGTAAGAGACAGATACTGGAATGAAGTGTGCTGACTTGGTCAGCCTATCAACAATGACCCAAATAGCATCAAATTTCCTCTGAGTCAAAGGAAGTCCAGTAACGAAGTCCATTGTGATCCACTCCCATTTCCACTCGAAAATTTCAATTCTCTGGAATACACCCCCAGGCCTCTAATGCTCATATTTCACCTGCTGACAATTTAGACACCGAGCGATATACGCAACGATATCCTTCTTCATCCTGTGCCACCAATAGTGATGTCGTAAGTCCTGATACATCTTCGCGGTGCCCGGGTGAATAGAATATCGTGACCTGTGGGCCTCTGCTAAGATTAACTCTCGAATCCCCTCCATATTGGGCACACAAACTCGCCCCTGCAATATCAATACTCCATCATAATCTAGAGTTGCCTTCGTGGCACCTCCCCGTTGTACAGTATTCCTCAAGTCACGCAAATAAGGATCATCAAATTGCCTCTCACGGATACGCTCTAATAGAGAAGAACGAGAGATCGTGCAGGCTAACACCCTGCTAGGCTCAGAAATGTCTAGTCTCACGAACCGATCAGCTAAGGCCTGGACATCTAAGGCAAGTGGTCTCTGACGGAATATAAGTGAGACTACCCATGCTCGCAGACTTTCTACTTAACGTATTGACCACCACATTAGCCTTACCTGGGTGATATAGGATAGTAACATTATAGTCCTTCAGCAACTCTAACCATCTCCTCTGTCACAAATTCAACTCCTTTTTCTTGAATAAATACTGTAGGCTTTTGTGATCCGTGTACACCTCGCACGCCACACCATATAAATAATGCCTCCAAATCTTTAAGGCACGAACCACTGCTGCCAGCTCAAGATCATGAACCGGATAATTCTTCTCGTGGATTTTCAACTGTCTCGAAGCATAAGCAATAACCTTGCCATCCTGCATCAATACCGCTCCGAGCCCCATACGGGATGCATCACAGTAAACTGTTTAAGGCCCTACACCCGTAGGTAATATCAACACTGGTGCTATAGTCAAAGCTGTCTTGAGTTTCTGAAAGCTCGCCTCACACTCATCTGACCCCTTGAACTGAGCACCCTTCTAAGTCAACCTGGTCATCGGGGCCACAATAGAAGAGAACCCCTCTACATATCGACGGTAGTAACCTGCCAATCCCAAGAAACTCCGGATCTCAGTCACTGAAGCTGGTCGAGGCCAATTCTGGATCGCCTCAATCTTCTTTGGTTCCACTTGAATACCTTCCACTGATACGATATGGCCCAGAAATGCCACCAACCTCAACCAGAACTCACATTTGAAAATTTAGCATATAACTGATTATCCTTTAGAGTCTGAAGAACCACTCTGAGGTGCTTCTCGTGCTCTTCCTGGCTATGGGAGTATACCAGGATATCATCTATAAAGACTATCACGAACAGATCTAGATAAGGTATGAACACCCGATTCATCAACTCCATGAATGCTGCTAGAGCATTGGTCAACCCGAAAGACATGACCAAGAATTTATAGTGCTCGTACCTAGTGCGAAAGGCTGTCTTAGGAATGTCATCCGCTCTGATCTTCAGATGATGGTAGCCCGACCTCAAGTCTATTTTTGAGAAAACCCTCGCTCCTTGGAGCTGGTCAAACAAATCATCAATCATCGACAGTGGATACTTGTTCTTTATTGTCATTTTGTTTAATTGCCGATAATTAATACACATCCGCATCGAGCCATCCTTTTTCTTCACAAATAACACAGGTGCACCCCAGGGAGAAACACTGGGCCTGACAAAGCCCTTTTCTAGAAGGTCTTGCAACTGATCTTTTAACTCCAGTGTGGCCATATGATAGGGTAGAATAGAGATGGGCTGAGTGCCCGGTGCCAGATCAATACCAAAATCAATATCTCTATCGGGCGGCATGCCCGACAGGTCCGATGGGAAAACCTCGGGAAACTCCCGTACAATAGAAATTGAATCAATAGAAGGAATTCCCGCACTGGAATCACGAACATATGCCAAATAAGCTAGACATCCCTTCTCGACCATGCGTCGAGCCTTAACATAGGAAATAACAGTGCGAACGGAGTGGCCTGAGGTCCCTCTCCACTCTAGTCGGGGTGATTTTGGCAAGGCCAAGGTCACTGTCTTGGCATGACAATCTAAGATAGCATGATACGAGGACAACCAGTCTATCCCCAATATGACATCGAAATCCACCATGTCTAATAGCAATAAATCAACACGGGTCTCAAGACCCCCGAATATAACTACGCACAAACGATGCACCTGGTCGACTACTATAGAGTCACCCACTGGTGTAGACACATAAACTGGAATATCCAAGGCATAGCTAGGCACGGCCAGGTATGGTGCAAAGTAGGAAGACACATATGAATATGTTGACCCAGGGTCAAATAATACGGAAGCACCTCTGTCACAAACAAGAATGGTACCTGTAATCACAATATCTAATGCCTCTACCTCTGGCCTAGCTGGTAAAGCATAAAATCGGGGATCAGTACCTCCCCTCTGAGCTACATCTCTAGGACGGTCATCCACTGGTTGACCTCTACCTCTGGCGGAACGGTCTCCACCTCTACGGTCTCGACCTCCACCTCTACGATCTCTACCCCCGCCTCTGGCTGGCTGGGCAGGCTGTGGGTCAGCTGGGGCTTGAATCATGGGACGAGGACCCCGCTGTTGAGTGTTGCCCGTTGCTCGAGGGAAAAACCTGAAAGATGACCTGGGTCACCACAACCGTAACAACATTTAGGCTGATGGGGCTGCCAGCCCTGACGACCCGAATGGCCCCCACGAACACTGTGAAGAGGCTGAGAACTAATTTGAGGCTGATCTGAATACTACTCATGAAACCCACGATCACCTGGTCCACCCTGTGAAGCCTAGAGGGCTGACTGAAAGGGTCTGGAAGACTGGCCCCTATCAAAAGATTCCTGCCTCCAGAAGAAGAACCACTAAATCTGCCGGAATGATGAGGCCTCTTGTCTGAAGGATAACCACCTCCCCGAGCAAGAGTCATCTCAACTCTACGAGCTGCATTAGCTGCCTCCTGAAAAGATATATCACTCCCAACTCCCATAGCCATCCGAAGTCTAATCGGCTGATTTAGCCCATCTATAAACCTGCGGACCCTCTCCCGATCTGTGGGGAGTATCACAACCACATGACGTGCCGGATCAACAAACCTCGTCTCATACTTGGTAACAGTCATAAAACCCTGCTGGAGGCGTTCAAACTACCTCCGAAGTGCCTCCCGCTGGGTAACAGGGAGAAACTTCTCCAGAAATAACTCCGCAAACTGGTCCCATGTTAAAGCCGGGGATCCTGCTAGGCGAGTCAAACAGTAATCTCTCCACCAAGTTTTGGTGGATCCTGAAAGCTTGAATGTGCAGAAATCAACTCTATTGGATTCCACTATTCCCATAGTCTTGAGAATCTCATGGCAACTGAATAAGAAGTCCTGGGGATCCTCTTATATGGCATCGCTGAAAGTAGTGGTAAACAGCTTAGAGAAACGATCAAGTCTCCTTAGAGAATCAGAAGTCATGGCTGCTCCATCTCTAGCCTGAGCTGTGGTGCCTGACTGAGTGGCCACTGCTGGCAGAACCACTAGTGCCTGAGGCTGGGGAGCTACTAGCTCCGGAGTACGTGCAACAAGAGTCTGGACCCCTCCTCTAGCCTGAGAAACGGGTAGTGTAGCTGGTAATAAGCTTGCTCTAGCAACACTGTTCATAAAACCTGTTATTCTGACTAGAGCCTCCCGAAGATCCGGGGTAAATAAGACCTCCACTGGGATCTGGGCTGGGCCTACTGGAGCTGCTGGGACTGGAACCTCCTCACCAATCTCAACATGAGGCTCCACCTCTGGAATCGCTGCATGGGGCTGAGCTCTGCCCCTACCACCGCCTCCGATACGGCTTCGGCCCCTGCCCCTCACGGGAGCTGCCTGGAGCTCAGGCTGCTGATCAGTGGATGAAGAAACGCGTGTCCTCACCATCTGCGAAAGGACATAATAGAAATTCAATCAGTATTTGAGGAACAAATCGCACGACAAGAAGAAACAAATGAGAGACTTTTTCCTAACTTAATAGACTCCGGAGCATAAGTACAGACGTCTCCGTACCTACCCTTCAAACTCTACTAAGCTTGTTTGTGAGTGGTGAGACCTATGTAACCTAGAACTCTGATACCAACTTCTCATGACCCGGACTTTCCCCCATCATCAGGATCGTGATGGCGCCTACTCATGGTAGCTAGGCAAGCCAATTCATTCAACCTTTTCATGTTCATACCATCATTTTTGTCCTCATATTTAATAGCAAGAAATAATTACTCAATGTGTTAAATGCAGAAGTCTTTCTAAATAGAGATGAACGATAATAATGTAAAACAACTGATAACATCCTCTACCCAAGATGTGGAGTCACCAGCTCACGAACTACTAAGGAATACTACACATAATGGTCTGAAAGAAAATAATAAACATCTGTCTGTCTCGGAACTATGAGACCACAGCAATAAACATAAATAAATAGAAGTGACGCCGGGCCTGCGGACTTCTGCAAGCTACCTCAGTCTCGAAATGCTCAGAAATCTCACAAGTACTCTACTGCTACTGCTGCTCCTGCTCGAAATCTGGACTTGTTGATACGCTCAAATTACACTTTTACAATTAGTGTAAGGCGGTCGGTGTCAAATATAATAACCCAACTAGGTTGGGGTCGAATCCCACAGGGAATAGGCGTGAATGGATTACTTGAATTAGTGTATTTCCCGACTAAAATCTTGAATCTATTCCGTTAGAAGTAACATAGATATGGTTATGAGATTGGTAGTATAAGTGAAAGTTGATTTAGAGTATTTAACTAATAAAAATGCTTTATGCCACTAATTTACAGAATTGATTAAACCAAGGTTATGTTCCCATAAATGTAGTGTAATGTTATAGGTGTTAATATGGTATATTACTAATGGTTGATTCTCGATATGCAAATTGATCTCTAAACAACTACCCAATATTTCCCAATAGTTGAGTAGTATTTCCTCTATTTCTTTTTCTCAAAAGTCTTAGAGTCACAAGATGTAGTAATCAATAATTGCCAAATAAAACCCACTTATCCCTAAGCGATTCTATTAAACGAAGTGTAAGGCTTCGAGTTTTTGTTCTTTACTTCTTCCAAGATCTAACCCACTTTCCCAAGCAAGGTAAGACTTTAATGGCATTAATTAGTGTTTGCAACCACCAATAATAAATGAAGAATGAGAAGTGAAGAAATATCAACCAACCATTATGCATATATTTAATATTAAACACCCATTTACATAACACCCATTTAGGGTTCACTAACCTTAGTATTTAAACTTAACCACACATGCTAAAATATAAAATACAAGATGTAATAAATGTCATAGATGCTTACAAAGTGAAAGAATCTTCAATCAAAAGCTTCCAAAAAGATCAGTAATAAAGTTTGGAATTTAGTCTAACGTCTGTGTCAGATGTTCTTACACAAAGCTCTGACAAGCTATTTATAGAGGGACCAAGATCTGACAAAAAGCGGACAAATTTACCCCTTTTAGGTCACATATGCGACCGCAGATCTGTCGCATAACAGATCTGCGGTCCGCATCTTGAGAGGCGGCATCGCATATAGGAACCCTAGCTTTATTACATATTAGCCGCATTGCAATTCTGCGGTCCGCATGTTGAATATGCGACCGCAGACAGCACCGCAAACTTGCATCTTCAGTTTCTTCTCTGTTCATTATGCGGCAGGAATGCGGATCGTATATTGAATGTGCGATCGCAAATTGCGTCACATTCCTGTCGTGCATTGCAGCTCAACTCTCTGTTTAGTTATGCGATTTGGAGACGCTTTATGCGGTCCGCATATCCAATCTGCGACCGCAGATTGGATCGCAAAACTGTTCTTTTGCCTACTTTGACCTCCTTCTTATCTTTTTGCTTCTAATTTTGAGTACTTGGTCTTTTCTTCCTCTTTATCTGTAAAACCACAAAATCACATAAGTATGGACTACATTTTGTAGTGAAACAAGCTAATATAAGAGCAATTAGTATGTAAATGTGCCGAATCACTCCGGCACATCAACACCCCCAACTTAAACTCTTGCTTGTCCTCAAGCAAGCAGAACACACCTACGTCACACTTCTTTTCAACACTTAACACACTAATGACACAAGATTTGTGCTAATGTTCAGTTTTTCAAGCATGTATCAGAACAATCGCTCCACTCCTCCTTGACTAAGAGCAAAAATGCTGAGCAAGACTAATTATGCAAGCTTTGAGCCTCACATTGTGACTAAATGTTACCCTCAGCTGATTGCATTTGCATTAGACTCTAAAGGCTCAACTTCAGTGAATTCTGCAGTTCAAATACTCTTACCAGAAATGATGTCCTATACTCACCATATTTACAATGCTCACTAGGACAAGTTAAAAAGATCACTCACTCTCAGAAAGAACTTCAAGTGCCACTACATGTCATACCATAGGCTTGCCCTTATTTTAATTCGCCACTTCTTCAAGAATGATCGGTTGGAGGTCCCATAAGGACTTTTTAGGCTTGTAAAGTAGGTTTAGGGAAGGTTAGGTAAGCATTTGGGTACACATGACTTCATCTTCCTTGAACACTACTCACAAGTTTCATTCTTTTGCATTTTGACTCTCTTTAACTCACACAGCCTCGTTGGTGTCTAGTTTCCAATATAGAACCGTTTGACATACCTCTCCCAAATTTTATTCAAAGCTCCACAATGTACATATTTACACGTATATGTAAAGACTAACTTCTCATAATTTTTTTTTTTTTTATAAAGAGCTTGAATACTTTAATAAAATTACTTTGAGGCATGTAGAAACTCAATACACTGCCTTCCCAATTTCCATTCTAACACCACCCCCAACTTAGGCTTTTAGCCTCATTCACAGTGTTCAAAGAGGGACAGGTTCAAGAGAGGGAATTATTAAAGAAGGGAAAGGTTTGTAATGAGTTGGCCAAAGAGGGTTTTAAAGGCTCAAAATGGGTACTAGTGACATTATTTATGCAAGGGTAGGCTTAAAAGGCTAAAGAGATTTTAAAATTAAAACAACGAATGCCTAAGATCATTCCTCCAACTGGGCATAGTATCATTAGTGTCGAAAGACCAACTAGGCAAGTTCTAGATGACAGAAGTGGGCACAAGAGATGTATACTATTAGCACTCACACACCTTGTATTTGAACTGCTTAATTCACATTGTTTAGCACTTCCGAGCAACTACTTAGCAATTTCAAGCTTTTATGGGTCGCTATAGTTACAAAGTGAGCCTTAAATTCACAATATTGGTCCTGGAGACAGGCTCCCTTAAGACAGTCGTCAATCTATCTATCATTGGGACGAGTCGAGAGAAATGACTATAGGAGGATATGTGCTATGTACAAGGATGCATGATTGGCACTGAACAATTTCACTAAACTGGTCACATTGATTTACACACGAGGTTCTGATTCTACTATTACACTCTTGGAAAAGAATCAGATAAAGAAAAACCAAGAGGAATTTATTAGCTAACTACGCATAAATAGATATTTGACAAATCAAAACATTGTATATACACTGCTTTAGGCTCAAAGTTGTACAAGTTTACTACACAAAAGCACAAAAAAAAAATTTGCAATCTCAAATTAAACACCACCCCCACCCCCAACTGAGAACTAGGCATTGTCCCCAATGCATATAATAAAAGAACAAAATGTGATGAGAGACTCCCTGAGGCACACTAAGTGCTATGGGAGTTGGCAGTTGGCTGTGTGCCCGGGTGATCACCCATCTGTGTATCCGGCATAGGTACAGTAGAGTGTGCGACCTCTGCTGCCGGTGGAAGCTCTGGTGTAGGAAGCAAGGCTGGTACTGGAGCTGATGGTGGGTTTGCTATGACCACAGCTGGCAACTGAGAGCTGCTAGATGCCTCAGCTGATGTATGAGCTGTGGTACCTCCTTGGTCAATCAATGATCTCTGCAACGCCACCTCAAGCTGAGCGCGCTCATCCTCATCCACAGCATCATCCTCCCGAGGTGACGCTGGGGCTGCTGCCTTGCCCTTGTCCATAGGCTGTGGAGAATCATCACCGGAGAAGTCTGAGTCATCCTCATCATCATCACTGCCACTACCTCTCTCAGCTTCCTCATCAGAGGCAATATCAATACGGGTGGGATGAGCTGGGACTTGTGAGCCTCCGGTAGTAGGAGCGACAGGGTCGGCCATTAAGTTGGTGAAATCAAGACCTAAATCAGGCACCTCATCAGCATTCTTATCACCTGCTCCCGGAAAATAGGATGAAATGTCGAAGTCCAGATTTTGCATTTTTTGAAATTCGACCTTCATCGACGCCACCTCTGTCTTGAGATCGTTCACCCCAGGTATTGCTCCCCTTTCTAACTTCTCCACCCTTAACTCAAGTCCTTGCAGTCGCTCAGCATATGCTACCTATTTTTGCTGAATTTCTACTGTGGCAGACTGCATGGGAGTGAGAGCTTGTTTAATTAAATTAGGCAATGTCTTCACAAGCTGGTCAATTTTTGCGTTTGCATGCTTGGCTAAAAGACCAAGCTGCGAGACTGCTGGAGTGGTTGGAGGAGGCTGAGCAGTAGCAGTGGTAGTTTGAGCAGCGGTGGATGGAGTGGAGGACTGTGCCGCTTCATCATGAACAATAGGAGGTTGGGAGGAGAGCAGGTCTTCTTCAACAATTGGTGGGGGAGGGATCAGTGCATCAGCTAGGCGGGTGATGTCGATAATGCCTTGCTCCTGACCCATAGCATCACAGAGGTCAACAGGAACTAGGGCCTCTTGGCACAGAGCAGTGATCAGTGACGGCAACGGAATAGACGTGGCCTCTTGCATTGCTCGTCTCCCCATTTCCTGGAAAATTATTTCCCCCACGTTCAATTTAACTCCCTGCATGATACAAGCAATCAGGAGGGCCCTCTCAATGGCTATGTCTGTCTCATGCTGCGTTGGGATCAATCTGGATGCAAGAAATGCAAGCCAGTATCTCCCTTCCCTTGAGAAGCTTTCTTTATAGATCCTTTTTCCCGGTTGTACCCATGAAGGAGTTCCATTTGCGATGACGGAAGCAATCCAGCTCCTTTCATTTTCTCTGTTCGCAAATTTCGCTTTGTATTCAGCTGTGGAGGTGTCCCCGTCCCAATCTGGGATCAACAATTTGTTGATGGCTTTAGCACTGCACTTCACAGGGATCCCTCGAACTTCCACCTTGTCGAGGTATATTCTTTGCCTTTTATCCTGTTTGGTTCTGGAGGCTCCATAGTTAGCATAGAATTCTCGAACAATAGATTCGTTGTATTTGACTGGAGGGTCAGTGAATCTCATCCATTTCCTCCTTTTTATGTTGGCCAGGATGTGGGGATATTTGTCTTTAAGCCCATTTAGGCTCAATTGCTTCTCGGGAAGGAGCTTTCTCCGTTCGAGCCCGGCTTTATATCTATATCTTGACCCCTCAATACCCCAGCAAAGATGATAGGTGAGTCCCTCCGCAGCTTTCTTTCTTCTTGCCTCAGCATGAATGTCCACTGGAGGCTGGGTGTGGACTTCCTCAGATTGATCATTTCTCGTTTGTGTTTCTTCTACTCTTTGTCTTTTAGAAGCACGGGGTTTGTTTGCCATTCGTTTTTGCGTCATGTCTGCAAAAAGGAGTGTTGTTAGTATAACCAAGATGGAAGGGAATGGGAAAAATGTAACTGAGCAAGAATGCGACGCAATTATGCGATCGCAAAACAGACATGCTGTCCGCAAAGCGGTCGCACAATTTTTCAGTGGGAAGCCATTCCATTCTGCGATGCAATATGCGATCGCATAATGGTTATGCGGACCGCATAGTCATCGCAGAATGGCTTCTTGCAAAGTGCAAATTTTCCCAGTTCTCTGTTTTAATTTGCGATGAGTTTGCGGATCGCAAATAAATTATGCGGCCGCAAACTCAATCGCATATTTCACTGCGTAAGGAAGCCAACTAAGTAATAGGTATGCGGTCACTTTGCGGATCGCAAAGTGATAATGCAACCGCATAATGACCGTAGAAGCTATCGTCTTCGTCAGACCTAGGGCTAGGTCTGCGACAAGAAATGCGGTTCGCAATGTAAACATGCGGACCGCAAAATTGATCGACTATACGCAGATGAACCATTCAACCTATATCTCAGGCAACTCAGAGTTCCTAAATCCTCAACCAATTCATTCCAAATGCCTAATTCAACACTACCCCATTCATGCTATTACGCTCACAACCATTTCCCAAAAATTGAAACAATAGAGAGGGGGAAGAAAACGGACATACCAGATGTGCTTGAGAAAGATGATGCCTGTTGATGATCTGCTTCGATTGTGTTTTGTGCTTTGTTTTTCTTCTTGTTATAAAATTTTTTTTGTTTTTGTTTGTGTTTTGCCGTGTAGGGTCTTTAAGACATACCTGGGAGTTGCGATGTCAAATATGCGAACCACTATGCGATCGCAGATATGATTTGCTGTCCGCATAATGGTCGCATGTTGATGTAAAGCACAGCCTTTGCGGATACATGTTTGCGATCCATTTTACGGTCGCATAATGAATATGCGGACTGCAGAATGGACGCATTTCAGCTGTCAATTTGGAGGGTTCTCTGTTTAAGTTTGCGGTAGGTTTGCGGTCCGCATGTTAGCTATGCGGTCGCATTCCCACCGCATTTTTGCCCTCATTCTTCTGCATTTTTGTCCATTGGTGCATCCATCAAATATCATCACTGTTTAGGCCCCTACACTTGGCAAATGTTAAGGAAATAAATACACAAAGAAAATTTAAAATTCAAAGACGGTGTTACCACCCATGGGTTGCCTCCCATGCAGCGCTCGATTTAACGTCGCGGCACGACGGGACAAATTTCTCCAATTTTACCCTTTTGACGAGCAGGGTCCATCTTGTAGAGCCAGCTGCTCTATCACCTTCTTCTCACCATCAACACCCAAGTAGTGTTTGATGCGTTGGCCATTTACTCTGAATGTCCGAGATCCATCAGTAGATTCTAACTCTACAACTCCGTATGGGGATACACTAACCACTTTAAAGGGGCCAGACCATTTGGATTTCAATTTGCACGGGAACAATTTTAATCTTGAGTTGAAGAGTAGGACGAGGTCGCCCGTCTTGAACTCTCTTTTCAAGATCTTTTTGTCATGAACAAATTTCATCCGCTCCTTGTAGACTGCTGCGCTCTCATATGCATGGAAACGAAATTCCTCTAGTTCATTTAGTTGCGTCAATCTCAAGTTTGCAGCTTCCGCCCATTCTAAATTCAGCTTCTTGAGTGCCCACATGGCCTTGTGCTCCAACTCAACCGGCAAATGGCATGCTTTCCTAAAAATGAGTCTGTAAGGAGAAGTACCAATAGGAGTCTTGAAGGCCGTGCGGTAGGCCCACAATGCATCATCTAGTCTTCTGGACCAGTCAGTTTTGTTAGCGTTCACAGTCTTGGCTAGGATACACTTTATCTCCCGATTTGAGACCTCAACTTGACCACTCGACTGCGGATGGTATGGTGTAGCCACCTTGTGTTTCACCCCATATTTTTCAAGTAACCCTATGAATGCTCTGTTGCAGAAATGTGATCCCCCATCACTAAGAATGGCTCTAGGAGTGCCAAACCGAGTGAATATATTCTTCTTAAAAAATGCGGTTACACTCCTCGCCTCATTGTTTGGTAGTGCAACGGCTTCAACCCATTTTGAGACGTAGTCCACAGCCACCAAAATATATTTCATCCCGTAGGAACTCACAAAAGGCCCCATGAAATCAATCCCCCATACATCAAAGATTTCTATCTCCAACACATATTGCATAGGCATTTCATGCCTTTTGGAGATTGAACCTTGCCGCTGACATTGCTCACAAGCTTTTGCAAATTGGTTTGCATCATGATAGATGGAAGGGCAATAGTAGCCACATTCGAGAATCTTTGCGGCAGATCTATTCCCTCCATGATGGCCTCCAACTGGTGAGTCATGACATGCCTTTAGGATTGGCATGATTTCTTCCTCTGGTACACATCTTCGAATGATATTGTCAGCACACACTCGAAACAAGTACGGCTCTTCCCAGTAGTATTGCCGACAATCTCTCAAGAATTTCTTCTTTTGATGAGATTCTAACCCTTCCGGAATGACCTCGCTTACCAAGTAATTTGCAATGTCGGCATACCAAGGAGTAAAGGTGTTGGAAAGTGCCAATATATGCCCATCGGGGAAAGCATCATTTATGCCAAGCTCTTCTTTAGGTCTCCCTGCTTCCTCAAGCCTTGACAAGTGGTCCGCAACTTGATTTTGAGTGCCTTTTCTATCTTTTACTTCAAAGTCTAACTCCTGCAACAAGAGAACCCACCGAATTAGTCTAGGCTTGGCATCTTTCTTTGCCATGAGATATCGAAGAGCCGCATGATCCGTGTAGACTACCACCTTGGACCCTAACAAGTAAGCCCGGAATTTTTCAAAGGCATACACAATGGCAAGAAGCTCTTGCTCAGTAACAGTGTAGTTCATTTGTGCTCCATTGAGAGTTTTACTTGCATAGTAGACCGGATGAAGTATCTTGTTGTGGCATTGACCTAACATTGCTCCAATAGCTACACCACTGGCGTCACACATGAGTTCAAAGGAAGCGTCCAATCGGGAGTGACAATAATGGGTGCCGTGGTAAGCCTCAATTTCAATTCTTCAAATGCTTTGAGGCACTTGTCATCATACATGAATTTTGCATCTTTTTCAAGAAGCTTGCACATTGGGTGTGCAATTTTGGAAAAATCCTTGATGAATCGCCGGTAGAATCCGGCGTGGCCTAGAAAACTTCGAACACCTTTCACTGAATTTGGTGGAGGAAGCTTAGAAATGATTTCAATCTTGGCCCGATCAACTTCAATGCCATGCTTAGAAATCTTATGCCCTAATACAATACCTTCATCCACCATGAAGTGACATTTCTCCCAATTTAGCACAAGATTCGTTTCTTCGCATCTCTTGAGCACTTGTCTAAGATTTGCCAGACAATGCTCAAATGAATCACCAACCACCGAGAAATCATCCATAAAAACTTCGAGAAAATCTTCCACCATATCGGAAAATACCGACATCATGCATCTTTGAAAGGTCGCCGGAGCATTGCACAACCCAAATGGCATCCGGCTCAAGGCAAATGTCCCATAAGGACAAGTGAAAGTTGTTTTCTCTTGATCTTCCAAAGCAATGTTGATTTGGTTGTAGCCAGAGTATCCGTCAAGAAAGCAATAAAAGGCTCTTCTCGCTAGCCGATCAAGCATTTGATCAATAAAAGGCATAGGAAAATGATCCTTGCAAGTTGCATTGTTGAGTTTCCGATAATCCATGCACACTCTCCACCCGGTTACCGTTCTAGTAGGTATGAGCTCATTGTTTTCATTTTCAATTACAGTCATGCCCCCCTTTTTTGGCACACATTGTACTGGGCTCACCCAAAGACTATCGGCGATTGGGTATACAACTCCGGCGTCCAGCCATTTGATAATTTCCTTTTTCACCACCTCCTGCATTGATGGATTCAGTCGCCTTTGATGCTCCACACTTGGCTTGGTGTCATTTTCCAATTGGATTTTGTGTTCTCAAATTCCTGCGGGAATGCCGCGAATGTCGGCGATTGTCCACCCAATTGCTTGCCTGTGCTCCCTTAGGACTTCCAACAATTGATCTACCTGCACATCATTCAACAAAGAAGACACAATTATGGGCAAAGTATTATTAGAGCCAAGAAATTTATACCTCAAATGCGAAGGGAGTGTTTTGAGCTCTAGTTGAGGCGGCTCAATGATTGATGGCTTAGCGGGGGGTGTAGCTCTATTCTCTAAGTCAAGAGAGAGCTTTGTTGGCTTGTACGTATAGGATCCACGACCCTCCAATGCATTCACTGACTCTAGGTAACCATCCATGTTTTCCCCATCAAAATTTACTAGGATTGCTGCTAGTGCCTCACCAAGGCATTGTTCTTCCATTTTCATTTCAATGGCATCCTCCACCTCATCTATCGCTTCTATCATTGAGATGCTCTCATATTCGTGGGGTAGTTTCATGCCCTTACTAGCTTGAAAAGTGACTTCTTCATTATTCACCCGAAACTTTATCTCATTTCTTTCAGAATCCATGAGTGCTCGGCCCGCAGCCAAGAATGGTCTCCCCAAAATGATTGGAATCTCTTTATCCATGGCACAATCAAGAATCACAAAGTCCGCGGGTAAATGAAACTTTCCCACTTTTACCAGAACATCGTCCACAATACCCACCGGTCGCTTGATGGAACGATCGGCCATTTGCAATCTCATACTTGTTGGTCTCGGCATACCTAACCCCGCTTGCTTATAGATGGCTAGTGGCATTAAGTTGATGCTAGCTCCGTTGTCACATAAGGCTCTTGCAAATTCCCGTGCCCCAATAGTGCAAGGTATAGTAAAAGCTCCCGGATCCTCCTTCTTTTGCACCGGGGTTGTAGCAATGATAGAGCTTACCCTGTGAGTCATGCTTACCACCTCATGCTTTGAGGTCTTCTTTTTAGTGATTAGATCTTTCAAGTACTTGGCAAACCCTGGCATTTCTTGAAAAGCTTCTACAAAAGGTATATTCATGTCACGACCAAAACCCTGGTCGTGATGGCGCCCAACACAATGCTAGGCAAGCCCGACCATATTATCCCTTAAACCAGCCAGTTATTAATCAAATTAAACTTAAACAGTAAATGATCATATCAGGTGATAAACGAAATGTAAAACATACAAAATACGGTCCCAACCATATCGTGGTGTCACGAGACTGAGCCTCTACAGAATAGTATCCTAATACAACCAAGTCTAGGCAAATAGGAAATCATACAGATGATAAAGAAGGAGAAAACAAGCTCTGCGGACGCTGGCAGCTACCTCGTAATCTCCGCAAAAGTAGACAAGGATCAGCAGCTACAATGTCTCAACTGCTCTCGGGCACCTGTGGATCTGCACAGAAAGTGCAGGGGAGTGGGGTGAGTATATTTCAACTCAGTGAGTAACAATAATAAATAATAACCGAAGGTAAGAACTCCTGTGCTATCACTTAGCAGTTCTAAGGCAACCCTCACAGGTACGTCATCACTATGGTAGTACTCTGATCTTCAATCTACGTTTATCTCTACAAGATTCCACACTGAACCAACCCTCACTCGTACCCCTACGGTGTACGGCCATCTCAATATATAAAGACACATACCTATGTCTATAATGTATAAGTAATTAGGTAGATAGTAGGATACGATTAAGTATAATGCTGCGGCGTGCAGCCCGCTCCAATACATATACCGCTGCGGCGCGTGCAACTCGCTCCATTTAACATCGACGGCGCTCACTGGGGGTGTATACGGACTTCGGAGGGGCTCCCTAGGCCCAAGCACTATAATACTGCGGTGTGCAGCCCGATCCACACATGTATTACTGCGGCGTGCGGTCCGATCCAATATATATATATTTATATATTTATACTCCTGCGGCGCGCGCGGCCGATCCATAATATACACCGGTGCTCACCGAGAATGTGTGCGGACTCGGACTCCGAGGGGCTCCTACAGCCCAAGCGCAATACATCCGCGGCGTGCGGTCCGTCCCACATGTATATTACTCGCGGCGTGCGGTCCGATCCAATATATATATCGCTGCGGCGTGCGGCCCGATCCAATATAGGTATATATATATATAATACCTCGTAATGGGTCCTCGACCCTATCCCAATCAATATGTGCTTGGCCTCTCAGGGCCCAATATAATATATCACAGTGGGTCCTAGACACTGTCTCAGTCAATATAGACTTGGCCTTTCAGGCCCACTCAGCTAGAACAGGGAATTCCACCCTAGATAATCTCTCTCAATGTACACATCTATTACGGGCTCATATTATGCTATACAGCTAGAGCTACGGCTGAGTGTATGTTTCCAATCATGATATAAGGGTCATCTAGCTCTATAGGTTCCCTAATGCTCTACAGATCAGCACAAGGCCTCAAACATGGCTATTAGCCCAATTGTATAGTTATAATCTCAGTAACAGTCATACAACACAGTATTCTATTAGCCGGGAAGGACTAAGTCCGAACCCCCAATCACAATATCACCACGACCGTCATAGAACCAGTGTCTCATCTCAATATAGCACTGTGAAGTGCTAGTACGGGGTTTCAAACCCTCAGTACATTGTTTACTACTACCACTCACCTCGAATCGGTAGAGGCTTCAATCCGCCTTATGCTTGCCTCGCAAATCAACCTCCTCGGATGCCAAATCTGCTCAAAATCATAGAGAATGCATCAATATATGCTAATTTCACGCAATTCATTCGAAATAACCCAAATTATATCAAAACCCACAAGTTGTCAAAACCCGACTTTTGGTACACTTGTCGAAAACTTACAAAAATCACATATTCGGAATCCTCATCTCGATACGAGTCTAGGCATATAAAATTTACCAAAATCGGACTCCATTTGCCCACTCAAATCGGTGTTTTTCTTTAATTTAGGCCTAGGGCTCAAACCCACCTTTAATCTTCCATTTACAGGGATTTAACCAAGGATTTCATGATAAAAACGCGTAAAGGAACCATAAAACTCACCTCCGACTATAACCCGGTGATCTCCCAGAAAGTTTTTGCCCAAATCGCCCAATTCGCCTCCAAGAACCGAGCCCCAAATGTTTTGCAACTTATGAAATTTTTAACTCTTCTATTATTTTTAACACAGGCGCGATTTCCGCTTCTGCGGACCAAAATCTGCCTCTGCGAGGCCGCCTCTGCGACCAAATGGTCGCTTCTGCGAAAACACTCCTAGCCGCCCAGCTCCGCTTCTGCGGCCCAGGTCTCGCTCCTGCGAGACCGCTCCTGCGAATCCCCTTCCGCTCCTACGAGCCTTACCGCTTCTGCGCATCAGAGTCCGCTCCTGCGGACTCGCTTAGGCAACAAGTCTTCCGCTTCTGCGGATCCTCCTATAACGAGCCCAGACCGCTTCTGCGGTCTTTCCTTCCGCACCTGCGGTGCCGCCCTTGTAGACCATGATCCGCCTCAGCGAACCCCAGCGCTTCTGCACTCGTTTTCCGCTCCTGCGGGCTCGCTCCTGCGCCCCCATTTCCGCAGGAGCGAAAACAACAGAACCAGAACTCTTCAAACCTGCAATTTCCATGTTTTTCTCCCGATTAACCATCTGAAAACACCCCGAGGCCCCCGGGACCTCGTCCAAACACACCAACACATCTTAATACCTTACTCGAACTTGTTCCGATCTTCAAAACGCGTCTAATAACATCAAAACCCATAATTCACATCGAATTCAAGCCTAAATTCCTTAAAACATTCCGAATTACACAATCAATCAAAAACCCGACTAAACGACGTCCGAATGACCTGAAATTTTGCGGGCACATCCAAAATCACCTAACGGAGCTACTGCAACTGTCGGAATTCCATTCCGACCCCCAGATCAAAATCTCACCTACCGTTCGGATTTCGCCAAAATTCAACCTTAGCCAATTCAAGCCTATTTCTACACCGGGCCTCCAAATTCAATTCCGATCGCTCCCCTAAATCACAAATCACCTCCCGAGAACTAACCGAATCGTCAGAATCCGATTCCGAGCCCTCTAAATAAATGGTCAACTCCGGGTTGACTTTCCTTATTCAAGTTTCCTTCAAAAAGGCTATATGCCTCATTTTCAATCCAATTCACTCCTAACTCACCCGATAGACTCTAACACTGATATAAAATCATAAAACATGTATTTACAACATAACGGGGTGGTAATTCTCGTGACGACGGGCCGGGTCGTCACATTCTCCCCTCTTAAGCAAACGCTCGTCCTCGAGCGGGTCAAGAAACATACTTGAAGTCTCAAACAAGTGAGGATATCTGCTCCGCATCTCCCGCTCGACCTCCCAAGTGGCCTCCTCCACGGGTCGACCTCTCCACTGAACCTTAACTGATGCAATCTCCTTCGACCTCAACTTCCTTACTTGGCGACCCAAAATAGCAATAGGCTCCACATCATAGGATAGATCACCATCAAGTTGAATGGTACTGAAGTCTAATACATGGGACGGATCTCCGATGTACTTCCGGAGCATAGACACGTGGAATACTGGATGAACGCTGGATAAGCCGGGTGGCAAGGCTAACTCATATGCCACATCTCCAATTCTCCTGAGTATCTCAAAAGGACCAATGTACCCTGGGACTCAACTTCCTTTCCTCCCGAACCTCATGACACCCTTCATGGGTGAAACCTTCGACAATACTCTATCACCAACCATGAAAGACAACTCTCGAACCCTACGGTCCGCATAACTCTTCCGGCGAGACCGTGCCGTGCGAAGCCTCTCCTGGAATCAACTTTACTCTATCCGGAGCATCCCGAACTAACTCGGTCCCTATCAATCTATCCTCACCGGGCTCAAACCATCCGACGGGAGATCTACACCGTCCGCCATACAATGCCTCGTACGGGGCCATCCTGAATACTCGACTGGTAGCTGTTATTGTAGGCAAACTCGGCAAGTGGCAAAAACTCATCCCATGAACCACCAAAGTCGATCACACATGCCCGCAACATATCCTCCAGGATCTGAATAGTGCGCTCAGATTGTCCGTCTGTCTGGGGGTGAAATGCGGTGCTTAACTCAACCCGCGTACCCATCTCTCGCTGAAATGCTCTCCAAAACTGAGAAATGAACTGAGTGCCTCTGTCAGATATAATAGACACTGGGACCCCATGCAACCTGACAATCTCCCGAATAAAGATCGCTGCCAACCGCTCCGATGAGTAAGTAGTACTAATTGGGATGAAATGTGCGGACTTAGTCAGCCGATCAACAATCACCCATACAGAATCAAACTTCCTCGCTGTCCGAGGGAGCCCAGTAACAAAATCCATGGTGATCCTCTCCCATTTCCACTCGGGAATAACCATACGTTGAAGAACACCGCCCGGTCTCTGATGCTCATATTTGACCTGCTGCCAATTGAGGCACTTAGCTACATGCCTAACAATATCCATCTTCATTCTCCTCCACCAGTAGTGCTGTCTCAAGTCTTGGTACATCTTTGCGGCACCTGGGTGAATAGAGTACCGCAAACCGTGTGCCTCCTCAAGTATCAACTCCCGCAAACCATCAACATTGGGCACGCATATACGGCCCTGCATCCTCAGAACACCATCACTGTCGATAGTCACATCTCTAACATCATTATGCTGCACTCTGTCTTTAAGGACAAGCAAATGTGGGTCATCATATTGTCGCTCCCTGATGCGATCATATAAGGAAGATCGAGAAACAACACAAGCCAATACCCGACTCGGCTCCGAAATATCTAATCTCACTAGCCGATTGGCTAGAGCCCTGAACATCATAAGCAAATGGCCTCTCCCCAACTGGGATGAAAGCTAGGCTGCCCATGCTAACCGCCTTCCGACTCAAGGCATCGGCCACCACATTGGCCATCCCCGAATGATACAAAATAGTGATATCATAGTCCTTAAGCAACTCCAACCACCTCCGATGTCTCAAATTAAGGTCCTTCTGTCTGAATAAGTGCTGAAGGCTGCGATGATCCGTGAACACCTCACAGGAGACACCATACAGATAATGCCTCCAAATCTTCAATGCATGAACTATGGATGCTAGCTCCAAATCATGAACAGGGTAGTTCTTCTCGTGGGGCTTCAACAGACGAGAAGCATAAGCAATGACCCTACCCTCCTGCATCAACACACAACCAATGCCAACTCCTGAGGCATCACAATATACAGTATAAGAATCTGAAGCTGTCGGCAGAATCAAGACTGGTGCTGTGGTCAGTGCTGTCTTGAGCTTCTGAAAGCTCTCCTCGCACTCCTCGGACCATAAGAAAGGAACACCCTTCTGAGTCAATCTAGTCAAGGGTGAAGCAATAGAAGAGAATCCCTGAACGAATCGGCGATAATACCCTGCCAATCCCAGAAAGCTACGGATCTCAGTAACTGAGGTCGGTCTGGGCCAACTCTGCACTGCCTCGACCTTCCTCGGATCTACCTGAATACCATCACAGGACACCACGTGCCCTAAGAATGCCACGGACTCAAGCTAGAACTCATATTTGGAGAACTTAGCATATAGCTTCTCCTCCCTCAATCTATGCAACACAATACTCAAATGCTGAGCATGCTCCTCCTGACTACGGGAGTAGACTAGAATGTCATCAATGAACACAATCACAAATGAATCCAAATAAGGCCTGAACACACTGTTCATCAGATGCATAAATGCTGCTGGGGCGTTGGTCAGCCCAAACGACATCACAAGGAACTCATAATGACCATATCGGGTCCGAAATGCAGTCTTCATAATGTCAGACTCTCTAATCTTCAGCTGATGGTAGCCTGAACGAAGATCAATCTTCGAGAACATCCTAGCTCCCTGGATCTGATCAAATAAATCATCAATACGAGGCAGAGGATACTTATTCTTCACTGTTACTTTGTTTAGCTGCCTGTAGTCAATACACATCCTCATGGATCCGTCCTTCTTCTTAACAAACAAGACCGGTGCACCCCACGGCGACACACTCGGCCGAATGAACCCCTTATCTAGGAGTTCCTGGAGCTGCTCCTTCAATTCCTTCAACTCAGCTGGTGCCATCCGATACGGAGGAATAGAAATAGGCTGAGTGACTGGCACCAAATCGATACCAAAATCAATATCCTTGTCCGGCGGCATGCCCGACAGGTCTGAGGGAAACACATCAGGAAAGTCTCGCACAATGGGAACAGAATCAATACTGGGAGTCTCGACCTCGACCTCCCGCACAAATGCTAAATAAGAGAGACATCCCTTCCCAACCATTCGTTGGGCCTTGAGGAAAGATATTACCCTGCTAGGTACATACTCAGTCGTGCCTCGCCACTCGATCCTCTGAATGCCCGGCATAGCCAAAGTGACTCTCTTAGCATGACAGTCCAGAATAGCATGACATGGAGATAGCCAGTCCATGCCCAATATAATATCAAAATCAATCATGCTGAGAAGCAACAGGTCTACTCGGGTCTCCAGACCTCCAATAGTGACCAAACAGGACCGGTATACGTGGTCCACAACAATAGTATCCCCTACCGGGGTAGATACATGCACCGGCAGCTCAAGACTCCCTCGGGTCGTGCCCAAATGAGGAGCAAAATATGTAGACACATAAGAATAAGTAGAACCGGGATCAAACAATACCGAGGCATCTCGGTGGCTAGACTGAAATAATACCTGTAATGACGGCATCAGAAGCAACGGCCTCGGATCGGCCCTAAAAAGCATAGCATCTAGCTTGTCCGTCTGATCGGCCTCCCCTCGAGAGCGACCCCTAGCCGTCGACGCTCACCCTAGGCGGCGGGCGGGTGCGGAGTAGAAGGACCGGATGACGAGGGCTGCCCCTCCGCTGATAAGATCCGGAAACAAGATGGGGACACTCCCTACGGTGGTGCCCAAGCTCTCCGCACTCGTAGCAACTCCCCGGTGCTGGGGGACTGAGACTGATAAGGACCTCTGGCGCTGGAGTGGCCAGCCGATGAACTAGGCCGAGATGAACCCTAAGTGGATGGGGCTCGTGAAGAACTACGAGCCGGCATGGCACCGAGAGATGGGCGGCTACGGTGCAAACCCCGATAACCCTGTCTAGGAGACCATCCGCGATGATCTGAGCGACCCGACCGCGAAGACCCTGAAAGAGCGACCTCGGCTCCGCCGACTCGGCCTCCGGTCCGAGTGCCACCGGAACTAGCCGCTCCTCGAGGCCTCTTCGCCTCCCTCTCATCCCGCTCTCTGCGCCGATCTGTCTCTATGTCGCGAGCAATATCCAGAGCATCCTCAAATGTACGACTCAAAACCCTCTCCCGAGTCATCGGAATACGAATGGGATAAATGAGGCCGTCCACGAAGCGCCCAATCCTCTCTCTGTCGGAATGAACCAACCACGGTGCATATCTGGACAACTCTGTAAACCTGATCTCATACTCTGACACCGACATGTCCCCCTGACGGAGACCCTCAAACTACCTACGCATCTCATCTCTCTGAGATCGAGGCACCCATTTCTCCAAGAACATAGTAGAGAACTCCGGCCATGATAGTGGTGCTGCCCCTGCCGGCCTGCGGCGCTCATAAGCCTCCCACCAAGCGAAGGCTGGCCCCTGAAACTGAAAGGTAGTGAAAGATACCCCACTGGACTCCAATATCCCTACCGTACGAAGCATCCGACGGCACTTATCCAGAAAACCTTGGGCGTCCTCGCCGGAGCACCAATGAACACCGGAGGAGATAACTCGGTGAACCTCTCGAGACGACGCTCGCTCATCGTCCGTCATAGCCGGGACCCTGTCCCCCGAATCCGATCCGTCGGCTGAACCGGTACCACGAGCCGAGCCGGAGGAGCCTCCGGTGTCCGTAAGCCTCCGCACTCCCGGCTCCGGAGTGCGCACTGCGGGGGTCCGATGACCACCCCCGATCCCCGATGTAGCTGCTGCAGTAGTAACTGAAACCGCCCGTGCTAGGCCAGTGCAGACTGCTAGTATCTGAGCCAGGGTCTCCTGTAGACCTGGAATAACAATGGGCACAGCTGGTGCCTGATCTGGTGCTGCTGGCACCTCCTGCAACTGGGGGCTGTGGGTCAGCTGGCACTGCCTCCGCTGCCCTAACTCCGCCACGACCACGACCGCGTCCACGGCCTCTAGCAGGTGGTAGTGGTGGTCGTCCTCCACGTCCGGATGATCGAGTTCTCGCCATCTGCGAGAGAATAGAATGTCAAAGTTCAGTTCAAGTCAAAAGTAAACGCACGACAAGAATTCCAAGAATTGAACCTTTTCCTAAAAAGGTTTGCAGCCTCCCGAGGATAAGTACAGGCATCCCTCATACTGATCCACGAGACTCTACCAACCGGCTCATGACTCGCGAGACTTGTTAACCTAGGCTCTGATACCAACTTGTCACGACCCAAACCCCGGTCGTGATGGCGCCCAACATAATGCTAGGCAAGCCCGACCATATTATCCCTTAAACCAGCCAGTTATTAATCAAATTAAACTTAAACAGTAAATGATCATATCAGGTGATAAGCAAAATGTAAAACATACAAAATACGGTCCCAACCATATCGTGGTGTCACGAGACCGAGCCTCTACAGAATAGCATCCTAATACAACCAAGTCTAGGCAAATAGGAAATCAACAAGATGATAAAGAAGGAGAAAACAAGCTCTGCGGACGCTGGCAGCTACCTCGTAATCTCCGCAAAAGTAGACAAGGATCAGCAGCTACAATGTCTCAACTGCTCTCGGGCACTTGTGGATCTGCACAGAAAGTGCAGGGGAGTGGGGTGAGTATATTTCAACTCAGTGAGTAACAATAATAAATAATAACCTGAAGGTAAGAACTCCTGTGCTATCACTTAGCAGTTCTAAGGCAACCCTCACATGTACGTCATCACTATAGTAGTACTCTAACCTCCAATCTACGTTTATCTCTACAAGATTCCACACTGAACCAACCCTCACTCGTACCCCTACGGTGTACGGCCATCTCAATATATAAAGACACATACCTATGTCTATAATGTATAAGTAATTAGGTAGATAGTAGGATATGATTAAGTATAATGTTGCGGCATGCAGCCTGCTCCAATACATATACCGCTGCGGTGCGCAGCCCGCTCCATTTAACGTCGACGACGCTCACTGGGGTGTATACAGACTTCGGAGGGGCTCCCTAGGCCCAAGCACTATAATACTGCGGCGTGCAGCCCGATCCACACATGTATTACTGCGGCGTGCAGTCCGATCCAATATATATATATTTATATATTTATACTGCTGCCGCGCAGACCGATCCATAATATACACCGGTGCTCACCGAGAATGTGTGCGGACTCGGATTCGAAGGGGCTCCTGCAGCCCGAGCGCAATACTGCGCGGCGTGCGGTCCGTCTCACATGTATATTACTCGCGGCGTGCGGTCCGATCCAATATATATACTCGCGCGGCGTGCGGCCCGATCCAATATAGGTATATATATATAATACCTCGTAACGGGTTCTCGACCCTATCCCAGTCAATATGTGCTTGGCCTCTCAGGCCCAATATAATATATCACAGTGGGTCCTTGACCCTGTCTCAGTCAATATAGACTTGGCCTTTCAGGCCCACTCAACTAGAACAGGGAATTCCACCCTAGATAATCTCTCTCAATGTACACATCTAGTACGGGCTCATATTATGCTATACCAGCTAGAGCTACGGCTGAGTGTATGTTTCCAATCATGTTATAAGGGTCACCTAGCTCTATAGGTTCCCTAATGCTCTACAGATCGGCACAAGGCCTCAAACATGGTTAGCCCAATTGTATAGTTATAATCTCAGTAACAGTCATATAACACAGTATTCTATTAGTCGGGAAGGACTAAGTCCGAACCCCCAATCACAATATCACCACGCCCGTCATAGAACACGTGTCTCATCTCAATATAGCACTGTGAAGTGCTAGTACGGGGTTTCAAACCCTCAGTACATTGTTTACTACTACCACTCACCTCGAACCGGTAGAGGCTTCAATCCGCCTTACGCTTGTCTCGCAAATCAACCTCCTCGAATGCCAAATCTGCTCAAAATCATAGAGAATGCATCAATATATGCTAATTTCACGCAATTCATTCGAAATAACCCAAATTATATCAAAACCCACAAGTTGTCAAAACTCGACTTTTGGTACACTTGTCGAAAACTTACAAAAATCACATATTCGGAATCCTCATCTCGATACGAGTCTAGGCATATAAAATTTACCAAAATCGGACTTCATTTGCCCACTCAAATCGGTGTTTTTCTTTAATTTAGGCCTAGGGCTCAAACCCACCTTTAATCTTCCATTTACAGAAATTTAACCCATGATTTCATGTTAAAACGCGTAAAGGAACCATAAAACTGACCTCCGACGATAACCCGGTGATCTCCCAGAAATTTCTCGCCCAAATCGCCCAATTCGCCTCCAAGAACCGAGCCCCAAATGTTTTGCAACTTATGAAATTTTTAACTCTTCTGTTATTTTTAACACAGGCGCGATTTCCGCTTATGCCGACCAAAATCCGCCTCTGCGAGGCCGCCTCTGCGACCAAATGGTCGCTTCTGCGGAAACACTCCTAGCCCCCCAGCTCTGCTTCTGCGGCTCAGGTCTCGCTCCTGTGAGACCGCTCCTGCGAATCCCCTTCTGCTCCTGCGAGCCTTACCGCTTCTGTGCATTAGAGTCCGCTCATGCGGACTCGCTTAGGCGACAAGTCTTCTGCTTCTGCGGATCCTCCCATAACGAGCCCAGACCGCTTCTGCGGTCTTTCCTTCCGCACCTGCGGTGCCGCCCTTGCGGACCAGGATCCACCTCAGCGAACCCCAGCGCTTCTGCGCTCATTTTCCGCTCCTGCGGGCTCGCTCCTGCGCCCCCATTTCCGCAGGAGCGAAAACAACAGAACCAGAACTCTTCAAACCTGCAATTTCCATGTTTTTCTCCCGATTAACCATTCGAAAACACCCCGAGGCCCCCGGGACCTCATCCAAACACACCAACACATCTTAATACCTTATTCGAACTTGTTCCGGTCCTCAAAACGCGTCTAATAACATCAAAACCCATAATTCACATCGAATTCAAGCCTAAATTCCTTAAAACATTCCGAATTACACAATCAATCAAAAACCCGACTAAACGACGTCCGAATGACCTGAAATTTTGCAGGCACATCCAAAATCACCTAACGGAGCTACTGCAGCTGTCGGAATTCCATTCCGACCCCCGGATCAAAATCTAACCTACCGTTCGGATTTCGCCAAAATTCAACCTTAGCCAATTCATGCCTATTTCTACACCGGGCCTCTAAATTCAATTCCGATCACTCCCCTAAATCACAAATCACCTCCCAGAACTAACCGAATCGTCAGAATTCGATTCCGAGCCCTCTAACTAAATGGTCAACTCCGGGTTGACTTTCCTTATTCAAGTTTCCTTCAAAAAGGCTATATGCCTCATTTTCAATCCAATTCACTCCTAACTCACCCGATAGACTCTAACACTGATATAATATCATGAAACATGTATTTACAACATAAGGGGGTGGTAATTCTCGTGACGACGGGCCGAGTCGTCACAATTCACTGTCAATTGTTTTAGAATATCTTAGAATTTTTCAAGCTTGCTGTCATCTATCTTCCTTGCTAGCCTTTGAGGGAAAGGAGGGAGAGGTCTAGGAATAGGTGGAAGAGGTTGTGATGGCTCATTCACTTTTTCCTTTTCCTCTTCTCGATTTTCTTGTACACTTGCCTTTTCGGGAATTCTTTCAATTTCAACAATCTTGGGTTTATCTCCCGCAACAACTTTTTGCTTTTCAATTATCTCTTGTTCTTCATCCTCAACCGTTTGGTTGATCTCCACCTCTTCAACTATATGTTCATTCTCATCACGTAGCACCTTTCCACTCCTAGTGGTAATTGCCATGACATGAGAGGTTGGACCACTTCCACTACCTCTTGGATTTGCAATAGTGTCACTAGGTAGTATTCCCTTTTGCTTGGGGTTTTGTTCCTTGGAGAGATCTCTCATTTTCATTTCCAACTTTTGGATGGAAGCGGTATGAGAGCTAACCACTTCGGTCATGTTCCTCAATGAAGCATCAGACTTTTCTTAATTCTGTAGCACTCTCTCTAGCATAGCTTCCAATTTTGACTCGCTTGAAGACCCTTGGTTCGAATGTTGTCCTTTCGGAGGAACATAAGGATTTTCACTCCGGTTAGCAAAATTGTTGTTGTTGTTGCCCCAATTTCTTTGTTGTGAACTACCTTGGTCATACCTCCACTGTTGGTTTCCTTGCCCTTGTGGGTTTGGCCTCCATTGGTTTTGTGCTCCTTGGCCTTGATAGTATTGCCTTTGATACCCTCCTCGTTGAGGGTTGTTGATATAATTTGCCTCTTCAAAATCTTCATTAGAATTGGATGGCATGTCATCAACAACGTTGACTTTCTTTGTTTGATTTTCTGTAAACATCTTGGTCAACACATTGACATTAGTAGCCAACCCAACAATGATTTGGTCTCTCTCTTGGTTTTCCTTGAGCAAATTTGTCAAAGAAGGAGACCCATAAGATATTCCACCGGATGCATCCTCAGAATGCCATGCTTGATTATGTTTAGCCATTTTGTCGAGGATTTGAGTCACCCTTGCAAAAGACTTATCCATAAAATATCCATCCGCCGCATTCTTTGCAATGGCTTGATTCATGGGATCAAGACCCATGTAGAATTTCTCAAGTAACATTGAGTCAGGGAATCCATGATTTGGTGACCTTACCAAATACAGTTTAAATAGATCCCACGCCTCGTGTAAGTGCTCCCCTTGTTGTTGCTTAAACAAAAAGATTTTATCTCTAAGCTCCGATTTCTTGCTTTGTGGGAACCACTTTGCTAGGAATGTTCGGACAAGTTCCGGCCATGATCGGATTGAGTTTGGTGGCAAGTTTTGAAGCCACTTTCTGGCCTCACCGCCCAAGGAATACTTGAAGACTCTCAACCTTAAGGCATCTTCTGAGACATTGGTTTGTTTATGCATAGCACACACTCCCAGAAAATTTCTTAAGTGTTGAGTGGGGTCGTCATCGGTGGAATTTCTGAAAAACCCTTCCGCTTTGAGCATGAGAATTAGACCGTGATCCACCTTAAATGTTGAGGCACCAATAGCAGGGGGCACAATAGCATTTGTGTCATCGATATATTCATCGATATCTGCAAAAGGATTCTCTCCCCTTCATCCTCATAATCAGACATTATAACCTATCACACCAAGCAAAACAGGCAAAGTGTAATGGAATAGAATTAGATATCAAGTAGAGTATACACTAATAAGTAATTTCAAGACCGTATTCCCCGACAACGGCGCCAAAATTTGATACGCTCAAATTACACTTTTACAATTAGTGTAAGGCGGTCGGTGTCAAATATAATAACCCAACTAGGTTGGGGTCGAATCCCACAGGGAATAGGCGTGAATGGATTACTTGAATTAGTGTATTTCCAGACTAAAATCTTGAATCTATTCCGTTAGAAGTAACATAGATATGGTTGTGAGATTGGTAGTATAAGTGAAAGTTGATTTAGAGTATTTAACTAATAAAAATGCTTTATGCCAATAATTTAGAGAATTGATTAAACCAAGGTTGTGTTCCCATAGATGTAGTGTAATGTTATAGGTGTTAATATGGTATATTACTAATGGTTGATTCTCGATATGTAAATTGATCTCTAAACAACTACCCAATATTTCCCAATAGTTGAGTAGTATTTCCTCTATTTCTTTTTCCCAAAAGTCTTAGAGTCACAAGATGTAGTAATCAATAATTGCCAAATAAAACCCACTTATCCCTAAGCGATTCTATTAAACGAAGTGTAAGGCTTCGAGTTTTTGTTCTTTACTTCTTCCAAGATCTAACCCACTTTCCCAAGCAAGGTAAGACTTTAATGGCATTAATTAGTGTTTGCAACCACCAATAATAAATGAAGAATAAGAAGTGAAGAAATATCAACCAACCATTATGCATATATTCAATATTAAACACCCATTTACATAACACCCATTTAGGGTTCACTAACCTTAGAATTTAAACTTAGCCACACATGCTAAAATATAAAATACAAGATGTAATAAATGTCATAGATGCTTACAAAGTGAAAGAATCTTCAATCAAAAGCTTCCAAAAAGATCAGTAATAAAGTTTGGAATTTAGTCTAACGTCTGTGTCAGATGTTCTTACACAAAGCTCTGACAAGCTATTTATAGAGGGACCAAGATCTGACAAAAAGCGGACAAATTTACCCCTTTCAGGTCACATATGCGACCGCAGATCTGTCGCATAACAGATATGCGGTCCGCATCTTGAGAGGCGGCATCGCATATAGGAACCCTAGCTTTATTACATATTAGCCGCATTGCAATTCTGCGGTCCGCATGTTGAATATGCGACCGCAGACAGCACCGCAAACTTGCATCTTCAGTTTCTTCTCTGTTCATTATGCGGCAGGAATGCGGATCGCATATTGAATGTGCGATCGCAAATTGCGTCGCATTCCTGTCATGCATTGCAGCTCAACTCTCTGTTTAGTTATGCGATTTGGAGACGCTTTATGCGGTCCGCATATCCAATCTCGCAAAACTGTTCTTTTGCCTACTTTGACCTCCTTCTTATCTTTTTGCTTCTAATTTTGAGTACTTGGTCTTTTCTTCCTCTTTATCTGTAAAACCACAAAATCACATAAGTATGGACTACATTTTGCAGTGAAACAAGCTAATATAAGAGCAATTAGTATGTAAATGTGCCGAATCTCTTCGGCACATCACTTGTGCAAAAACGCACAGAAGTGCAGTGTCAGCACAATCCGACCCCATGTGCTGGTAAGTGCCTGGCCTATCCCGGCGAAGTAGTGATAAGCCTAGGACCAGACACTCACATAAACCTATGCAGCTCTCTTTATATACATACCATAAAATAACAAGATTACCAAGTAACACAATCAACGAAGAAGTTTAATACTGGGGAAACACAATCAGCAACATATAATAAAGCAGTAAAGAGAATCAGAGTGAAATAAAAACAGCTATTATCAAAACAAGGAGATTTCAAATAGTTGCACGGCATCACCCTTCGTGTTTTTACTCTCATCCTCACATCCATGGAACGGCATGATCCTTCGTGCATGGTTCAAATAACAACGGCACGGAATGTTCCTTCGTGCATAATCAATATCACAAGGCACGACATGATCTTTCGTGTATAATCAATAACAAGGCACGTCATGAACCTTCCTGCATAATCAATAACAAGGCACGGCATGAACCTTCGTGCATAATCAATAAAACAAGGCATGGCATGAACCTTCGTGCATAATCAATAAAACAAGGCACGTCATCACCCTTCGTGCATTATCACTCTTCCTCGCCCAAATAGCAATCACAGTTAAGGGCAAAGGAATGAAACAATTAACATGAACCATCCCGGCAATGGACACAATAATTATCACAGTAAAGTCCCGGCAATAGAAACAATAATCAACTTCACAATAAAGTCTCGGCAAGGGAAAACAATAATCAACTTCACAACCCGGCAAGGGTTCAAGATTATTTCTTAAAAACATCCCACAATATATGTCAACAAACGACTCACGGTCATGCTATACACCAGTGTATGGATGCTCGTCACCACAGCCCATACACCGCACTCGATCCATAGCAATTAGCACATTAATCATATTCCCTCAAGCTGGGATAGATCAAACACTTACTTTTAAGCCTTAAAGTCTAATTATCCTTCAATTATAGCTTTACCTCGAATTCCACCCTTCAACTTGCTCGAATTTAATCACAATTGGTTCAATACTATATAAATTGGTTTGGATGCTTAAAAATGGTTTTCTCAAAGTTTAGCCCAAAATTTCCCAAAACGCCACTGGTCCCACGTGGTCGGAACTCGGAGTTCGGACCAAAATCCGGTTACCCATTCCCTCACGAGTTCAATTATATGATTTGTTTCGAAATCGAACCTCAAATCGAGGTCTAATTTCCCAATTCATGAAAAACCTAGGTTCTACCCAAAAACATGAATTTCCACCATGAAAATCTTTGATTTCTCTTGAAAAACATGTTTAATGATGTTAGGAATTGAAAGAATTAAGTAAAAAGTGACTTACAAGTGTTTTGGAGTGATTTTGCTCTTGGCGAATCATGTGTGGTGTGTTGGGTTTTGAAAGAATGAAGAAAAGAGGTGTAAAATTCGTTTAAGTATCAGATTGCACAGCTGCGGATATGGGAATTGCAAACATTTGTTCGCAATTGCGAACATAGCAGATTTTTGACTGAGGCCCTCGCATTTGCGAGAAAACGTTCGCATTTGCGAACTTTGGCCCAAGCCTGTCAGCCTCGCATTTGCGAGATAAAGTTCGCATTTGCGAACTTAAGTTGGCTTCTGAGTTCTTCGCATTTGCGAGCCTGGGCATTTTCCTGCCATCTTCGCATCTGCGAAGATTGGTTCGCATTTGCGAACCAAGGCCAAGTCTGAGTCTTCTCGCAATTGCGAGTATTTCTTCGCAATTGCGAAGATACCAGTTGGGGAAAAATACCAACTGTGTTATTTTTCAAAATCTACTCCAACGACCTATCAATTCTCTACCCGAGCCCTCGGGCTCCAAACCAAACATGCACACAACTTCAAAAATATATTACGAACTTGCTCGCGCGATCGAATCGCCAATATAACATCGTTTTCATCAAATCAAGCCTCAAGTTTATGATTTTTTTCCTTTAACTTCATAAACTTTCAAATTTGGAACTCAAGATTCAAAACACATCAAACGACGTTCAAATGTCGTCATACTTTGCAGGAAGCACTTATATAATATTTAAGACTTGTATCGGGCATCGGAACCAAAATACGAACCTGATATCATGGTCATTTAATCAACTTTCATTTAATAATTTCAGCAAAAATAATTTAACAGAAAAAATTCATATCTTGAGCTCTAGGCCTCAGAATTCGACTCCGGACGCATGCCCGAGTCCCATATTTTCCTACTGACCTTCCGGGACCGTCCGATCTCGGGTCAGGGTCCGTTTACCAAAAATATTGACCAAAGTCAACTATATCAATATTAATATCAATTTTCTTCAAATGTTTCATAGAATTCACATATTCTAGCACAAAATCTTTCCGGCTACCTGCCCGGACTATGCACGTAAATCGAGGCAACATAAAATGAGGTTTTCAAGGCCTCGAGAGCACTGGGCAAATGAGGAAAACAGGTGATGACCCTTTGGGTCGTCACACGGGTTGGATGTTGGTTCGTGTTTCTTCATGCTCGTCTGCTGCGGCGGTGTTGCTTGTTGTTGGTGCTGCATTTTCATGACTCCGCGGTGATTTTTCCACTAAGCCGCTCAGGGTGTTGGTTAGTCATTCCTCCAGTAATTTCCTGACCGCTGGGTGATGCTTTTCTTGAAGTGGATGTGTCTTTCTCCTGCAAGGTTGCAAGATTCCCGAAGGGGGAAGGTGAGGCTTCCGCCTCGGGTGTAATATCAGGGGGTGGTGTTGACGACGACGCTACCACCCGCCTCGTTCAGGGAACTTAAGAGGTTGGTGGTAACTTCCGTTATAGCTTTGGACCGGGTGTTATTTTCGGCCATTTTTGGGTTTTGTCTGATGATCTGATCCTTTGGATATATACTACGAGTTTGATTCTAGAAATCCCCACAGGCGGCGCCAAATTGTTTGACCCAAAAGCTATTGGTTACTTTTTGAGTTAGGGACAATCAAAGATTATAAGAAGTAAATCGGAATCAGTGGTAATATATTCAAGGACAGATCTATGATTCGTATGTAGATTGTTCTAGTAAATTAAAAGAGAACTTATCGAGATATTAAAGTTAGCCAACAATAGAGAGGTGAGATAGAGAGAGAATGATAGATAGAGAGGGGTTGTATTATTAATGAATAATAACACTTGTCTTACAAATGAGGGATGTTTTTCTTTAAATAGAAGGAAGGCCCCCTTGCCAACACATTACTTTATTCTAGCACTACTGTTATTATAAAAACGGGAATAGACGGAGGGGACGGGACGCCTAGACGGGCGAGTTTGTCAATACGCCCTTATAGTCAGGGACATATTCTTTCTCGTCGTATGGGCGTGGGGAAGGTATGCTCGACGTCTATGACCGTATAAAAAGGTGTGCTCGACCCATATTGATCCTGTCTAATTCGACCCATGCAACTTATTTAAAAAATAATTTCAGCTCTTCAAACTTATCACTTATTTACGCTAAGCTAATTCAAACGGACTCTAAATCTCCCAGCTAGTTTATACTAAAGTTGTTCTTTTTGTTTCCTATAATTTCTTCGTACGTGACAAAATTGTCAATAACGAATAACGAACGTACGGTCGATTGAAGTAAAAAAAAAAAGCAGTTTGAAATTTGAGACGTGGAAGCTTGACAAATAAGTGTACGGTACTTTAACCACTCTAAAAAGTTGACAAAACAATGGCACAAATAACACTACTACTGAGGTTTGAGTGGTCCACAAACCCACAACAAAACGGAAAATGAAATTATGGTCCCAAAACAATCCCCATTTTACACCAATGTGGTCCTAACCACCCATGCATCAAGAACCAATAGAATCAGATATTTTTGGTGTGATATTATTATTTCCGCGTCTCAATTTTGGTGAAGAGACCATATTAACTTTTACTATCTCACATAACATATATAATACATATTCCAACACTATTTACTCCAAGGACGACGTAGGAAAAAAATAGTTAATTTATTCTTAAAATTTAAAAAAATCACTTATTTTGGACTACAAGTAAAAAGTCAAAAAATTACTTATTTTGGACTAAAGGGCGTAATAATTTGATGGTATTCTTTCTTGTTATATTTATTGTCATTATCTACATTTATTGTATGTTTAAATTGTCATATTTATTAATATCCATTGAATACAAACGTGTCTTTTAGCGCTATCAAGTATCGTTCATTTCCTATAACTTATGATCCAAAATTTATTATTTTTAAATAAGATCCATCTTACATTTCATTATTAATTAGTTTAACAAAAAAACTTAATAATTTTTAGTCAAACATTATGTATACATCTTTCATAGTACGAAAATATTTCCTTTTGATCAATAGCTAGAAAAATGATGAATATGAAAATGCGTAACTTTTTTGAGATATATATATATATATATATATATATATATATATATATATATATATATATATATATATATATATATATATATACACTCAAATCAGTTACGCATTTTCATATTCATTATTTTTACCATCAAGCTCCGTCAATTAAATTTAGAATTAAGTTTGATCCGTTGAAATTTTAATATATTATACATTATTTTTAGAGACTGTTTGTATCACACTCCTTAAAATATATACTTTTCCCCGCTTCAATATTGAATACTTTGTGGACGGAACCGTTTTTTTTTTCTATAAATAAAATAATGTGATTGAGTTAAAAACGAGAACCAGGGCCAGTAAACAACACAGCTAAACCCATGCGATACGTTATGTGGAGCTCTTATTTTTCAAAGCAAAGAGAGAAAAAGAAAGGTAGAAAAGAGAGAGCCATAAAAAAGATATGTCGTGTAACGTATCAAAATTTGAAGAATGTGAGACTGTTATGAATGGGACATAATGGGGTCAGGGCCATGTGACTTTGTTTTTTAGAATCTTTTTACTTCACTCGACGTTTCATGTCATCTGGATAAAGTTTTTAAATTCTAAGACCTTTTGAGTTTTTCCAAAAGGCACTCCTTTGACTAAAAGGATAAGCAAGCACTGCTTTTTATATACATAAGACAGAAAAATGCATAGGTGGAAGTACTTATAACCTATGTGTCCCGAAAGGTTATAGTGAAGTGATAAGTAATATCCTTTAAACAGAAGCTGCAGATTCAAGTTACCAAAGTAATAAAATTGTTTTCATAAAGGAAATTTAAAGTTTATAAATTTCTCCAATGATCTCAAATTTATATAGAATAGTAATGGTTCATATTAAACTTTTATAAATATTTAATACATAAATATATATATGAGAGAGAAAGAGCAATTTACCACACTTCTAGGGGTGATAATTTGAGCTCAACTTTATTTAACCTGCCCAACTAGCCAGATATTAATGGGTTGGATTACAAATATTTTAGCTTATTTTACGCATATTTTCCTTGGAAAAACTTGGATTTCTCCGGAAGAAAAGCATTAAATAAATGAGTCCCTAGGTGGCTAGGTGATCAGTTCAACTAAGTTAGGTTGCAAAATTCAAACTAGTCTGCTTATAGAGTGAAGTATATATTTGTGTTTATTATTTACTACTATGAGTAAATTAGGGGAGGTACTGAGCTATTAGTAGCGGATTTAGAATTTTGAATTTATGGGTGTTTAGCTTTTTGGCGGATCTAAGATTTTGAGCTCATAAATACTTAACTTTTTTTGCCGTAAAGTTATAATGCATTATACAATTACACAACTAGTTGAACACGCCTATAAAAAGTGAGAAGGAAACACATATTTTAATATTATGGACATCATAATTCTGTGATGAAAATGCAATTGGCTAAAAAGAAAAAGAAAGAAAGAAGATTGGTTGATTTTACCTTTCTAAAGGAACTCTTCATATTTAAAAGGGATCGAACTTTCAGATATTTTTTCAAGAAGTTTTTTTTTTCTTTTTTATAGTGAATTAGGTAAATTAAAAGAAAAACACAAAATCAATGCAAATTAAAGGCTAGCATAAAAGAAGATAGTGTTGGGTTAAGAAATTGTGCTTGAAAAATAAAAATAAAAAAGACCTAATTAAGGAAATGTTTAAAAAAGAATAAAAAGAAGAAAGAAAGAAAGTAGCATAGTATATAAGGAAAAGAAATAATTAGCTTGGTTAAAAAGGGATTGTGTTTCAAACCAGCGTCCTAAACCACAACACACATCACTGTTTTTGTTTCGTGTGTGCTTTTTGACTTGGGTGCAACCTTAGAATGCAACCTTTCCCTTGGGTGCACGCATTATGTTTTGTGCATCGGGCTCCCGTAATATACCGTCAAAGATAATATAAATAATAACAACAACCTAATAAAATCTCGTCAGTAAGGTCCGGGAGGATAAAGTGTATGCAGACATTACCCCTACATCGGAAGAGTAAAAAAGCTGTTTTCGGCAGATTTTCGGCTTAGAGACAATAGATCCGTGACAATAGAAAGCAGAAATATAATATCAGTAACAAAGATATATCAAATAAATAGAAAAACAGTAACACAAACATTATGCAAAAGTGTGACACACAACATAAACCACTAGTAGTGCTAGACAAAACACTATCATACTAGCCGATACAAAGAGAAAACCAGGACAAAGCGAAAAACCGCTTGATCACCTCTTAACCTACAACCTTAATGCTCGACCTCGACACCTTCATATCAAGAGCCATGTCCTCAAAAATCTGGAGCCGCGCCATGTCTTATCTGATCACCTCGCCCCAGTACTTCTTAGGCCGCCCTCTACCTATTCTCTTACTTGCCAAATCCAACCGCCCACAACTGCTAACTAGGGCATTTAGGCTTCTTCTCTGCACGTGCCTGAAACATCTTAGACACGCTTCCCGCATCTTGTCTTCTACCGGAGCCACGCCCCCTCTCCCGAATATCTTCATTCCTAATCTTACCGTCAAGGATAATATGATAAATAAAATTTCTTTATTTTTAACTAAAGTTCGAATATTAAAAGTTAAAAAAAGTTCTGATAAAAAGTATTTTTCACTTTAAAATAATAAAGTCGAGTTATCCAAGCCTCAAAGCGAAAGGAAAACCAAATAAAAAAAGCAAATCAAGTGCGTTAGCTTCTTACTTGAATTAATGCAATGATATACGGGATATATCACATTCTCCATAAAAATTTATATTCAGAAATTCCATTTCTTTTAAAGGGGCTAGTTACTTGGCAGCCTCCGCTCCTTTTGACTTTCTCATCATGTTGAACAAATGTGCTTGACAGAATTTTTTTTTTGAAAAATAAATCATATGATAGTGGTTAGTTAGCAAAAATTATTTTTCAAGAAAAATAATTTTTATTGAATGAAAAATACAAATTCCCTAACTATTTTTTTAAGAGTAATTTCCTTACAACTATCACAAATATTATTACAAAATATGACCATCGTCCTACCTAGGTAATCTGAACGTAAAACTTAGGTGAAGGAATTCATATGATAGGTTGATAACCCTATTGAAGGAATTTTTACACCCAATAGAAAATTTTAATAGTCTATTTATCAACAATAGAAAATTTTAATAGTCTATTTATCAATAATAAGTACCATTTTAAAATATCACATCCTATAAATACCTTTTATTTTTTATAGTAAATTTTTTAAATATAGTTATATCCTATAATTAAGGCACCATATATGCTAACTATTATTTTTCTGTCTCCCTTTTTGTATTAGCTCTCATATAATTACCTCGTATCCGCAAACCAATAAAATCTCTCTCTGTTTGCATACAACAAGACTCTCTTCTCCTACAAATCCTAGTTTCTTACCCAAATTCTCACTTTTCTGCTTTGCGTCACCAACATTATCATCATCCATTGTCTGAGGGTCGTCGTCATCCTTCACAAGGTTACAAACAACATACTACTAAAAATTAGTAGTATGTAAACATTGTTGGCTGACAATTGTAATAGGGTTCGCTATCAATTTTTACATTATAGAGAATTAGTAGCACCATCACGGCCAAAGCATCAGCAGCAACAATATGCGAAGCGGTTTTTCGATGATCATAATCCAAAGAAGAAGAAGAAGTACAACAATAATACATGGCGAAGGAGTATTACTACTACTACTACTCCTATTAGTATTCAATTGTATTCGAATGTATGCTTCAGCTATATTCACTTGTATTCAGGTTTAATTAGTTGTATTTATCTATTTTATTTAGCAGTAGTTAGTTGTATTCAAGTATTTTATACAATTGTATTCAATTGTATTCAACTATTTTGTTCAGCAAAAGTTACTTGTATTTTGTTGCATCCAAGAGTTTATTCAGCTGTATTCAATTGTATTTTTGTTATATTCAAGTGTTTTATTCAGATGAATTAATGTGTATTTTGTTGTATTCAAGTGTATTATTCATATGTAATTTTCTTTATTCAACTATAATCTTTATTATGTATCTTTCAAATACAGATTACTGATGGATCGTTTTAGTTCGTTGAGTTAAATTAGGAGAATATCATGTGATTTTATTTCCTTCCATTTTTAGCACGATACGTTACTGTATTTAATGTTAATGTCGCTTAAATACAGCTAAATACATGTCAAACTTAGTTGGAATTCCAGATTTTACGCCTATATTTTTTGTTGTATTAATGAATACAAGAGCTTAAATACATGAAATACATTGTATAAAAACATAAAAGGTATCTATAACACGTAATAATGCAAAGGGTATCTATAAATAACTAATTAGACAACAAAAATGGTGCTTTATAACACAACCGTTGAATGTCCTGGATACTCTAAACCAGCCCAATGGACCGGCCCAATATGCAGCTAAGTTAGGCAAGGTCCGCAAGGAGGCAGCCCATTTTAGAGCAGCCGGCCCAATTGTATTTCTCATTGAGCTGTGTATGTGGAAATTATGCCAGGTAGTCACTCTTAAGTATGTTATTTAAAATAATTCACAATTTATAATATATTTAAGGATTAGTCAATTTGCTCAAACTTCTAAACATAACGTCCAAAAATGAAACCTCTAGGTTCAAACTTTAGGACATTCAACATTTCTATCGTGTCCTAAAGTTTGGAAATTACGTCTAGAAATTTAAATCTTATGTCCTGAATTTTAAATTAGAAGCAAAAAAAAAAAAAAAATCATTTTCGAAGTCCCAAATTTCAAATCAGCAACTTTAGAAATGTGGCCACAAAAATTCAGGATACTTAATCCTAGTTTGGGAGAATTGGCTAATCTTTAAATATGATGTAAGTTATAATATATTTTAAATAACATGTTTAACTGTAACGGTCCGATTGATCGTTTTGTGTAATTATACCCGTTTTAAAATAGGCTATTGGTGCAGTTCGCCGGTGTATTTTTAAGCAAAAAGTACACATTTTGGTCAAAATTTCGAAATTGAAAGACTAGCTAATAAAAGCAGGTTGGTAATTGATAGTTAAGTCCATTTGGTCTTCACGAATTGACTTTGCCGGTTTTTTTTCTTTTTTGGTTGACAAATTCAAGGCTTAATTCCTAGCAAAACGTGAATTATAAATTCTTTCTAATTGGTATGAGTTATAATCCCATCCCAACATTTCAGGAAAAAATAAAACAAGAAAAATAGAAGAAGAAACAGCTTCTGAATTAAAGAATTGAAGATCTATATATATATATATATATAAAGCTGGGCATGAAGAAAGTGATGTGGCATCCCTCTATGTCCAGCTATTACATTTATCTTTTATCTTATTTTTTTAGTATTTTTACCTTTTTCCTTCACATTTAATTCAATAAATAAATACAGAAAAACTGTATTAAACAAGAAGCAACCATTATTTCAAACGTTTCTTGGGTCATTTATTTAAGATTCCAATCGTTTTTTTGGAAGCCCAATATAAAACAAACGAAATTTGGAGCCAATGGTGGCAGACTTTCAATTCGGATTTCGTGTATGAAATCAACGATCATCATCAGTTGTCAGATTTTTAACATCCTCTTGACCAATTCAAGGTATTCTTACTTTAGTATTAAGTATTTTTGCTTTGCTACTTTTACTATCCTTCAAAGCTTATATTTGTCTCATCTTGCAACGTTTCTTTTGAGAGCCATACTTGGGCATATCCTGGAATGGGTTGTGCCTTCTTTAAAAATAAATTAATATTTTATGTTAAATAATTTTTCTATTTTTTTTTTGTGACAAATGGTTGAAACTTATCTGTATGTTTAATTTGAGGATTTTAGGAATATTATTGTAGGGACAATTTCAAAGAGTGCGGTACTGACAAAGCAATCGCAAATCTATAGGGATCTATTATATTTTTTAGATTTCTTCTCATAAAGTTGTGCTCATTGTCTCTATTTGTGTATATATATGAGATCATTTTTTGTTACAACTTACATATATGTCTGCCATTTAGATTACACAGATGCGTTATATTGTTAAATTTTATGTTCAATCTACAATTTGAACGAGGGAGGTATATATTATAACGACCCGGCCCGTCGTTATGGGAATTTCCACCCCGTTACCTTGCATTTCCATATATTATGCTTTTAAAACAGTATTAGAGTATATCGGGTGAGTTAGGAGTGATTTGGATTGAAAATGAAACAAATAGCATGTTTGAAGAAAACTTGAATATGAAAAGTCAACCAAGAGTTGACTATTGAGTTAGAGTGCTCGGAACCGGATTCTGATGATTCGACTAGTTCCGGGGATCATTTATGACTTAGGAGAACAATCGGAATTGAATTCGGAGGTCCGGTGTAGTTTTAAGCTTGAATTGGCGAATGTTGAATTTTGGCGAAAACCGGATGGTAGGTGATATTTTGATCCGGGGTCGGAATGGAATTCCGACAATTTCTGTAGCTTCGTTATATGATTTTGGATGTGTCTGCAAATTTTTAGGTCATTCGGACATCGTTTGACCGGATTTTGGATTGAATGTTAGTTTTGAAAGTTTTGAAGAAACTTAGGCTTGAATCCGTGAATAATTGGTGATTTTGATGTTTAGTATGGTGTTTTTATGATTGGAACAAGTTCGTATCATGTTTTGGGGTATGTTGGTGGTTTTCGTTGGGGTCCCGGGGGCCTCGGGATGATTTCGGACCATCAACCGGGCATTTGGACTTGGCAAAAATCTGCAGAAAAACTGCAGGTTCTGCCCAGGCCCTTAAGCCTTCGCGTTCGCGTGACAAGTGTCGCGTTCGCGAAGGCCAAGCCTTTTTGTGCATCGCGTTCGCGGGAGGGGGAGTCGCGTTCGCGTAGGTCAGGGGTGTTAAGCATCGCGAACGCGTTGCTTGGGTCGCGTTCGCGTAGGGTCGTGGGTGTTGTGCTTCGCGTTCGCGGGAGGTGTATCGCGAACGCGTAGAAGAAATCTGGGCGGCTGGGAGCTTGTACATCGCGAACGCGTGGGAGGCGTCGCGTTCGCGAAGAGTAATGGAATTGTGCATCGCAAACGCGTGGTAAGCGACGCGAACGCGAAGAGTAAGGAGGATCCGTTCTTCGCGAACGCGTGGGAGCTCACGCGAACGTGAATAACAAAAGTCTCTGGCAGTGAATTAAAATCCAGAAACAGAGAGTTACGGGTTTACACCCCCAAAACACACATTTGAGCCCTAGAGAGAAGAAAACTCGAGGAAATCACTGAGAAGTCATCGGGTATTCGTCGGAGGTAAGATTCTTGACTCAAAAACATCATTTTATGGTAGTATTAACATCAATCTTCATGAAATTGGGTTGAAATCTTGAAGAAATGTGGCCTAAGTATTGAAAACGGGATTTTTGGATTTGGAAGGCCATTTGAACTCCGATTTCGATAAATTTTATATGCACGGACTCGTGGCGAGATATGGATCGCGTTGGTGCTAATTTCGGAATTTTCCGAGCAGTGGGGCCCGGGGTAGGATTTTACCAACTTAGTGTAATTATGCGAATTTCATATAATTATTGTTATTTGACTAGATTCTACACACGAGGCAACGAAATTCAAAGGAAAAGGCATCGCGGACGAGTCTACGACCGGCTAGAGGTGAGTAGTTTGTGTATATAGTAGCTTGAGGGTTCGAAACCCCGGCTTAGCACATTGTGACGCTAATAGGGCGTGGCTCGCACACCGTGGCAGGTGCGGGATTGATTGTGATTGGGGATTTAGACTTGGTCCATCCCGGAAATGAATAATGTGTTGTTAGTGTTGGAAATACACTGTATTTGCTATGTTTGTGGGCTGTAAGCCTTGTTTGGGGCCTTGTGCCGATCTGTAGCGTCCTTAGAGGACAATATTTATGTGATAGCTAAAATTGCTTAAATCACTGATCTCAATCCTGGAAATTGAAATCACACTTTTGAAATGCTAAGTCACCGGCTTTTACAAATTTAATAAAGTTAAAGTATTTTTCATAAATTATGAATTGAGAACTGGAATTAAGGAAAATGAACTGTTTTGTGACTTATTTGCTTATTGTGGACTGAGCATGGGATCGGGCTGCACGCCGCAATGGTTGATATGAGGATCGGGCTGCACGCCGCAGCAGTATTGCGCTTGGGCTGTAGGAGCCCCTCCGGAGTCTGTACACACCCCCGGTGAGCGCCGTCGACGTTAAATTGGATCGGGCTACACGTCGTAGCGGTTATGTGCATTGCATTGCATCCGTATTTGTTGAATTACTCTGTGGTAGCTGTATTGTATTGTTGTTGCTAGTTCGTAGGAGAATCGACTGTAGTGTAGCTTCATATTGTGGTATTTTGTGGATTTCTTATTGTCAGCTACTTATATATATTTATTACTCACCTGAGTACTTAGTACTCATCCCTACTCCCTGCACCTTTTGTGTGCAGACTTAGGTACTCAGGAGCAGTAGACGGGCATCTCCGGCGTTTACATTGTCACATCGAGTTGCTGAGGTAGCTGCGCCTACGTTCGCAGAACCTAGCTTCTCCTCTCATTCCGGTTGTTATTTTATATTTTGTATTCGGACTTGAGTACTTCTATATCGTACTCTCTATTTCTGTTGGGTTTTGTTAGAGGCTCTAGACTTGTGGCTCGGGATCTTTGGGAGTGTCGGTATTTTGTTCTTTACTATTATTATTGGAGTTCTTAAACTCATATATTCTTCTTGGGTTGTCCATTTGGGACTGATATCTTTGTGTTAATTAAATTGTTGGTCCGGCTGGCCTAGCTTGATTGTTGGCGCCATCACGACCGGATTTGGGTCGTGACATATATGATTGGGTCAATGGATGTTGTATCAAGTGGATGAATACTTTTGTTTATAACCGAGAACGTATTGTGCATTTTATAATTTCTCCTGCAAAATATGAAAATATATCATCATATGGATTCTATGTCGTTCTCACATGATGTTATGCTTGACAATTACATTACAATTATTTGTGGTTTTTGATTTCTTAGAATCAATAGGCCTGAATAAAATTTATAAATAGGAAATCTCTCATTGTTTTCTTTTTTTATATTCAAATTATGTTAGAAAGCCCAAAAGTTTGTATTAAGAAATGAAGTAATGAACAATAAAAAATGGCTTCTTAATCTTCGTGACGAAACAAATTCCTCAACATAACTTCTTAATCAATGGTAAAGGGAGTAATTAACATTCAAAATTAGAAGAATGAGAAACGGCAAAACTAATTAAAATAAAGAAAGATGAGTATATCTTTGTGTTTGTCATTGTTGTATTGGGAGTATATGCTACTATAACTTACGGCCATTCACATGAAACATTACATTGAGGAGGGACTCGATTAATCATAATATCAAGATATGAGAAGTTGATTCTCATATTCGACCAATTCTACTGTCTCCCAAAGAATGCAACAATATAATCACCTCTCCATAGCAATGTCAACTGCCATATATGTTTAGACGTTGAGGTCTTCAGCAATTTGCTTGTGTTAGATCCTTTCTCATATGTATTTCATTTCAGATGAAGTATTGTATTTGTTGCTTTCTTTTCTTAGTTACCATGGTACAACAATCTATTTCAATGTTTAATAGCTAGAATATGCTTTAAGTTTCACGAGACTGGTGTCATGTACTTTTAATTTACTATAGTTCTATTTTAGAACTTCAGTTGTATGAAATGTTGATGTATTACTGTTATATATATATAGTGTGTGTGTATGGCATTAAATTTCTTAATTCAGGATATTATTAATGAATAAGATTTTATTAGATTTATATAGCACCATCTATCTTCAAATCAAGTATCATAGCTATTCTTATAATGTAAGTTGACCGAGGAAAATAAGAGTATCAATATGCTTGAGACTTCAAATTCTTAAAATATACATATCTTGTGATGATTTTTTAGTAAATTTGAATTAGTATAATTTTAGAAAAATAAACAAATATTATGAAAGTACATAAACAACTAAAAGTGTTGAGAATATACCAAATTCACGTTTTTGACTACCAACTAGCTAGCAGGCAAAGATGTTATATTTCTCTAAATAAGAAGGAAGTAGAGAGCGAATTAGATATCTTAAAATAAGAATAAATTAAAGTTTTTGTTAGATTTTCAATATTTGTTATTCTTGAAACTATTATAATATCATAAAAACTGAATTTTTTTTTATTAAAATACATAGAGAACAAAAAGTTGTGTTCAATATTTTGAAAGTAGTACTTTCTTATTTTTCATTTAGTATTCTATATCTATATTTATATATTATATAAAGTTGTTCATAATTAAAGTGATGTGATACCCTCTAAGGCCACGAGTCATATATGATAATATTGAAAAAAAATTCCAAGTAATAATATTATGTGATTTGTATATTTTATATTCTCTAATTGAAAAAATATTTCTATCAGCTTGAAGATGGTGAATCCAGAGTTGTATGGAATCATACACACTATAATATTTGACAAATGATTTATTGTGCTTTTACTTACAATTTTCAGAATCATTGCTGGCTTTAATTTGATATTCTCATACGATTAGGGTTAAAAACTTTACTTACAATTTTCATAGTCATTGCTTGCTTCAATTTTTTCATGTGATGCAAAATTAAAGAAAAATATAAAATTAAGTATAACATTAATATGAATTCTATTTAAAATGTAATCTATTTTGACTTGGATCGGATATTAAAAAAAGATTAGTTCATAAATTTTATGTAATTTTTTATGATCGCGCATAGCGCGAATAAGTTGACTAGTGATTAAATAAGAAGAAGAAAAAAAAAAAAACGTATTCGGAGGTTATTCGTTTTCAAAGCCATGAATAAACTTATATATATGGCGGTATTCAGATATTATTATTATGTTTCAATCTGAATACACGTATATTATTACAATATTATATTTATGTTTAAACATTGAACAATTAAAAATCGTTTTGTTTTCTCATCATCTTACTGTGTATAATTACAAATGTATGTACGTTGTTTTAACATTTCTTTTTTGTAAGATCACAACGGAAAAGCGAGAAAGGACAATTATGTGTCTATAAGTTATCTAATTAAGCTTTACTTCATTATAAGAAATTAATAGCAATCCACTAAATTACACAATATATACCATAATTGGGTAACAAAAATAGGGAAAAGTTTGCTGGCATTGGGCTATATGTTACGACCCGAATTTTCCACCATCGGGAATCGTGATGACACCTACTAACAGCACTAGGCCAGCCAAACTTTAGACATTCTCTAATGAACCTCCACAATATAAATATATGGGAAACAATTAAATAAGTGCGGAAGACTTTAAGTTTAATAAAAATGAAATAAAAATGCGGAAGTTTAAAACATATCTCTATCCAAAATCTGGTGTCACTAGCTCACGGACTACTAAAGAGTACTACAAACAAGTCTGAATGGAAAGAAAATACATATGTCTGTCTCGGTACGATGAAAACAAACAGAAATAAAGGAGGGGACTTAGGCATGCGAAAGCCAGCTAGGCTACCTCGTAAGTCCCTGGACTGAAGTCAGCTCCCGCTCAGTGTAGCTGTGGTCCAAAAGTTGCTCTAGTACCGTGATCTATGAAAAAATTACAGAAGTTTAGTATCAGCACAACCGACCACATGTGCTGGTAAGTGCCTGGTCTAACCCCGGGGAAGTAGTGACGAGGCTAGACAAGACTACTAATTCAACTTGTGCAATTCAACATATATATATGCAATAAAAGGAAAGAAATACCGAAACTAAACAGTTAAAAGAGAGGAAAATATGTTGTGGGGGAGTACAATCCGAATATAAAAGTCATCAACGAAATTAAGAAACATGGCACAGTAATAACTACCAAAGAATAAGAAATTCAATAGTTGCACGACATCAACCTTCGTGCTTTTACTCTCATCCTCACCCAAAGCAATCGAATAAAATGCACGGCATCACCCGTCATGCTTTCCCTCACATAACACTCATTTCATGGCACGAAATGACCCTTCGTGCAAATATAATCAAATCAGAGCACGAAATGTCCCTTCGTGCATAAATAGTCAAAATATGGCACGGAACGGCCCTTCGTGCAAATGTAATAAAAAATGGCACGGAATGACCCTTTGTGCATTATCACCCTTCCTCACCTAAACAATAATCACAACCAAATGGGCGAGGAAAATAAATAATAATACGAAATGTCCCGGCAAGGGAAAACACAAATAACAACTGAATCCTGGCAAGGGAGTAATAACAACAACTTTTACATCCCGGCAAAGAAGGTATTCAATATACCCAAACCATCCCGGCAAGAGGTTAACCACATCTCCTTCCAATACTTTCATTTCTTACTCAATAGTATTTTTATCGTTCGAGCCAACGCTCCAAAGTATTACAATTTTATAATTTATCCTCAAACTCTTCACATTATGTAGAAATTATTAATTAGCTTGGAAGAGTCCCAAAATATACAAAAAGCAAGTACAAATAAATACCCACGGTCATGCTAAACACCGGTGTATAGACACTTGTCACCATGCCTATACACCGTACTCGATCATTTAGCAAATAGCAATTAATAACACTCTAATCATATTCCCTCAAGCCAAAGTTAGATCAAACACTAACCTCGGTCCGAAAATAGCAATCAAGTCTCTAACACCGCCTTTCCTCTAGAATCCAACTCCGAAACAATGATATCTAGTCACAATTTAGTTCAATATCAATAATGGCGCAAAGACACGATACCATAGCCTAGAAATGAATTTCCTATCATTCTTCCAAATATACCAAAATCTAACACTGGGCCCACATGGTCCAAACTCGAGGCTCGGACCAAAACCCAATCATCCATAACCCCACGACTTTAAATATATAATTTATTTTAAGATTCGACCCCAAATTGAGGTTGAATCACCCAAAATTCCCCAAAGCCCTAGTTCTACCAAAAAACCCATTTTCTACCTTGAATTTGTTATTTAGGACTAGAAAATTAGTGTTTAGATGAAAGAATTAGGAGATAATGATGTTAGGAATACTTACCCAATGAGCTATGGAGGAAGTGGAGCTTGAATTTCGTCTATGAGGTGTTGCAGAAAGGAATTTGTGTGAAATAATGGCAAAATCCCAAAATGGGTTCTATTTTTAAGCTTTAAAATTCAGTGGACACTTTTGCTATATGCGTTCGCGACAGAGGGTCGCGTTCGAAGGGAACTGGCTAGGACTCTATTCGTTCACGATGGTGCTATGCGAACGCATAAAAGGAAAACTTGGGGGGGGGGGGGGGGTCTAGGTTGGTCTACGCGTTTGCGAGAGGAGGTATGAGAACGCGTTGCAGAGGGGTTACCAGTACTATGCGAACACAGGGTAGGTACCATGAACACGAAGAAGGGGGACGCAAGGCAATGCAAACGCGAGCATGGGGCCGTGTTCGCGAAGAATAAAACTAATCTGCAATTTCTTTGAAAAATCTGATGTTTTTTCTAAGTGAAAAACCATCCCGAACCCCCTCTGAATCAGTCCCGAGCCTTCAGGGCTCCCAACAAAACACACACACTAACTCAACAGCATCCCACAGACTTACTCGAGCGATCAAATCGCTAAAATAATATCAAAATCAAAGAATTAAACCTCAAAATTATCATATTTCATTTCAAGTTCATGAACTTCCAACTTTAGATATTTAGGTCTGAAACACGTCAAACGACGTCCGATTTCGACCAAATTCACAGAAAGCGCTTAAGGCTTATCTAAGACCTGTACCGGGAGTCGGAACCAAAATACGAGCCCGATACCTTAGTCTTTTAATCAATTTTTCATTTTCATTTTCCTTAATAATTTTAGAAAATAATTTAAAATAAAAATTCTTTTACTCGGGTTCAAGACCTCGGATTTCGACTTTCGGCACATGTACCGGTCCCATATTTTTCTACCGATCCTCCGGGACCGTCAAATCATGGATTCGGATCCGTTTAACCAAAATATTGACCAAAGTCAACTATATCAATATTAATATAAAAATTCTTCCAATTTTTCACAAAATTCACATATTTATACATAAAAATTTTCTGGATTCACGCCCGGACTGCGCACACAAATCGATGCGGCTAAAAGCGAGGTTTCCAAGACCTCGGAAGCATGGAGAAAGGGAGAAATACACTATATGTGTCGTTAACTACTCACAACAAGTGCTAGCTGAAGCAACGATGAATCTAGAAAAAATTCAGTAATTTTTACTCAAATATTTTATACGTCTATTAAAAATTCTATTAAATATCTATAAATATTTGTAAGTAAATCCAGTCATTACTATAATATTAATTTAAGATCGTTGTATAAAATAGAATAAACTTTAAATTCTTAATCCGTCGCCTCTGAGTTGGAGTATTGAAGACATGAACATGATTCAATCATCAATATGGAGGTGGCGGGGGTCGGAATACTCCTTGCCTAACTCTGTAGCGATCCTTTGTGGCAGGAACAGGAACCAATAATAAATGACCAATTATTGTACCGGAGCTCGGCGGTGGAGGAGGAGGCGGAGCAGGTCTCATCCTGGCAGAAACAGCTAGCAGTGGCCAAAATCCTAAACCTGAAGAGGCTTTGTCTATGCAACTATTTTGAAATATGGCCACTTCTTGAATTAGTAGTAACGCAATGATATAAGTTATAATCATCCTCATACTTTTATATGGAAGCTGTAATTTCTTCTCTTTTTTCGTGATTTGTCTAAAAGCTTATTGCCGGAGGTATTGGAATGGATTATAACTTTATTCGTCAGAATTTATAATGCAAGCCTTGCATACTAGGAGGGCTTGAATTTGTCAAAAACTAAGAAAGAAGAAACAACATAGAAATTCATGACATTCTAGGAGTAATATCAATTACAACCACCTTGAATTAGTCTTTAAATTCCTTATCAGTCCGTCAATTTTTTGTTTCACAGAATTCCTCCTTTAATTAATTGGGAGAAAATGACATCGGGGAATTTTGATTCTCTAATATGCATGCACTTGTAATTAGCAAGGCAATTTCTTGTAGTATGAAAATCTTGCATGTTCACATGATCAAAATATGACTTTCTCTGAACATGTTAAGGGACTTATAAACTTGGACAGATGGAATTTCCATCATTTAAGAGCATATGTACGGAAGGGAGCTTTGACACGATCGATAAAGTTGCTACCATGTAATCAGCAGGTCATGTTCGAGCTATAAAAATAGTATGTTATAGAAATATAGAATAAGACTGCATATAATAAACTCTCGTAGTATGGTCCTTCCCCCTACCCCCATGTTGGATGAGCTTATTGCACTTAACTGTCATTTCAAAAGCATATAAACTAAATCAACTCGATCACATTATATATGAACTCCCTTGAACCATCTTGGAGGAAGAGGCTCGCAATGATGACTATGCATTGGTGGTTCTTTATAGTCGCGTGGTGGAGGCTGACGATAAAGATGGTTGGTAGTGATGGTCAGTGTGGTGTTTTGTTAGGGAGATTTTTTTTTTGGTCGAAAAGATATAGATATATTATAGATAATTAAAAACTTACAAGTAAGAACATGTATAAGAGGCATCAGTTGTACAAAAGTAAAGTCTGGTACCAAGGCACCCGTATGGGAACCATTACTAGTAATAAAGGTAGAATTGAGTAATACACTACTATTAATACTAGGTATAGTACAAGTTAAAACACTACTATTACCCAAAGTATTTGAATCATAGAGCGAGAGTGTTGAAGTGCTAGAGTTAATTTTAAATAGCCTTCTTTGTAATGTGCCCTTTTGTGACGACCCAAAGGGTCATCACTTATTTTATTAATCATTTCGAACTTCTGAGGCCTTGAAAAACCTCATTTCCATGTTGCCTCGATTTACGTGCACAATCCGAGCATGTAGCCGGAAAGATTTTGTGATAGAAAATATGAATTCTATGAGAAATTTGGATAAAAATAATATTAATATTGATATGGTTGACTTCGGTCAACATTTTTGGTAAACGGATCCGGACCGAGATTGGATGGTCCCGAGAGGTCCGTAGGAAAATATGGGACTTGGACATGCGTCCGGAGTCGAATTCTAAGGCCTAGAGCCCAAGTTATGAATTTTTCTATGAAATTGTTTTTGATGTAATTGTTAAAGGAAATGAATTAATTGACCTTGGTATCGGGCTCGTATTTTGGTTCCGACGCCCGGTACAAGTCTTAAATATTATATATGTGATTTCTGTAAAGTTTGGTGACATTTGGATGTCGTTTGAGATGTTTTGGACCTTGAGTCCCAAGTTTGAAAGTTTTGAAATCCAAAGGTATGAAAATCATGAATTTGAGGCTTGATTTGATGAAAACGAGGTGATATTGGCGATGTGATCGCACGAACAAGTTCATAATGTGTTTTTGAGGTTGTGTACATATTTGGTTTGGAGCCCGGGGGGCTCGGGTAAAGATTTGATAGGCCATTGGAGTAAATTCTGAAATGTTGCACTGCTGGTTTTTCACCCAGCTGTTGGCTTCGCAATTGCGAAGTATTTCTCGCAATTGCGAAGGGGGCAGTACAAGGCAGGGCTCGCAAATGCGAACCCTGATCGCAAATGCGAAGCCCCATTGACCCAGCCTTATTCGCAAATGCGAACAATTGTTCGCATTTGCGAAAGTCCCCAGAGCCTGCCTATGTTCGCAAATGCGAACATACCCTATACTGCCTTGGTTCGCAAATGCGAACCATTGTTCGCAAATGCGAACACTGCCTTATACAGCCTATGTTCGCAAATGCGAACATTAGTTCGCAAATGGGAACACTCCCTTGTCTGCCAGTGTTCGCAAATGCGAACTTCCCAACCTTAGCTTATTTTTCAAACTCCAGAAATTGGTCGGGGTTCGCAATTGCGAACCAATGTTCGCAAATGCGAACACAGAGACCTGTAAAACACGATTTTAAGTTCATTTCTTCACTTTTTACAAAACAAAAAAACCCATTTGCGATTCTTCACGGATTTCTTCTTCATCAAAACGATTGTAAGTCACTTTTTACTTAATTCTTTCAATTTCTAACATCATTAAACATGTTTTTCATAAGAAATCAAAGATTTTCATGGTAGAATTCTTGTTTTTGTTAGAAAATAGGGTTTTTCTTAAATTGGGGAATTGGACCTCGAATTGAGGTCCGATTTTGAAACAAATCATATACATGAACTCGTGGGGGATGGGTAACCGGATTTTGGTCCTAACCCCGAGTTCCGACCATGTGGGCCCGGGGTTGAAATTCACTATTTCGGGCAGAATGTTGTAAAAGTTGTATTTGGTCTTAAGAATTAGTTTGTTGAGTAGTATTGATGATATTAAATCAATTGTGTATAGATACGATTGGATTGTAGCCAAATTTGAAAGAAAAAGACATTTCCACGGATTGAATTGTTCATAAACATTCGAGGTAAGTGTTTGTTCTATCCTAGCTTGAGGGAATAGGATTATGTGTTATGTGTTATGTGATCGAGTGCGGTGTATGGGTTGTGGTGACGAGCATCCATACACTGGCGTCTAGTATGACCGTGAGTCATTGGAAAATTATTATTTTGAGATATATTACAGATGAATTGTTATTGTTCTCCCTTGTTGGGACTTGTTGTGAAGATGATTATTAATTGCCCTTGTTGGGACACTTTATGAATTAATTACTGCTTCTTTCTTTGCCCTTAACTGTGATTGTTATTTGGGTGAGGAAGAGTGATAATGCACGAAGGGTGATGCCGTGCCATGTTTATTTATTTATGCACGAAGGTTAATGCCGTGCCATATTTTATTGATTATGCACGAAGGATCATGCCGTGCCCTGTTATTGAACCATGTACGAAGGATCGTGCCGTACTATGGATGTGAGGATGAGAGTAAAAGCACGAAGGGTGATGCCGTGTACTTTATTTGCTTATTTGGTGAGGATGAGAGTAAAACCACGAAGGGTGATGCTGTGTACTTTATTTGCTTATTTGGTGAGGATGAGAGTAAAAGCACGAAGGGTGATGCCGTGTACTTTATTTGCTTATTTGGTGAGGATGAGAGTAAAAGCACGAAGGGTGATGCCGTGCAACTGCTTGCTATTTCTTGAATTGATATTACTTGTGTTTACATTATACTTTGTTTTTCCTTGTGAATTTATTAGCTGTGGTTAATTGTTGAATTCTTGAGATATTTCTTATTGTGTTAATACCTGGTTATTTCTTGTTATTCTGTGGTATACATATATATTGAATTGCACAGGTTTATGTGGGTGTCTGGTCCTAGGCTTGTCACTACTTCGCCGGGATAGGCCAGGCACTTACCAGCACATGGGGTCGGTTGTGCTGATATTACACTTCTGTGCGTTTTTGCACAGGTCCAGGTTACGATCAGGAGCAGCAACAACAGTAAATCGATTGCGTGGGAGTTGATCATATTTGAGACCGAGGTAGGTTGCAGACGTCCGCAGGCCCGGCGTCTCTCTCTTTATTTACGTTATTAGCTGTAGTCTCTTTGTTTCGAGACAAACAGAATTATGTTATATTTCCTTCAGACTTTTATGTGTAGTATTCCATAGTAGTTCGTGAGTTGGTGACTCCACGTCTTGGGTAGAGGATTTCAGTATGATTTTCACCTTGTGAATTGTTATTTCTATTTCGATAAAGTATTCCGCATTTATTTAATTAAAATTGTGTTAAAAACAGGATAGTATGAATACAGTGGCGTGCCTAGCTACCACGAGTAGGCGCCATCACGATCCCGATGTTGGGAAAACACCCGGGTCGTGACAAGTTGGTATCAAAGCCAGGTTACATAGGTCTCACCACTCACGAACAAGCTTAGTAGAGTTTGAGAGGTAGGTACGGAGACGTCTGTACTTGTTCTCCAGAGTCTATTGAGTTAGGAAAGAGTCTCTCATTTGTTCTTTCTTGTCGTGCGACTTGTTCCTCAATTACTGATTGAATTTCTATTCTGTCCTTTCGAGATGGTGAGGACACGCGCTTCTTCGTCCGCTGACCAGCAGCCCGAGCCCCAGGCAGCTCCCGTGAGGGGCAGGGACCAAGGCCGGTAGGGGCAGAACTCAGCCCCAAGCGGCGATTCTAGAGGTGGAGCCTCATGTCGTGATTGGTGAGGAGATTCTAGTCCCAGCAGCTCCAGTGGGCCCAGCTCAGGTCCCAGGGGAGGTCTTATTTACCCCGGATCTTCAGGAGGCTCTGGTCAGAATAGTGGGTTTTATGGAAAGTGTTGCCAGAGCAGGCTTATTACCAGCTGCACCAGTAGCTTCTCAGTTTGGAGGAGGGGTCCGGACTCCTGTTGCACGTACTCCGGAGCCAGTAGCTCCCCAGCCTCAGGCACCAGTAGTTCAGCCAGTATGGCCACTCAGTCAGGTACCACGGCTCATGCCGGAGATGGAGCGGCCATGACTTCTGATTCTTTATGGAGACTTGATCGGTTCTCCAAGCTGTTTACCACTACGTTCAGCGGTGCCACATCAGAGGATCCTCAGGACTTCTTATTCAGTTGCCATGAGATTCTCAAGACTATGGGGATAGTGGAGACAAATGGAGTTGACTTCTGTACATTCAGGCTTGCAGGATCCGCCAAGACTTGGTGGAGAGATTATTGCTTGACTCGACCAGCAGGGTCCCCAGCTTTATCATGGGATCGGTTTGCGGAACTATTTATGGAGAAGTTTCTCCCTGCTACTCAGCGGGATGTACTTCGGAGGCAGTTTGAGCGCCTCCATCAGGGCACTATGACGGTCACACAGTATGAGACGAGATTTGTCGATTTGGCTCGTCATGCAGTGGTGATACTTCCCACGGAGCGGGAGAGGGTCCGCAGGTTTATAGATGGGCTTAATCGGCCGATTAGACTCCAGATGGCTATGGGCGTGGGGAGTGACATATCAGTTCAGGAGGCAGCCAATGCAGCACGCAGAGTTGAGATGGCTCTCGCTAGAGGAGGCGGTTATTCTTCGGATAAGAGGCCTCGTCATTCGGGTAGGTTTGGTGCTTCTTCCTCTGGTAGCAGAGAATCCTTTGATAGAGGCCAGTCCTCCAGGCCTTTTCATTCCGCCCTTCAGGCTTCACAGGGTGGACCAGGTGATCGTGGTTTTCGAGGGCATTACTCAGATCAGCCTCCTATTAATGCTCAGCCTCTTCAGAGTGTTCGTGGAGGCCATTCGGGTCGTCAGGGCCAGCAGCCCTATCAGTCTAAGAGTTGCTACGGTTGTGGTGACCCGGGTCATTTTATCAGGTATTGCCCTCTAGCAGCGGGCAACTCTCAGCAGCGAGGTCCTCGTCCTATGATTCAGGTCCCAACTGACCCTCAGCCTGCCCAGCCAGCTAGAGGCGGGGGTAGAGAATATAGAGGTGGAGGTCGAGACGGTAGAGGTGGAGATCGTCCAGCGAGAGGTAGAGGTCAGCCAGTTGATGGTCGTCCTAGAGACGCAGCTCAGAGGGGAGGTGCAGATCCCGATTCTATGCTTTACCAGCCAGGCCAGAGGCAGAGGCATCGGATGCCGTGATTACAGGTACTATTCTTTTGTGTGGCAGAGGTGCTTCAGTATTATTTGACCCTGGATCTACATATTCCTATGTGTCTTCCTACTTCGCACCGTATTTGGCCGTGCCCAGCTATGCTCTGGATATTCCAGTTTATGTGGCTACACCAGTGGGTGACTCCATTATAGTCGATCGGGTGCATCGTTCGTGCGTAGTTATATTTGGGGGTCTTGAGACCCGTGTTGATCTGTTGCTTTTGGACATGGTAGATTTTGATGTCATATTGGGGATGGACCTGGTTGTCCCCATACCATGCTATTCTTGATTGCCATGCTAAGACGGTGACCTTAGCCTTGCCCGAATCACCCCGACTAGAGTGGAAAGGTACCTCAAGCCACTCCGTTCGCACTGTTATTTCTTATGTTAAGGCTCGACGCATGGTCGAGAAGGGTGTCTAGCTTATCTGGCTTTTGTTCGTGATTCCAGCGTAGAAGTTCCTTCCATTGAGTCAGTCCCTATTGCATGGGAGTTTCCGGAGGTTTTTCCTTCAGACCTGCCGGGCATGCCACCCGACAGGGATATTGATTTCTGTATTGATCTGGCACCGGGCACTCAGCCCATCTCTATTCCACCCTATCGTATGGCCCGCCGGAGTTAAAAGAGTTGAAAGATCAGTTGCAGGACCTTCTTGAGAAGGGCTTTATCAGGCCCAGTGTTTCCCCCTGGGGAGCACCTGTATTATTTGTAAAGAAGAAGGATGGCTCGATGCGGATGTGTATTGATTACCGGCGGTTAAACAAGGTGACTATCAAAAATAAATATCCACTGCCGAGGATTGATGATTTGTTTGACCAGCTCCAGGGAGCGAGGGTATTTTCTAAGATAGACTTGAGGTCAGGCTACCATCAGCTGAAGATCAGGGCGGCTGACATTCCTAAGACGACCTTTCGCTCTAGATATGGGCATTATGAGTTCTTGGTCATGTCCTTCGGGTTGTCCAATGCCCCAGCAGCATTCATGGAGTTGATGAATCGGGTATTCAGGCCTTACTTAGATCTGTTCGTGATAGTCTTCATAGATGACATCCTGGTGTACTCCCGCAGCCAGGAAGAGCACGAGCAGCACCTCAGAGTGGTTCTTCAGACTCTGAAAGATAATCAGCTATATGCCAAATTTTCAAAATGTGAGTTCTGGCTGAGTTCGGTAGCATTTCTGGGTCACATTGTATCTGTGGAGGGTATTCAGGTGGACCCAAAGAAGATTGAGGCAGTCCAGAATTGGCCTCGACCAGCTTCAGTGAGCGAGATCCGGAGTTTCTTGGGGTTAGCAGGTTACTACCGTTGATTTGTAGAGGGGTTCTCTTCTATTGCTGCCCCGATGACCAGGTTGACCCATAAGGGTACCCAGTTCAAGTGGTCAGATGAGTGTGAGGCGAGCTTTCAGAAGCTCAAGATAGTTTTGACTACAGCACCAGTGTTGATATTACCTACAGGTGCAGGGCCTTACACAGTTTACTGTGATGCATCTCGTGCTGGGCTTGGAGCGGTATTGATGCAGGATGCCAAGGTTATTGCTTATGCTTCGAGGCAGTTAAAGATACATGAGAAGAATTATCCAGTTCATGATCTTGAATTAGCAGCAGTGGTTCATGCCTTAAAGATCTGGAGGCATTATCTATATGGTGTGACATGTGAGGTGTACAGTGATCACAAAAGCCTACAGTACTTGTTCAAACAGAAGGAGTTGAATCTACGACAACGGAGATGGTTAGAGTTGCTAAAAGACTATGATATTACTATCTTATATCACCCAGGTAAGGCCAATGTGGTGGCCGATGCTTTGAGTAGAAAGTATGCCAGCATGGGTAGTCTTGCATACATTCCGGTCAGTCAGAGACCTTTAGCTCTAGATGTCCAGGCCTTAGCCAACCGGTTCGTGAGATTAGACATTTCTGAGCCTAGCAGAGTGTTAGTCTGCACGGTCGCTCGTTCTTCGTTATTAGAGCGTATCCGTGAGAGGCAATTTGATGATCCTCATTTGCGTGAGTTGAGAGATATAGTACAGCGGGGAGGTGCCACACAGGTAAATCTAGATGATGATGGGGTATTGAAATTGCAGGGTTGAGTTTGTGTACCCAATGTTGAAGGGATTCGAGAGTTGATCTTAGTAGAGGCCCACAGTTCGTGGTATTCGATTCACCCAGGCGCCGCGAAGATGTACCAGGACTTACGACAACACTATTGGTGGCGCAGAATGAAGAAAGATATCGTTGCGTATGTCACTCGGTGTCTAAATTGTCAGCGGGTGAAATATGAGCACTAGAGACCTGGTGGTGTATTCTAGAGGATTGAAATTCCCGAGTGGAAATGGGAGCGGATCACTATGTACTTCGTTACTGGACTTCCTTTGACTCGGAGGAAATTTGATGCTATTTGGGTCATTGTTGATAGGCTGACCAAATCAGCACACTTTATTCCAGTATCTGTCTCCTACTCGTCGGAGAGGTTAGCGGAGGTTTACATTAGGGAGATTGTTCGTCTCCATGGGGTGCCAGTATCTATTATCTCTGATCAGGGAACGCAGTTTACCTCGCGGTTCTGGAGAGCGGTCCAGCAGGAGTTAGGCACCCAGGTTCAGTTGAGTACAGCATTTCATCCTCAGACGGACGGCCAGTCCGAGCGGACTATTCAGATACTTGAGGACATGCTTCGAGCCTGTGTTATTGATTTCGGAGGCTCGTGGGACCGGTTTCTACCATTAGCAGAGTTCGCCTACAATAACAGTTACCAATCTAGCATCCAGATGGCTCCGTATGAGGCGTTGTATGGTAGGCGATGTCGATCACCGGTTGGATGGTTTGAACCGGGAGAGGCTCGGTTGTTGGGTACAGACTTAGTTCAGGAGGCCTTGGATAAGGTCAAGACTATTCAGGAGAGATTGCGTTCAGCTCAGTCCAAGCAAAAGACTTATGCGGATCGTAAGGTTCGAGATGTGGATTTCATGGTTGGTGAACGAGTATTGCTCGGAGTGTCGCCTATGAAGGGCGTGATGAGGTTCGGGAAGAAGGGCAAGCTCAGCCCTAGGTACATTGGTCCATTTGAGATTCTAGACAGAGTGGGAGGGGTGGCTTACGGATTAGCTTTGCCGCCTAGCTTATCAGCCGTGCATCCAGTTTTCACGTATCTATGCTTCGGAGATACCACGGCGATCCCACTCATGTGTTAGAGTTCAGTACTATTGTCCAATTGGACAATGATCTATCTTACGAGGAGGAGCCGGTGGCTATTCTAGACCGGCGAGGTTCGACGGTTGAGATCGAAGAGTTATCCTTACGTGCGTGTTCGGTGGAGAGGTCGGCCTCCCTGAGGCATCGACACGGGAGTCCGAGTCGATATGCGGAGCTGCTACCCACACTTGTTTCACGACTCGGGTACTTCTTTCTTTTGTCCGTTCGAGGACGAACGGTTGTTTTAGAGGTGGAGATTGTGACGACCCAAAGGGTCATCACTTATTTTATTAATCATTTCGAACTTCGAGGCCTTGAAAAACCTCATTTTCATGTTGCCTCGATTTACGTGCACAATCCGAGCATGTAGCCGGAAAGATTTTGTGATAAAAAATATGAATTCTATGAGAAATTTGGATAAAAATAATATTAATATTGATATGGTTGACTTCGGTCAACATTTTTGGTAAACGGATCCGGACCCGAGATTGGATGGTCCCGAGAGGTCCGTAGGAAAATATGGGACTTGGACATGCGTCCGGAGTCGAATTCCGAGGCCTAGAGCCCAAGTTATGAATTTTTCTATGAAATTGTTTTTGATGTAATTGTTAAAGGAAATGAATTAATTGACCTTGGTATCGGGCTCGTATTTTGGTTCCGACGCTCGGTACAAGTCTTAAATATTATATATGTGATTTACTGTAAAGTTTGGTGACATTTGGATATCGTTTGAGATGTTTTGGACCTTGAGTCCCAAGTATGAAAGTTTCGAAATCCAAAGGTATGAAAATCATGAATTTGAGGCTTGATTTGATGAAAACGAGGTGATATTGGCGATGTGATCGCACGAACAAGTTCATAATGTGTTTTTGAGGTTGTGTACATGTTTGGTTTGGAGCCGGGGGCTCGGGTAAAGATTTGATAGGCCGTTGGATTAAATTCTGAAATGTTGCACTGCTGGTTTTTCACCCAGCTTTTGGCTTCGCAATTGCGAAGTATTTCTCGCAATTGCAAAGGGGGCAGTACAAGGCAGGGCTCGCAAATGCGAACCCTGATCGCAAATGCGAAGCCCCATTGACCCAGCCTTGTTCGCAAATGCGAACAATTGTTCGCATTTGCGAAAGTCCCCAGAGGCCTGCCTATGTTCGCAAATGCGAACAAAAGTTCGCAAATGCGAACATTCCCTATACTGCCTTGGTTCGCAAATGCGAACCATTGTTCGCAAATGCGAACACTGCCTTATACAGCCTATGTTCGCAAATGCGAACATTAGTTCGCAAATGCGAACACCCCTTTGTCTGCCAGTGATCGCAAATGCGAACAAATGTTCGCAAATGCGAACTTCCCGACCTTAGCTTATTTTTCAAACTCCAGAAATTGGTCGGGGTTCGCAATTGCGAACCCATGTTCGCAAATGCGAACACAGAGACCTGTAAAACACGATTTTAAGTTCATTTCTTCACTTTTTACAAAACAAAAACACCCATTTGCGATTCTTCACGGATTTCTTCTTCATCAAAACGATTGTAAGTCACTTTTTACTTAATTCTTTCAATTCCTAACATCATTAAACATGTTTTTCATAAGAAATCAAAGATTTTCATGGTAGAATTCTTGTTTTTGTTAGAAAATAGGGTTTTTCATAAATTGGGGAATTGGACCTCGAATTGAGGTCCGATTTTGAAACAAATCATATACATGAACTCGTGGGGGGATGGATAACCAGATTTTGGTCCTAACCCCGAGTTCCGACCATGTGGGCCCGGGGTTGAAATTCACTATTCCAGGCAGAATGTTGTGAAAGTTGTATTTGGTCTTAAGAATTAGTTTGTTGAGTAGTATTGATGATATTAAATCAATTGTGTATAGATGCGATTGGATTGGAGCCAAATTTGAAAGAAAAAGACATTTCCACGGATTGAATTGTTCATAAACATTCGAGGTAAGTGTTTGTTCTATCCTAGCTTGAGGGAATAGGATTATGTGTTATGTGTTATGTGATCGAGTGCGGTGTATGAGCTGTGGTGACGAGCATCCATACACTGGCGTCTAGTATGACCGTGAGTCGTTGGAAAATGATTATTTTGAGATATATTACAGATGAATTGTTATTGTTCTCCCTTGTTGGGACTTGTTGTGAAGATGATTATTAATTGCCCTTGTTGGGACACTTTATGAATTACTGCTTCTTTCTTTGCCCTTAACTGTGATTGTTATTTGGGTGAGGAAGAGTGATAATGCACGAAGAGTGATGCCGTGCCATGTTTATTTATTTATGCACGAAGGTTAATGCCGTGCCATGTTTTATTGATTATGCACGAAGGATCATGCCGTGCCCCGTTATTGAACCATGTACGAAGGATCATGCCGTACTATGGATGTGAGGATGAGAGTAAAAGCACGAAGGGTGATGCCGTGTACTTTATTTGCTTATTTGGTGAGGATGAGAGTAAAAACACGAAGGGTGATGCCGTGTACTTTATTTGCTTATTTGGTGAGGATGAGAGTAAAAGCACGAAGGGTGATGCCGTGTACTTTATTTGCTTATTTGGTGAGGATGAGAGTAAAAGCACGAAGGGTGATGCCGTGCAACTGCTTGCTATTTCTTGAATTGATATTACTTGTGTTTACATTATACTTTGTTTTTCCTTGTGAATTTATTAACTGTGGTTAATTGTTGAATTCTGGAGATATTTTTTATTGTGTTAATACCTGTTTATTTCTTGTTATTCTGTGGTATACATATATATTGAATTGCACAGGTTTATGTGGGTGTCTGGTCCTAGGCTTGTCACTACTTCGCGGGATAGGCCAGGCACTTACCAGCACATGGGGTCGGTTGTGCTGATACTACACTTCTGTGCGTTTTTGCACAGGTCCATGTTACGATCAGGAGCAACAGCAGCGGTAAATCGATTGCGTGGGAGTTGATCATATTTGAGACCGAGGTAGCTTGCAGACGTCCGCAGGCCCGGCGTCTCTCTCTTTATTTATGTTATTAGCTGTAGTCTCTTTGTTCCGAGACAAACAAAATTGTGTTATATTTCCTTCAGACTTTTATGTGTAGTATTCCATAGTAGTTCGTGAGTTGGTGACTCCACGTCTTGGGTAGAGAATTTCAGTATGATTTTCACTTTGTAATTAGTTATTTCTATTTCGATAAAGTATTCCGCATTTATTTAATTAAAATTGTGTTAAAAACAGGATAATATGATTACAGTGGCTTGCCTAGCTACCACGAGTAGGCGCCATCACGATCCCGATGTTGGGGGAAAATCCGGGTCGTGACACCTTTTGATCTTGTTGGTAAGAAGCCATGCCAAAAGGTGGTGGTCTCCCAAAAAGTACGCATCACTCTTGTACATGCATGGCTCCATATTTAGCTAAACTACCTGTAACACAATTTTGCTCTCTGCAGATGTCTTGTAGAGGAGGATTATCCAGTTGTTCTTGTGTGCAGATCTAGGTACATCACATCAGGGCTGACTCCCCAACTGCTTCAGAGATTATATCCGGACTGTCGAGGTAGCTGCTTGGCGTCCGCAGGACCTGACTTTCCCAGTTATCCTTGTATTTTAGACTTTTCCACATTTTTTCAGATACATTATGTATTCAGTATTACTGTTATACTCTTGGTAGAGGCTTTTGACTTATGACTCCAGATCTGTGGGAAGTGTTATACTCTTTTGGGTTATTTTTGCAACTTATGCTAAAATATCGTATTTCTCTTATTGTTAATAATGCTTTTGAAATAAAGCGAGATCTGGTAGCTCGGTATTGTGTGAAATTGGTCAGGCTGGCCTAGCAATGTGTTGGGCGCCATCACGACCGGGTTTTGGGGTCATGACAAAAACGATAGAATCGACATCAAACTTGAACTTCGCCTTTCATATCACATCCATACTGAAATTTACACAGTAATGCTTTCAAGGAGTGTACCTGGAACAAATATGAGAATACTCAGGTCAGTTGCACAGTCGTAAACGAGCACAAATGTCAGGAATAATTTTGGATTTGAAAATAGCTTTTAGCAGAACATTTCAACACAACATGATCTCGACTTGCTATTGATTTGAACTGACTCAATATCAACTCAAAATAATCCTCACAATCACTCTAATAAACCTTCAACAACTTCTAGAACATTTATGATCCTCAACTAGCTCATATTAAACTTTAATAATCGAAATTCGACTAAAAATCTAGTGGAACAGTATTTTGTTTTTGGTTTCTACTGATTTTTAATTATTTTTGGGGGTTTTGACATGGATTTTTGTTGTAGAATAGAAGAATGTGATCTGGAAATGTTAATTCCAGATCTTGAACCTAGCAGATATTTTTTTGGGGATTTTTCTAGGGGTTCTAAAACTTATATGGTTCAAAAGTCTATTGAATTTAGGCCAGAACTGCCTATTTAAAGATTTAAATGGGGGATAATTAATTTTCAAAGTTTTTCAAATCAGCCCCCCTTTTCTGACTTGTTAAACAAGTTAATCCACCTAGTTCATTAAACTTTACATTAAAACCCCATTTAGAAGGTTCTAGCTAATTCTACCATATTCCTACCCCTTTGTAATACCCATTATGCCCTCAGTTCAATTTAAAAATTACTTAACTGCCTTTTTACTGCCCATATTACCCATGTCTCCTTAATTTTATTACTATAAAACCATTTCCTATTACTAATTTTACCCCCATTTCCTATTTAAAATTACTGTTGCCTTACTTTGTTTTTCTTCTATTTTTATTATTATTATTATAGAATAATTATGGCTAGTAAATTTCAGTTACTTAAAATAGAAATTAAAACACAATTATCACTAAACACAAAACAGGACAGAATTATAAAGAAGATTCTAGGTTTAGAAATTCAAATAATCTACTCAATCGACTTATCAATTAATAATTTTGTAGAATCAAATTGCAGAATATTAATTCGATCCAATCAATTTATGAAAGCTAATTAAAAATAGGAGCACGCTAATACTTAAATTATCAATTAATACTAGTTAATCAAAATGAACCTAATCAGTCGACTATCAAAATCAAAACCCAGGATATGAACCAATAATCATAAATTAAATCTAACATATAATCAGATTTATCTACAAGTTGAACAATTTATAAATGTCTTTCTCTTAAGAATGCTACTGCTATTATTCAAAGCTAACCAAAAACATTAACATCACAGTGAAATCAATCAACATAAAATACTAATTCTTTTTTTTTTTCGTATTATTTTAGATCTAAAACGAAACAGTAAGACTAACAAAAATACATGCTATCAGAACAGAAATACGAGAAGAATTTTGAGTTATAGAAATTAACAAAAAAAAAAAATACAAGAAAAAGCAGAAGAACCAAAAAGAAACTAGAAGACTTATCTTGGTATATATTATTGGACATATATGGTAGATTCATCCTTCAAAATTGAACTTTTGTTCTGTTTTTTAGTTCTGCCTTTGTTCTTTGAGTCTTCATGGAATTGAAGGCTTTCTAAGGAAAATTATTTGAGTATTTGAGAGTGGGGGGGGGGGGGAAGAAAGAGCCTAAGGTGTGAATTTTTGGAGGTTTGGGGTGACATCGACGCTAGGGTTTGGTGATTTCGGAGCGTTTGGTCAATCTATGAAGCAAACTAGTAGGGGACTGTGATGAGGGGATGATGTAGAATAGGTGGTGTGAATTTGGTGGAGATTAGGGCTACGCCGCCAGTGGTGGCAATTTCCGGCCGGCGGCGGTGTGGTGAGAGGCGGTTGTGGTATTTCTGATGTTACACACAAGGGAAGAGAGGGGGTGTGATCTATAATTCTAGGGTTAAAGTGTATGAGTAATGTTTTTTATTTTATTTAAAATATCATATCCATTACATGCCGTTTGATTAAAGTTTTTTAAGGGCTGAGATCATTGAACGTCGAACGACATCGTTTCAGGGGGGAGGGGTACCGGACCGGGTAGATACCTCTTGGGTTTGGGTTGATGGATTACAGTGTATTTTGATTTTGGGCTATGCCTGTTCAGCCCAATTCATCCTTTTTATTATATTTTTGTGTTGTATTTGTTTTGTGTTATATCTTTTTGTATTTTCTTTCTTTTTTTCAATTTTATTTTTATTTTGTATTTTGTATTTTGTATTTTTTTTTGTATTTTGTTAAACTAATTAACTTCTATTTTATGATAATTTCTCAATTAAAAACACAAAAATGCTATATTTTGGTTTTCTTAAAATTGTCCTAAAATTAATTAATACCTACTAAATGCGAAATTAATTTTCTAAATAGAAAATGCATATTTTTTGTATTTTATTTGACTTAACATATGCAAATAATATGCAAACAATCAACAAAAAATTCACACAAATTGTAAAAATAAGGAAAAATTATTTATTTGAATTTTATGAAAATAACTCATATGTAGGGTAAAAATCACGTGCTCACAAATATAGCTAACAATAAATTATTCAGCTTCATAGTTCTATGGAATTGATCAAGTCACAATTTCTACGGTGCACCCCCACATGCCCATACGCCCACTACCTAGCATGTGTGTCACCTCCAAACCAATCACGTAATACATAATCCGGGGTTTCATACCCTCAAAACTAGATTTAGAACTGTTACTTACCTCATTCCGTACCAATCTCTATTCGAACACACCTTTGCCTCGCGAATCAACCTCTAAATGCTAAGAATCTAACCACAAACAATGCGATAACACTGCTAAAGGAATCAATTCCACAAGAAACACGCGATTATAAATCAAAAATCCGAAATCAGCTCCAAGCCAGCGTCGGGCCCACATTTTAAAATCTAACAAAAGTTACAAACCTGAAAGCCCATTCAACTGTGAGACTAACTATACCAAATTTATCAAAATCCATCACCAAATCGACATTCAAATCTCTAAAATTAACCCTCCAAATCCCTAGCCTCAAACTCCCTATTTGCACCTTAAATGCACACCATCTAGGTGGAAAAAATCAATGGGGAAAAAAGATTATTGATAAAAACAAGCATAAGGAACTTACCTAGAGAATCTATTCTAAACCCTCTTAAAAATTGTCTAAGCCCGAGGTCAAAATGATAGACATGGAAAAAATCCGGAAACCCTCATTTTTAAACTTTGTCCAGGAATTCTCGTACTTGCAGTCCCTGGGCTCGCACTTGCATTTTCCCTTTTGCGGAAGAAAATTTGCTCATGTGAAAGTCACTTACTCAACGAGCCTCAGCTTCTGCGACGCTTGATCCACATCTGTGTTATCGCAGGTGCGGAATTCACCATCGCACCTGTGAGCCTTATGCTCCTGCACCCCTAACACCGTATTTGCGGCCATGTAGGTGTAGAAATAACCTCACACCTACGATCTCTTCTCACTTCCTTCTTGCTCACTTATGCGACTCCCTCCTTGCTTCTGCGAGCTCGCATCTATAGTGCCCACTCCGTAGGTGCGATTAATAGATCAAAACATGATCAGCTAACCATTTGGAATCAATAAAATATACCAAACAGTCCTATAACACACTACGAACATAGTCAAATATTCAAATCACTTCAAACAATATCAAAAATATGAATCGTACATAGATTCAAGCCTAATGAACTTTGAAATTCCCAATTTCTACAAGCGACACTGAAACCTAGCAAATCACGTTCAATTGACCCCAAAATTTTCACACAAGTCAAAAACGATACCAGGGACCTAATCCAACTTCCAAAATTAGAATCTGACCCCTATATCAAAAAGTGCACTCCCGATCAAACTTCCCAAAAATCCAACTTTTTTCATTTCAAGCCTAATTTCACTATTGACCTCCAAATCACAATCCAGACACGCTCTTCAGTGAAAAATTACTCAACAGAGCTAACAGAACCATCAAAACTCCATTTTGGAGTCGTTTACATTTAAGTCAACATCTGGTCTACCATTTCAACTTAAGCTTTTCTTTGTGAGACTAAGTGTCTCAATTCATTTTGAAATCCTTCCGCAATCGAATTGACTAACCTGGCAAGTCATACAATAACTATAAAGCACAAAATGAGCTATAAATGGGGGAACAAGGCTGATACTCTCAAAATGACCAGCTGGGTCGTTACATCCTCCCCCTGTTAAACAAATGTTCGTCCTCGAACGGGTCTAAAAACATACTTGAAGCCTCAAATAGGTGTGGATATCTGCCCCACATCTCACGGTTGGTCTCATAAGTGGCCTCCTTAACTAGCTGACCTTTATACTACACCTTCACTAAAGTTATATCCTTTGACTTTGACTTTTGAACCCGATGATGTAGAATGGCCACGACTCACATCATAAGCCAGACCAACATCCAACTGAACAATGCTGAAATCTAAAACACGAGACAAAATATTGACATACCCCGGAGCATAGAAACATAAAATACTAGATGCACACTCGACAAGCTAGGTGGAAAGGAAAGCTTGTTAACCACCTCCCAAACCCTCTGAAATACCTAAACCGGCCCAATAAATCGATGGCTAAACTTGCTCTTCTTCTTGAACCTCAAATATCCTTTGTGGGTGAAACATTGAATAGAACCTTATCACTAACCATGTAAGAAACAACACAAACCTTCATGTCGGTAAGCTCATATGTCTAGGCTATACCGTGTCAAGCCGATCTTGAATTAATTTAACCTTTTCCAAAGCATCCTGAACTAAGTCAGTACCTAGTAGCCTAGCCTCACCCAGCTCAAATCAACCCATTGGAGCTCTACACTGCCTCCCATACAAAGCCTCATATGGAGCTATCTAAATGCTCGACTAGTAAATGTTGTTGTAGGAAAACTCCACAAGCGGCAAAAACTAATTTATTGAACCCCCAAAATCAATGACACAATCGCATAACATATCCTCCAAATAATTGAATAAGGCCCTCGGATTGTTCGTCCATTTGAGGGTGAAATGATGTACTTAACTCAACCTGGTTGCCCAAATCTCACTACATGGCACTTCAAATATGTGATGTAAACTTCGTGCCCCGATCTGAAATGATAGACACTCGCACATCATGAAGGCGAACATTCTCTCAGATGTAAATCTAAGTGAACAACTCTGAAGAATAAATTGTACCAACTAGAATGAAGTGCACGAACTTGGTCAACTAGTCCACAATCACCCAAAACATCAAAGTTCCTTGAAGTCCGTGGGAGCCCAACTAGCAAAATCCATAGTGATCTACTCCCATTTCCACTATGGAATATCTATCCTTAGAAGCAATCCATCCGGTCTCTGATACTCATACTTTACCTACTAACAGTTAACGCACCAAGCTACAAGCCCCATTATATCCTTCTTCATCCTCCTCCACCAATAGTGCTACCTCAAGTCCTAATACATCTTTGCAGCACCTAGATGAATGGAATCTTGCTAACTATGGGCCTACTCAAGAATAAACTCACGTATCCCATCTATATTAGGCATACATATCCATTCTTGCATTCTAAACACCCCATCATCTTAAATAGTCACATATCTGGCATCACCACACCGAACCTTGTCCTTGAGGGCAAGAATATGAGGATCACCATACTGATTCTCTCTAATGCGATCATATCAGGAAGACCTTGGAACCACACACAAGCTAGAACCCAACTTGGTTCCGAAACATCTGATCATACAAACTAGTTGGCAAAGGTCTAAACATCAACTACAAGTGGTATCTCATCAAAGGGAATGAATGCAAGGCTACCCATACTCACTACCTTCTTACTCAAGTCATCGGCCACCAAATTGGCCTTCCCCGAATGATATAGAATTGCAATATCTGTCATTCACCATCTCCAACACTTTCCACTGCATAAAATTTCGATCTATCTATCCGAACAAGTGCTGGAGGCTCTGATGATCCGTATACACCTCACATGACACACCATAGAGATAATGCCTCCAAATATTCAAAGCGTAAACAATGGCGGTGTAATGACTCTTTTGAGAATAAGGCCTCAATCCTCTACTAACAGATTTCCTCGTGTTTATTTCTGCTATTTCAGTTTGCCTTTAAGATTTATTTTAAGTTTCAGAGTATTTGGGGACACTTAGTCCCCAAATGAGTTTTAAGCCTTAGAATTTGGACCGTAGTCCAAGCAGCATGAAGACAGTTCCAAAATGGAATTTTGTTGACCCTGTTAGTTCCGTTGGGTAATTTTGAGCTTAGAATCATGTCTGGATTATGTTTTGGAGGTTCGTAGCTTATTTAGGCTTAAAATGCCAAAAGTTGAGTTTTTGAAACGTTTGGGCTGATAGTGAGACCTATTATATCGGGGTTGGAATCTGATTCCAGAAGTTGGAATAGTTCTGTAGTGTTGAATGTGACTTTTCTGAAAAATTTGGGGTCAATCATATATGGTTTGGTGAGTTTCGTCATCTGTTGTAGGATTTTGAAATCTTAAGTTCATTAAGTTTGGATTAGAGGATGATTCACATTTATAGCATTATTTGATGTTATATGAGGGCCTGGGGTCTGTTTCATATGCTCAACGGGTCATTATTGAACTTAGGGAAGTGGCAGATTTGTCTCGTGTTTTGTTATAGAGAAATCCTTCTTTGCGTTCGCGAGAGGGTTCTCGCATTTGCGAAGAGAATCAGGGAAAGGTGGCTGAGTGATACTTGGAATTCGTGATGATGCTCCCATGTTCGTGAAGGTCGGACCCTTTAGCCTATGCGTTCGTGACAAGGACCTCGCATTTGTGAAGGGCCCACTAGTGCAAGCTATGCGTTTGCGAGTGGACCCTTGCGTTAGCAAAAGTGGAAATTTGGCCAGTGGGATATTTTCCATCGCATTTGCAATAGTGGCCTCGCGTTCGTCATGAAGAATGCCCTTGGGTAGAATTTAAATTCCAAAATCAAGGGTTTGAGTTCATAACTCAAAAATTAGATTAAGAGCTAGGTAGGAGGCAAAATTTGGAGAGATTTTTGGAGGAAGTTTGCGGGTAATGATTCCTAACTCCTTTCTGATTAATTCTTATTAATCTAAACATGAATTCATCATCTAATTTCGGATTAGGGTGAAAAATTGGGAAAAATTGAGAAAAAAGTTCTTAGGCCTAATTTTGGGGTTTTGATCAAGATTTTGTTATCAGATTTGAGTGAATTTGGTATGGTTATACTCGTGAGTGAATGGGTGCTCTTAATTTGTAACTTTTACCCGATTTTGAGATGTAGGTACGAGGATGATTTTTGAACGTTTTTCTAAATTCTTACCATAACTTTAAATTCATTAGTTAAATTAGTTTCTTATAGTTTTATATATGTTATTTAATTGATTTTATTATATTTGGTCCACTCAGAGTTGGATACTCGTGGCAAGAGCATGATATCGAATTGATTTTGAGTTGGTTCAAAGTAAGTGGCTTGTCTAACCTTGTGTGGGAGAACCCCTCTTAGGATTTTGGTACTATTGTTATATGAATGCCGTGTACGTGAGGTGAGTAGTGCGTACAGGTGCTAATCATTGAAAAAACCCATTTTCATTAAAAAAATATTTGTTTTTTCTTTTAATTGAGCAATACTTGTACTTGAAGTTTCCTGTTTAGCTTAGGAAAGCATGACAATGTGACTTAACTATCGTATCTGCTGTAACTGCTTACTTGGATTCTGTGTAGCACGTTTAAAGTATAAACTCCTACTTTTTTCTTGAATAGAACTGTAGATTTCTTTCTTAAGACTGTGTATGTTCACTTTGGGACTACGAGACAGTATCCCGAGATGTCCCCCTTGCTTGTTTACTTTGGAACTATAGATCGGTATTCCGACATATCCCTCTGCACATTTATAATTGGGGCTATGAGACGATATCACATAAGATACTCATGTACTAGATATTTATGTTTGGGACTACGGGTTGGTTTTTCGGGTTATCCTCCTTCTTCTTGCACATTTATGATTTGGACTACGGGATAATATCCTTCCGGATCCTCTGCACATTTACGTTTGGGACTATGGGATGTTATCTTAGGAGATCTCTTGTTCTTATCTTTGTGTTCTGAGTTATTACTTTCTAGAATTTCATCCTTATTGACCGTTAGCAGCTTTAATTATACTATCTCACCTTACGTTATGTACCTTGCTATATATATAACCAGTAGGGCTTGGCACTTACTGGTACAGTTATGGTGTACTCATGCCATTTCCTACACATTTTTTTTGTGTAGAGATCCATGTTTTTTTTCTCAATCGTTCTATCAGTGAGGTGGGCGATTACAGACACTTCGAGGTATATCTGCAGTGTCGTAGATCTAGAAGTCCATATCTATTCTCCCGTTTAGCTTTAGACTGCCTGTATTTGCTTTGTTTAGACATTTTGGAGTGAGAATACTATGTAATTTTCTCTAGCTTATGATTTCATGAGATTCTAGGTTTTGGGAGAGTTTTTGTTCAATTTTGAGAGAGTGGCATTGTATATGCCGAGCAGCATGTAAAACCTTTTTATTATGTTATCCGAAAATTGCTTGTTTCGTATTTTATCTTCCCTCTTTTTGTAAATTGTTAGGCTTACCTAGTCGTAGAAACTGGGTGCCGTCACGACAGTTCACAGAGGATGAACTTGGGTCATGGCAATTTGGTATCAGAGCCCTAGGTTCATAGTAGTCATGAATCACAAGCTGGTTATTAAAGTCTCACTGATCGATACGGAGACGTCTGTACTTATCTTCGAGAGGCTGTGTAATTGTTAGAAAAATTCTACTTCATTTGATTTCTTTGTCGTGTGAGATCTTTGATATTAAAATTCTAAACCTCTGTCTTCTATTCTCCCATAGATGGTGAGGACACGTACTACCAGAGATGACCAGACATTCATGCCTTTCCTAGAGCCGCTAGAGGTCAGTGCCGGGGTGCAGCTAGAGCACCCACGCGATCTGCTATAGAGGAGCCACCAGCAGCTCTAGTTGGAGCCCATGCACCAGATACGCCTACTTCTACTACTACTCCCGCTCTCTAGGAGACCCTTGTACAGTTCATGAGCATGTACACCACCCTAGCTCAGGCAGGGTTAATTCTACTTGCTGCAACCACATCTCAGGCCGGGGGAGGAGCATATATTTAAGGCCTTGTGAATTTTCTACTCATAACCCGAATCTCGTAGTGCCAAGTTAGGATCACTTGTTACTCATATTCAGACCCTTAAGCTGATCTATGCATTTAAAAATCAAGAACCAAAGCTTTTCGGAAGAGTTCAAAAATGCGGTCGCATACCAGGTATACAAACCGCAAATCTTTCACAAATTGAGTCAGTGGGTTAGCTAATTTGAGGTTAAGAATGCGGTCCATTATGCGATCGCATAAACGATATGCGGACAGCATAATTGTTGCATAAATTCCTTGGGATTTTGTGAAGGTCAGCTCTACGGTGCATTATGCAACTGCATAATGGGTATGCAGACCACATTTTTGTCGTATACCCAAACATAATATTCAGGTTTTGGGAGCCTTTTTTCGGTCCAATATGCAGCCCATATTCCACTTTTGCGATCGCAGATCCGACTCGGGGCTCCAATTTTCTAATTTTTAACCCGACGCCCCTATTTTTATATTTAGTATTATAGACCATTTTGAGCATTTCTCTAGACATTTATAGAGTGTGAGAGAGGGGTCTAAGTGAGAGAAGGTTCTCCTCATCAGATTACGCCATAGAATCTTGCTAAATCCTTGAAGCTAATCAAGTGAAGGCTCCTAAATCTTCAACCCAAGAGGTAAGACTCCATCACCTCAGCTCATATTTGTGTACCTAGCTATATGGGGTCATTACAGAAGTAATTTATGGGTATAAAAAATGAATCTCTTGCATGCATACCACACCAGATAATGTTGTAAAGTAGTAAACAAAAAATATGGTAATTGTGGTATAGACTGATAGAAATTCCTTTCAAAAGGACCTAAGATGATAATGCACCTCAAGTGTTCGAATTATGCCGAACCAACCTAGAATCTCAACCTCGCCTCTATTTTCTGGTTTAATTTGTAATTCTTACATCATAGATCGAAGCGATAAGAATTTCAAAATTTGTAAAGAGTAAGGAAAGCTAGGTATGTATGGCTAAAACCCTTTTTTTTTAGAAATTGAGCTGCGTTAGCGTTTACGAAGGTGTGGTAAGATTTGAATTGGTTGGTGTAATGATTATTGTTTCACATTGATTGACTTGCAATTTATATACACATATACATGAAAGATGTTCCTTAATGTGAGTAATGTACTATTCTTGATTTTTAAAGAATTATAAAGTATACAATCATGTGTTGAAATGCTTGGGCTATAAGCCAAAAATCAAAACTGTGAATTTTCATGCTAACTATGCGAACACTTACATGTGCTTGCAACTTGAATTACTTTCTTATGTGCCTATGATCACAACTTGCAAGGTGAATATTGAAAGGGAAAATGATGTGGTAAGTGTAGCCCAAAGTGCCCATGAATTGAATTGATACGTGAAAGATAATTAATTCAAGTGAGATGATTAATGGGAAACAAACCGTGCCTAGGTAAGGTAGCCTAGCCGATCGGGCCGTGATCGGATACCATGTTGCACACATGGTGGTGATGTGCTGATATTGAATTCTAGATTAGGGAAATGAAATAGTGATTGAGATATATGCCTCCAATGAGGCAACCTAGCCGGTCGGGTCGTGATCGGACTCCGCTCAAGATAGCGGTGGTATTAAGAACAGTGAGGAACATATGAAAGAAATGCCCCAAACTAAGTTATGGAAATTATATGAATGATTCTATTATTTGCATATTTGATTCACCATGTGATTTAATTTTCATTGCTTGGTAGTTCTTTCTAGTAAAATGGTGTTTAGTTATATATACTAGTACTATTCGATGGTACTAACGTCCCTTTTGTGGGGGATGCTACATTTTTAAATGAATGTAGGTGGCTTCATAGCGGACAGTGCCAATCATGTGTAGTGGAGAACCCTCCCTTTTAAAGATCTTGGTGAGCCCCTTTCTCTTCCAAGGGGCTACATTGCACATCTTCTTATTTTGGACTTTCACTTTTGAGGTATAGCCGGGGCCTTTTTGTCGGCATTGTCATATTTATCTTTTGTATCCTTAGAGGCTCCGTAGACATATATGTGGGTCATATATGGGTGTTGAATGGGTGTGAAATACATGTTGTAAATCTAAACTTATGTTGCCTATGAATTGTAACTCTATGGGAACTAACTTATCTACAGTTTAATGTTGTGATCTAGAATGAAATAAAAGTATTGAATATACCATCTCCCCTTGTTGAATAAATGAAAGCATGGACCCTTTATTCGTGTTGAGTTGGGTAGGTAGTGTTTCGTAAGACTTGCTCAGTTAAGGTCACTCGATTCAGCCCCGGTCGTGCCTCCCAAGGTATGGGTATGACAACAGACTCCTGTGTTTTCCCTCTTGAGCACCGCGTTTAGGTTGATTACATCCCATAGGTTATACTGGTACTGCCTCTGGCCCCAGTTCAACCCGAGGATAGGGAAACAACTTCAGAGGATGAGTCGCGAAGGCTTGAATGGTTCAAGAAGTACAAGCCTCCTACATTCAGTGGTCTAGCATCAAAGGATTCTCAAAGATTTTGGAGGAGTGCTATCGTATCCTCCTTAATATGTGTATATAAGGATCGGGTGGGGTTGCTTTCACTATTTTCCAACTTCGAGGAGCAGCCTATCAGTGGTGGCACAATATTGAGTTTGATAGTCCAGCTGAGCCAGCTTCCCTTACATAGACTTAGTTTTCAGATATGCTTTTGAGGGAGTGTGTTCCTTAGAGCCTCAAGGATGAACGACATGTATAGTTTGAGCATTTATGCCATGGTACTATGTGTGTTTCGGAGTATGCTTTCCATTTCATCGACTTGGCTAAGCACTCACCAGCCTTGGTTTCTACATTTCATGAGAGAGTTTGTCGGTTTATTGAGGGACATATTCCTAGCATCATGTCTAGCATGGCCTGGGAGTTGAAGATGGATATTGCTTATTATCAGGTGGTAACACTTTCTAGGAGAGTATAAGACATGCATGCTAGGGATAGGAAGGAGAGAGAGAGGCCAAGAGGTCTCGAGAGTCGGGCCATTATTCGGGTGCCTCTACCCTAGCCGTAGCTCATCATGGTAAAGGCTATATGAGTTGCCCCATTCATGCAGCTCTTCCAGCAGCCAGTGGTATTTCAGCTCCTCCTAGATCTTAGGAGCCTTATTATGCACCTCTAGTATCTAGTGTACCTCCTACACGGGGTGTGTTTAGTGGTTAGTATAGTAGACCTAGCCTAAGATAGTCATAGTTGCCACGTCCTCCTAGAGCTTGTTTTGAGAATACCGACATACGCCATATGGTCAGGGATGGCCCTATACTTGGAGGGGTGCACTTCTACAGCCTTCTCAGCCACATCGTACCCCACTAGGTCCTTAGGCTATGATTGCAGCACTAGTTTCCACCCCACTTGATCAGCCAGGCCGAGGTGAAGGTTGGGGTCATCGTAGAGGGGGAGGTTAGGCCAGATAATATGCCCTTCCTACTCGTTTAGATGTTGTTGCCTCTGATTCTTTCATCATAGGTATTGTACCGATTTTTCACAGAAATGCATTGGTTCTATTCGGTCCAGGCTCTACTATTCTTATGTGTCCTCTTTTTTAGCCCCGCATTTAGGCGTATCTCAGGATTCTTTGAGTTTTCTTGTTTATGTTTCTACTCATGTGGGAGATTCTCTTGTTGTGGACCACTTTTATCGGTCGTGTTTGATTGCTCTTAGTGGTTTTGAGACCAGAGCCGATTTATTATTGCTCAGCATGGTAGATTTTTATTTTATCTTGGGCATGGAATGGTTGTTTCCCGATTATGATATTCTTGATTACCACACCAAAACTGTAATGACAGCTATGCCAGGTGTACCTCGATTAGAGTGGAAGAGTACTTTAGATCACTACGAGTTGAGGTATTTTGTTTCTGAAAGCTCAACGAATGGTTGAGAAGGGATGTGACACATATATAGCTTATGTGATATATGCCAATATTGATACCCCTACAATTCATTTAGTCCATGCAGTACGGAATTTCTCTGATGTGTTTCCAGTTGATCTTCTGGGCATACCGCCAGACATAGATATTTATTTTGGCACTGATCTATTACCGGGCACTCAACCCATTTCTATTCATCCTTACTGTATGGCTCTTTTTGAGCTGAAGGACCAATTAAAAGAATTGCTTGATAAGGGTTTTATTCGGCCCAATGTATGACCTTAGGATGCTATTGTCTTGTTTGTGAAAAAAAGGATGTATCTATGCATATGTGCATTGGTTATTGCCAGTTGAACAAAGTTATTGTGAAGAACCGATATACTTTTCCTCGTATTGATGACCTGTTTGATTAGCTACAAGGTGAGAGAGTATTTTCTAATATTGACTTGTGTTCAGTCTATCATCAGTTGAAGATTCGAGAGCCAGATATCCCAAAGACTGCTTTCAGGACTCGGTATGGTCACTACGAGTTCCTTGTAATGTCATTTGGGCTAACCAATGCCCCAGTGACATTTATGCATTTTATGCACAGTGTATTCCAGCCATATATTTACTCGCTCATCATTGTCTTCATTTATGACATTTTGGTATACTTCTGGAGTCAAGAAGATCATGAGTAACACCTAAACACAACGCTTTGGACTTTGAAAGAAAAGAAGTTATAAGCAAAGTTCTCAAAATGTGAATTCCGGTAGGATTTTGTGGCATTACTGGGTCATGTGATATCGAGTGAAGGGATCAAGGTGATCCGAAGAAACTGAAAGCAATGCAAAGTTGGCCTAGACCATCTTCAGCTACAGAGATGCATAGTTTTCTTGGCTTGGTAGGTTATTACTATTTATTTGTTGAGGGATTGTCATATACTTTAGCACCTATGAGCGGGCTGACCTAGAAGGGTGCTCCGTTCAGGTGGACGGAGGAGTATAAGGAGAGCTTTTAGAAGCGCAAGACAACTTAGAATACTGCCCCAATATTGATATTGCCTACAGGTTTGGGGTCTTATATAGTCTACTGTGATGCCTCAAAGATTGGCCTTAGAGTTGTATTGATGTAGGAAGGTAGAGTAATTGCTTACGCATCCAGACAAAATAAGGTACATGAGAAGAACTATCATGTCCATGATATCGAGTTAGCTGCTATTGTTCACACCTTAAAGATCTAGTGTTATTATTTGTACGGTGTTCCTTGTGATATCTATACTGATCACTAGAGTTTGCAGCATCTATTTAAGCAGAAGGACCTTAATTTGCACCAGAGGAGGTGGTTGGAGTTGCTGAAGTATTATGATATCACTATATTGTATCAGCAGGGAAAAGCCGATATGGTGGTCGATGAATTGAGTCACCGGGTAGATATTTGTGGAGTTTGGCTTATCTACCAGAAGTAGAGAGGCCCATGGCTATGGATGTTCAGGCCTTAGCTAGCCAGTTTGTGAGATTGGATCTTTCAAAGTCTAGTTGGGTCCTTACTTGTGTGGTTTCTTGATCTTCCTTGTTTGATCATATCCGGGAGCATCGGTATGAGGACCATCATTTTCTTGTCCTGAAGTAGAAGGTTCTCCATGGTGATGTCGTATATGTGAGCATTGGTGATGACTGGTTATTGAGGATGCATGTCGGATTTGTGTACCCAATGTTGATGGGCTTCGGGAATTGATTCTATAGGAGGCCCACAGTTTGTGTTATTTTATCCATCCAGGTGCCTCGATGATGTACCAAGATTTGATACAACACTATTGGTGGAGGTGGATGAAGAAATATATAGTTGGTTTTGTAGCTTGGTGCCTCAATTGTCAGTAGGTGAAGTATGAACTTTAGAAATTGGGTGGCTTGCTTTAGCAGATATGGATTCCAGAGTGGAAGTGGGAACGGATCACCATGGACTTTGTAGATGGACTTCCACGGACTTTGAGGAAGTTCAATGCCATTTGGGTGATTGTGGATCGCCTGACCAAGTCCACACACTTCATTCCTGTGTGTACTACCTATTCTTTAGAGCAATTAGCTGAGATTTACATTCAAGAGATTATTCATCTATATGGTATTCCAGTTTCCATCATTTATAGAGGCACTCGGTTCACATCACAGTTCTGGAGGGCTTTACAACCTGAGTTGGGTACTCGGGTGGAGTTGAGCATAGTGTTCCATCCCTAGACGGACGAAAAGTCCGAGCACACTATTCATATTTTTTAGAATATGCTCTATGTGTGTGTGTGTGTGTTATAAAGTTTGAAGGTTTTTGGGACCCGTTCTTGCTACTGGTGGAGTTTTCCTAGAACAACAATTTTTAGTTCAACATTCAGATGGCATCGCATGAGTCCTTGTACGGTAGGCTGTATAGTTCCCGGTGGGTTGGTTCGAGTCGAACAAGTCTATATTATTGGGCACAGACTTGGTTTATGACGCTTTAGAGAAGGATAAGGTGATTGAGGATAGACTTCACACAACCTTGTCTAGATAGAAGAGTTATACGAATCAGAAGGTTTGCGAAGTTTTAGTTATGGTTGAAGAGCGGGTCTTGCTTCTGGTTTCTCCTATGAAGGCGTTATGAGATTTGGAAATAAGGGGAAATTGAGTCTGAGGTTTATCGATCCTTTTGAGGTATTGCGACATGTTAGGGAGGTTGCTTATAAGCCTGCCTTACCTCCCAGCTTTTCAGGGGTCCATATGGTATTTCATGTTTTGATGCTCCGGAGGTATCACAGTGATCCGTCGCACGTGTTGGATTTTTGTTCAGTCTAGTTGGACAATGTTCTATCTTAAGTTGAGGAGCCAATGGCTATATTGGACAGGCATGTTCAAAAGGTGAGGTCAAAGACCATTACATCAATAAAGTTTCAGTGTTGGGGTCAGCTTACTAAGGAGGCGACTTGGGAGACCGAGTAGGATATCCATTATCGTTACACTCTGAGGACGAACGAATGTTTTAAGAGGGGAGGATGTAACAATCTGGCCAGTCATTTTGAGAATTAATGTCCCGATCCCCTATTAACTACTTTCCCCATGTTTATTTCTTCTATTTTGGTTTTCCAAGAAGATCTATTTTGAGATTCAGAGTGTTTTGGGACACTTACTCCCCAAATGAGAGTTTAAGCTTTAGAATTTGGATCATAATCGGAGCAGTGTGAAGACAGTTCTGGAATGGAATTTCGTCGACTCCAATAGCTCCGTAGGGTTATTTCAGGCTTAGGGGCATGTCCAGATTGTATTTTGGAGGTCCGTAGATTATTTAGCCTTGAAATGCCGAGAGTTGAGTTTTTGGAGTTTCCGAGCCGATAGTGAGATTTTTTATATCGGTGTAGGAATCCGATTTTGAAAGTTTGAATAGTTCCACGTGTTGAATGTGACTTGTGTTGAGAATTTGGGGTCAATGGAATATGATTTTGTGGCGTTCGACATCGGTTGTAAGATTTTGAAATCTTAAGTTCATTAAGTTTTATTTGAAGGTGATTCACAATTTTAGCTTTGTTTGATATAATCTAAGGGCTCGACTAAGTTTGTATGGTGGTTTAGGATTAATTGGTATGTTTGGTTGAGGTCCAGTGAGTCTCATGTGTACTTCAGATGCTCAACGGGTCATTTTTGGACATAGAGAAGTGGCGTATTTTTTTTGGTGTTTTGTTGCAGAAAAATCCTTCTTCGCGTTCGCGAGAGGGGTCTCGCATTCGCGAAGAGCATCTGGAAAAGGAAGTTGAGTTGTACTTCGATTTCGCGATGATACTCCCGTGTTCGCGAAGAGGTGGACCCTTTAGCCTATGCGTTCGCAACAAGGACCTCGCGTTCGTGAAGGGCTTACCAGTGTAAGCTACGCATTTTCGAGTGGACCCTCGAATTTGCGAAAGAGGAAATATGGCCAATGGGATTTTTGTTCATCGCATTTTCGATAGTGGAATCGCATTCGCGAAGAAGAACACACCTGGGCAGAATTTAAATTCCAAAATCAAGGGTTTGAGTTCATGACTCAAAAATTGGATTGAAAGCTCGGTAGGAGGCAAATTTTGGAGAAATATTCGGATGAGGTTTATGGGTAATGATTCCTAGCTGCTTTTTTATTATATCCCATTAATCTAAACATGAATTCATCATCTAATTTCGGATTTGGGGTGAATTTTGAGAAAAAATTGGGAAAGTTATTAGGCGTAATTTTGGGTTTTGTTCGAGATTTTGGTATCAAATTTGGGTGAATTTGGTATTGTTAGACTCGTGAGTGAATGGGTGTTCTTAATCCATAAATTTTACCTGATTCTGAGATGTGGGCTCGTGGAGGATTTTTGGGTGTTTTTCGAATTTCTCGCCATAACTTTAAATCCATTAGTTAAATTAGTTTCTTGTGATTTTATTTACGTTATGTAAATGATTTGATTAAATCTGGGCCTCTCGGAGTTGGATACTCGTGGCAAGAGCATGATATTAGATGGATTTTGAGCTGGTTCGAGGTAAGTGTCTTGCCTAACCCTGTGTGGGGGACTCCCCTTAGGATTTCGGTACTGTTATTATATGAATGCCCTGTACGTGAGGTGACGAGTGCGTACATGTGCTAAATTTTGAAAAACCCGGTTTTTATTTAGTAAATTTCCACCTTTTTTTTTATTGAGCAATTCTAGTACTTGTAGTTTTCTGTTTAGTTGGATTATGTGTATCATGTTTAGAGTAGAAATTCCTGCTTATTCTTAAATAGAACTGTAGATTTCTTCTTAAGACTATTGTGTGTTTACTTTGGGAGTACGAGACGGTATCCCGGGAGATCACCCTTGTTTTTACTTTGGGACTACAGATCGGTACTCTGAGAGACTCTCTTGAACATTTATAATTTGGACTATGAGACGATATCCCAGGAGATTCCCATGTACTAGATATTTATCTTTGGGACTACAAATGTGTATTGCGGGAGATGCCCCCTTCCCGCACATTTACGATTTGGATTATAGGATGATATCCCGATAGATCCTATGCACATTTACTTTTTGGACTACGGGACGTTATCCTGGGAGATCCCTTGTTGTTATCTCTATGTTTTGAGTTGTTACTTCCTCCAATTTCATCCTTACTAACTGTTAGCATGTTTAATTATATTGTCTCACCTTACGTTATTTTACCTTGCTATATATATATATATATATATATATATATATATAACCAATAAGGCCCTGACCTTAGTCATAACTACTAAACCAAGGTTAGGCTTGGCACTTACTTGGTACTGTTGTGGTATACTCATGCCCTTTCCTGCACATATTTTTTGTGTGCAGATCTGGGTTCTTCTCCTCAACCGTTCTATCAGTGACGCGGGCGATTACAGAGACTTCGAGGAATATTTTTCGCGTTCACTGACCTAAAAGTGCCTCTCTAATCTCCCATTTAGCTTTAGACTGCATGTATTTGCTTTGTTTAGATATTCTAGAGTTAGAACACTCATCCAACCACCTGAAATGAGCATCCTTTTGTTTCAATGTTACACCCATAGTTTCATATGTGAGACTACTTCCTAAGTCAATTGATGAAAATTATGAAATGAGATCATCTTTGAAATTATTTAAAGTAAGTTAATCATATTAACTTGGAGGTTAAAAATGATTAAGATCATGGAATGCAAGTACCTAGAGGTTTGGATGGCTTGGAGGCTAAATCAATTGAAGAAAATAAGTATCGACAAAAGTCGCATGATGGGAATATTATAACATGTATTTTTGGGGTGAGGCAATGGTTCTCAAAATATAAGGAGGTTATGTTATGATTTATTTTTATCGTATGATAGTTATGGGTTATGTTTTTAAGTAAAGCGAGTTGTGGAACAAAAGTTGGCAAAGATCATCACTAGTTTCATTCATAAATATGCTGAAAACTTGGTCAAATGTAATTGAGAATATTTACCAATAAACTTGAAATTTGGGGATGATATACCTACCAAATTTAATATCTATGTATCTATTTTCTAAATCATTAAACCATTCATCGATAGGACATATGAGTAGAGAGATATTTGCAGTTTTTGTGAGATCGCATATGTGACAAGTAGGCGTGTCACTAAAGCTATTTGATAAATACATTTTGTGCTATATATGGTCTTTTTGGGAAATTTTATATACCAAAATTAAGATCTTTAAATGTGTTTTCTAACTCTTTTAACCTCTCATTCATACGAAATCCGAATAAAAACAAATAACGGCTTAAAGAAGAGTAAATAATAGGGTGCCAAGCTAGAACCTCTTGGACTTTTCAAAAATAAATATATATATATATATATATATATATATATATATATATATATATATATATCGTGTATCACTTAAATTTAACACATACAATGATGATAATAAGACCCCTAACTTATCCTCAAGCCATCCATGAGGGTTTTCAAGAATATAAACATCCTGGACACGAAATCAAAGCGATAACACTAGAACGATCCCTACGACGTAAGTATCGCTATTGCACCTCTCTTTTTTCTTTGTACTTTGAGCTTTGGAACGTACTATATGGTTATTAAAACGTCTACTATATGTATTTAAGCTTAATATATCAAGTAAGGTTGATAAATTTGCTTCTTAATAGTTAGAACTCAGGGGACGGTGTTTTGAAGCCGTTAGTTCGAGTTATTCGACTTGTAGTGGACTGTTTTGTGGGTTTGTTTCGTGTTGCTTTTGGGATGTCTATTTTTTATGATATTTTATGAAGTTTTGGAGGATATAAGGTATAGAAAAATACCATATAATTATGGAATAGTGGAATGGTCATTGGTCGTTACACTTTTTAGGTCGTTTGATAGTACTTTTGTTGTTTTTTTATGTATGAAGTGATTAGGGTGTGTGGACTGTTTTGTGATATATTGTGATGGAGATAACATTGGAAAATGATGCTTACATATTTTTATTTTTGTGTTATTGATGTTTTCGGTATATGGTATTGGTGGAGAGCCTTGTTACAAGGGAGATGCTGCCCAAATTTACGTAAACGAGCTATTTGTTTAAGTTGAGAACTTAGCCTTACTCAATATGATTTTGAATCTCCTTATGTTGTGGTACATTGAGTTGAGTTGTTTGAAGAATTTATATGAGTTGTTTGAATAATTTCTAAGAAGATATTATGGAATCAACAGACTTAAGGTAAGTTAAAACTAAACATTTTCTTAATTTTGGCATGATTCAGTAACTACACGTCTTTGATAAAGAGCCATAAAGAGAAGTTAATAATTCCTGAATTTATGTACATTTTCCTAGTCTCATAAGTTACAGCATTCTCCCTTAGCGGGACTTCATATGCAGTTTAATTTTGTCTTCTTTCAGCCAAAAGAGTAGAGAGTATATATATATATATACAATATTACAGTATTTTCACCACCATCGAACTATAATTGATGGACATGCCCCTATGATTAGATGGTGAGTTATATACCGATCCCCATCGAACTATAATTGATGGACATGGCCCTATGATTAGATGGTGAGTTATATACCGATCCTATTATGGCCAAACGCCTAAACAAGCCCAGAATGGCCAAGATACGGAGCCCGGTATGGTCGAGCTCCTATGAGCGAGCCTACTACGATAGAGCAGTTACACATATTGAGCCTTATAAGGCCAGGCAACTATTTTACTTACTATATTTAGAGATTTAAGTCAGTATCAAATGGTAAGCATATCTTCAGATTATATTTGACTCCCTGTTACCTTTAATTATTATATTATCGGTTCAGTTTTAACTTTCAGTTATTTTGTTGCATTAAATACTTGGTATATTATTTTGTACTGATGTCCTTTTTGTCGGGGAGGCTGCATTTCATGCATGTAGGTCTTCATTGGTAGTTGGACAGACCCTCCCTGCAGACAGAGCCAAACATCAGCTTGGTTGGTAAGCTTCACCTCCTCGGAGTTACCAGGTCTAGACCTTGGACTCCATTTTATATACACAGGTTTGATGGATAAGTCGAGGCCCTACCTCGACCATGGTACAGTTCAGTTATGTCTTGAGGCTTGTAGATGAGTCCTATATAGTTTGTATATCAGTCTACATTCATATATATATATATATATATATATATATATATATATATATATATATATATATATATATGTGTAGGGGGGGTATATGTGTGAGTGTGTGTCTTCCCCTTAGATGAGAGAGATGTTATTCTCAGATGATTCAAAATATGGCCTCATCGGCCTAGACTGAAGGTTACCCCTCCCGAGTTCACAATTATAGAGTGGTATGCTGGGGCCGAGTATGGGGCATGATAAACTTGGTATTAGACTAGCTCTATCCTAGGGAGTGTACAATCCGTGTATAGTAAAGCCTTGTTTATAGATGTGTTGTGAACCACATTATATAAACAGGAAGCTAAAAGGCATTTAGCAGTTTGTCACCTTTCTTTCAAATCCAAATTGTGCTATAGAGCAGATTCATAAGAGTTTCAACTTATCAGTGGTTGATTATAGATAAATATTAAGGTGAATCAACAATAGTTGTAACAACGATAAAAGTTCCAAAGTATGAGATGAGTTTTGTTTTGTCATTCTTAAGATGTACAGTAATGAGAAAGAATTAAAGTACTTAGATTATACATATAGGACAAGCAGCGAGAGAGTAAATTAGATTTAGAAGCAGACCTCATAAAATAATAAATTAAAGCATGTGTTATGGTATAGTATGACCTACCTAGATGCAATAATGCCATATGGATGGATATCTGAGGCTATGAACAAGTGATAGAATTAGCCGTAAGTTAGACAAAGTACCAATAGAAGGACTTCAGTACACTTATAGATGACTCGAGGGAAAACTTGCCATAGTTCTGTATATTTTCCCAAAGTGAGGCCTAAAGATTGGCTAAAAGCTCGACGAAAAAGGACAGAACAATCGCATAGGCCCAAATACAAGGACAATGTTATACAGGTTGCATGACAGAAGATTGCAACACTTACTAGATTGGAAGAATTTTAACAACAAGTCATGGTGTGAGAAAGAGGCCTAAAGGAGATAACGCATCGACCTTCAGATTTATTCTACAAAACAATTTCCTAGATGTCAAGGAAAGTAAAAAATTATTTCTAAGAGCTACAGATTATGAGACAGATAATCACATCGGTCAACATTCAGGGAGGAATGTTCCAAAGAGGAGAATGATGTTACATCCCATAGTTTCGTATGTGAGAGTACGTCATAAGTCAACTAGTGTAAGCTATAAAATGAGATAATCTTTGAAAGTACTTAAATTAAGCTAACGATGTCATCTTGGAGGATATAGATATTTAAGATCATGGACTGCAAGTACCAAGAGGGTTGAAAGGCTTACAAGCTAACTTATTGAAAAAATAAGTTTCATCGAAAGTCAACAAGTTAGAAATGTTGTAATATGTACTTTTGGGGTGAGACTAGGGTTCTAAAAATTATAGGGACATTAAGTTAGGAGTTATTTTTGTCTTATGATAGTCGTGTTTTATTTGAAGTGAAACGAGTTATGGAACAAAAGTTGGCAAAAATCATCACACGTTACATTCATAAATATGCTAAACATTAGGTCAAATGAAGCTGAGATTTTCTAGCGATATACTTGGAGTTTGGGGATTATCTATCTATAAAATTGAATATATACGAGTATTTTTTATAAATCATTAACCGTTCATCGATACGACATAGGAGTAGAGAGATATTTGCGGTTTCATGAGACTGCGTAGACATCATATGTGACAAGTAGGTGTGTCACTACTACTTTTTGAGTAAAATATTTCGTGTGATATATGAGGTCTTTTGTGGACATATTATATACCAAATTTATGGAGTTGGAATGCATTTTCTAACTCTCTTAACCATTCATTCATACGACATCCGGATAAAAGCATATAAGCACCTAGAGAAGAGCCAATAATAGGGTGTGAAGCTAACACCTCTTGGACTTTTTAAATATATATATATATATATATATATATATATATATATATATATATATATATATATATATATATATATATATATATATATATATATATATATATATATATGTCGTCTCTTTCTTCACTTTTCCACAAAATGATCATAATAATACAACTAAAATTATCGTCAAGCCATCCACAAGGGTTTACAAGAATAATAACATCCCGGGTACAAAATAAAGAAGTGACAACACAAGAACGATCCCTACGATGTAAGTATCGCTATATTACCTCTCTTTTTCTTTGTAGTTTGAGTTTTGGAAGGTACTTCACAGTTAATAAAAAGTATACTTTATGTATTTAAGCTTTAAATATCAATAAAGTTTGATAAATGCATTTCCTAATAGTTAGAACTCACAAGACAGTGATCAGATGTCATGAGTTCGAGTTATTCAACTTGTATTAGACTATATTGTGGGCTGTTTCATGTATCTTTGGGTTATCTATTTTGCTGATCATTACCTTTTTTAGGTTGTTTGACAATACTTTTGTTATTGTTTTATGTATGAAGTGATTAGGGTGTGTGGGCTATTTTGGATATATTGTGATGGAGATAACATTGGAAAATATTCATACATGTTGGTATTGTTGTGTTATTGGTGTCGTTAGTATATGGTATTGGAGGAGGGCCTTGTTACAAGGGATATGCTGCCCAAAGTTTCGTAAACGAGCTATTGGTTTAAGTTGCGAACTTAGCCTTTACTCAGCAATGATTTTGAATCTCCTTATGCTGTGGTAAATTGAGTTGAGTTGTTTGAAGAATTTCCTGGAAGGTATTAAGGACTCAACGGAGTTAAGGAATGTTAGGGCTAAACATTTCCTTCATCTTGGCTTGATCCAGTAACTACGTATCTTTGATAATATACATAAAGAGAGGTTCATATTCATGAATTTATGTACATTTTGCTACTCTTACAACTTACAACATTCTCCCTTATCAGGACTTTACGTTTAGTATACTTTTGTATTCTTTCAGCCAAGAGAGTAGGGAGTCTATGTATATACAATATTACAATTTTTTCACCACCATCAAGCTATAATAGATGGGCAGGCCCCTATTGGGAAACCTATCATCCGATGGCGGGTTATATTCCAATCCTACTGTGGCCGAGTGCCTGAGAGAGCCCAGAATGGCTGAGATACAAAGCTTAATATGGCTGAATGCCTAAGAGAGAACCTACTATGATAGAATAGTTACACATATCGAGCTTTATAAGGCCGAACAACTATTTTACTTACTATTTTGAGAGAGTTGAGTCAGTATCAGCATGTAAGAATTTCTATATATTATCTTTGTGTCTTCGTTACCTTTAGTTATTATATTATCATTTCAGTTTCAACTTTTAATTATTATTTTGCCTTACATACTCAGTACATTATTTTGTATTGAAGTCCTTTTTGTCCGGGATGCTGCATTTCATGCCTGCATGTCCTCATTGATAATTGTACAGACCCTCCCTGTAGACAGAGCCAAATAACAACTTGTTTGGAAAGATTCACTTCCTCGGAATTACCAGGTCTAGACCTTGAAGTGCATTTTATATACATAGTTTAATGGGTAAGTCGAGGCCCTGTCCCAACCATGGTACAATTCAGTTATCTTTAGAGGCTTTTAGACGAGTGTTATATATTTTGAATATTATCAGATATATAGCTTTTGGGTATGTTTGCCCCTCGGATGAGAAAGCCATTATTCTCAGATGATTTTGAATATGGCCTTATCGGCCTAGGTTAAAGGTTACCCCTCCAGAGTTCATAGTTACAGAGTGGTACACTTGGGCAGAGTATAGAACCGGGTGCCTGTCACTCCTCTTCTAGTTTGAGGCGTGACAAACTTGGTACTAGAGCAATTTTATCTTAGGCAGTCTACAAGTCGTGTCTAGTATAGCCTTGTTTATAGATGTGTTGTGCACCGCATTATATAAATAGGAAGCGACAAGGTATTTAGGAGTCTGTTACCCTTCTTTCAAATAAAAATCGTGTTATAGAGCTGAGTCATAAGAGTTTCAAGTTATCGGTCGTAGATTATATATCAACATTAAGGTGAAATCAACAATAGTTAGATAAAACTTCCATAGTATGAAATGAGATTTGCTTGGTTATTCTTAAGATGAATGGTAATGAGAAAACATTAAAGGTCTTCATATTTATTCACAAAATAGTTGCGTAGATGTTAAGAAAAATACTAAATTATTCGTAAGATCTACAGGTTATGAGACTGATAAGAACATTAGTCAATTCGAGGGCGACTGATCCAAAGAGAGGAATGATATTATACCTCATAGTTTTATATGTGAGAGTACGTTATAAGTCAATTGATGTAAGCTATGAAATGAGATCATCTTTGCAAGTACTTAAAGTAAATTAATCATTTTAACTTGGAGGTTATAAATATTTAAGATCACGGATGTCACGACCCTAGTTCACCAATCGTGAACATGTCGTGACGGCACCCAGTCCCCACGACTAGGTAAGCCTACCACTTTGCGGAATGTACAAGTTTATGAACTTTAAACAAGAAATAGCGGAAAATGATATAAATAGGAATGTAATCCGTGCCGCTTGGCACATACACTCGTCAACACACTGCATAAAAATACCACCAAGACCCGGAATCCCACGGGTAACACAGACTAAAAGAAATACAACCGTGGCTCTATGTGTAAAGAGTATCTAAAACAACGAAATGAAGGAAAACATCTACTAGAACTATCAGAATAGAAGGAGGGCCTCCGGATCCGCGGACGTAGCAGATCATACCTCGAGGTCTCCAAGTGTGCTGCCGATATCACCTAGTATGGGCCTGTCCTGATGTACCTGGATCTGCACAACAAAAGTGTGCAGAAGAGTAGCATGAGTACACCACGGCGGTACTCAGTAAGTGCCAAGCCTAACCTCGATAGAGTAGTGACGAGGAAGGTCGGGGCCCTACCGAGAGAACAATAACATAATGATCAAAATAGTAATAAGCAAGAATAAGTAAGAATGAATCTGAAATAACAACAATAAAGTAATTACTAAAACCGACTACGATTAGCTAACTATTAAGCTAACAACAAATAGTCAACTCAATAAAACCAGTCCAGGACCTGTGGGAATCGAACCCACAGTCCCATTGACAGTACCTCTGGGTCTCCGGGAATCGAACCCGCAGCCCATATCTCGATAAATAATCAATAACTCAGGATCTCCGGGAATCGAACCCGCAGTCCCTACCAATAACTCGGGATCTCGGGAATCGAACCCGTAGTCCCTACCAATAACTCAGGATCTCGGGAATCGAACCCGTAGTCCCTACCAATATCACGCCGGGTCTCTGGGAATCGAACCCACAGCCCTGGGTCTCCGGGAATCGAACCCGCAGTCCACAAACACATCAAATAAAGAAAACACACAGAGAGAATATAATATGTTAAATTACAACTTCATCAAAATTAGTGCCAACAATTTATCAAGAGTTTAAGTAAATCAACTAGGCAATTAAACATGTTGAATCCTAGCTAATCATGCTTTTCTAAGTAATACCGGGTAATGGTAACGCTTTTATCAGCTAAGAGCAGGAATATCACTAATCAGACAATTCAAGTAAAGTGTGTGTTACAACAACGAGCGCATGTACACGCCCGTCACCTCGCGTACAAGGCATTTAAACTATCACATAATATCCTAGGGGTGAAAGTTCCCCCACACGAGGTTAGACAAGCCACTTACCTCAATCCGGCCAATTCAATACTCAATTTAGCTTTTCCTTTACCAATTCATCAATGCTTGGCTCAATCTAGCCAAAAATAACTTGAATACATCAAACAATGCAAGAGAAAACAATTTCAATTAACAAAACTATGATTCTTACACAATTTGCAAAAAGTCAACAAAAGTCAACTCCTCGGGCCCACACCTCGGAACCCAAAAAAAATTACAAAAACTGAACACCCATTTCGCTACGAGTTCACCCATACAAAAATTATCTAATTACGCTACCATTTGGTCATTCAAATCATCATTTTGCATTTTTGAAAGATTTCACAATTTTTCCCCAAATTTTCCTTTAGATTCTCATGAATTTGATGTTAAATCTAAGATATAATCACAAAATATAGTTGGAAAAGGATTAGAGACACTTACCCAATGATTTGCAGAAGTTTGGGTCTTTGGAAAATCGGCTATGGAGGTTTAGGTTTTGAGAAAATTGAAAAATGGGTGAAAATCCCGTCAAAAACCTCACTTAACAGGCCTCAGATGTCGCATTTGCGACCCAGGGTTCGCAATTGCGAACCCTTAGATATTGCGAACAAAAAAAGGCTGGCAGAGGTCGCATTTGCGACAAAAAGTTCGCATTTGCGAACTGGGCATCGCAAATGCGATAAAAAGTTCGCATTTGCGAACATAGCAGAACCGGCAATTTTTCCTGACACGAAAATGAGCATAACTTCCTCATACGATGTCCAAATTCGATGATTCTTTTTCCTATGGCTCCAAAATTTCGATACGGATCTAATGGTTCAAACAAAACTAAATTTGGAGATCATTTACCTAATATGGTACCCCTTTATGTTCAAAGAAGCAAATGTTGAAACATCAAATAAGAGCGTGATCACAACCCGAAACACACCCGAGGCCCCCGGGACCCCAATCAATCATACCAACCAACCCCAAAGCACATTACGGACTTGCTCGAGGCCTCAAACCACATCAACAACTCTAAAACCATGAATTACACCCCGATTCAAACTTTATGAACTATGAAGTTTCCAACTTCTATTTCCGATGCCGAAACCTATCAAATCGCATCCGATTGACTTCAAATTTTGCACACACGTTCAAAATGATATATCGAAGCTACAGAAACTTTCGGAATTCCATTCCGACCCTCGGATCAAAATCTCACCTATCAACCGAAATTCGCCAAAATACTAACTTTGCCAATTCAAGCTTAATTCTACACCGGTCGTCACAAAAATATTCCGGACACACTCCTAAGTCCCAAATCACCTAACGAAGCTATCCGAACCATAAGATTTGCATTTTGAGTCCGATATCAAAATTTCCACTTCCGGTCAAATTTTCTCAAAAACCTTCAATTTTCTATCTTTCGCCAAACGACTCCAAAATGACCCACGGACCTCCGAATTCACTTCCGATCGCGCTCCCAAATCCAGAATAACCATACGGAGCTACTCCCAGTCTCGGAATCCCAAACGGACATTAATAACACTAAAATGCATTTTAAGCCAAATTGATGCCATTTCTTCTAAAATGCATTTTAAGCCAAATTGATGCCATTTCTTCTAAAATGCTATCTTCCATAATATGCGCCAAAATGCTCCCGGGTTATCCAAAACCCGATCCAGGCATACGCCCAAGTCCGAAATCATCATGTGAACCTGTTGGAACCTTCAAATCTCAATTCCGAGGTCGTATACTCAAAATTCCAATCCTAGTTCATTTCTTCAGTTTTAAGCTTTGGAAATAAGAATTTTCATTTAAATTTGACTCCAAACTTCTTGAATTTTAATTCTGACCATACACACAAGTCAATATACTTGAGATGAAGTTGCTCATGGCCTCAAACTGCTGAATGACGCGCCGTATCTCAAAACGACCGGTTGGGTCGTTACAATCTCCCCAACTTAAACATACGTTCGTCCTCGAACGTGCTAAGAACTACACTGAAGTAGTCTAAAATCACTGGTTTAACATCTCATGCAACTTCCTGTGCTTCCGCAACTCATTTGAGCACATTAGCTCGATAACTCTATAGGCATACTCCTTTATTCGAGTAAATAAGCCATTAGACCCAATTCCAACATCCGGAATTTCCTGCCTAGCATGTTTCCATCATACGACCACAATATCATCACATGCTGTACCCATACATGACTGCATAACTTTGTTGAATTCACACTTTGCATCACTTTACTCATGGGACCACAATAATATTCTTTAAATATAATAGTCGAAATTCCACAAATACGATGCTCTCATTGCATCTCATGACCTACATAGGTCTTGCTCTAGCTTTTACAACACCGATACGACGGAAGAGATGTGCAGGAATTCATATTTAGTTGCCAAGTCAACAAATCATTCAGTCTATACTTCTAACAAGATCCATTACCTTGTCCTAAACCAGAGAATGTTATTTTCCTCTATAATATACTTCATATAATCGGTTTGCACTGACCCCAAATCCCATAACCTCATCTCACCCAGTACGAACTGCTCAGGCGATAAGCCACCTCAGACATAATCAAAAGTCCCACAAGATGACACAATGTGCCAGTAGGCTACTGATTCGTACGTGATACAAAAGGAAGGCGAAAACTAGAGAGAATTATTCAGCTCTCAAATAAACATGGGCCTCCTCAGAAAATAGGAAACATAACACATAAAAGCAATTATAGACACTGAAATAGACACCACATTGTTGCGGCGTGCAACCCGATCCCAACAATATGCCCATGGCGGCGTGCCACCCGATCCCAACAATATAACCATGGCGGCGTGCCACCCGATCCCAACAATATAACCATGGCGGCGTGCCACCCGATCCCAACAATATAACCATGGCGGCGTGCCACCCGATCCCAACAATATAACCATGGCGGCGTGCCATCCGACCCCAACGATATAAAACTCACACAAGGAGTCATATGTCGAGCTGAATAGCTCGTCACATCAAAATACCGACTATCGATCATAAGCACACTAAGGTGCATGATATCAGACACAATGAAACATATAGCGCTATAGGCTACAACTTAAGCACAACTGAGGTGTGATATAAGATATGAGCCTCAAGAGCCATCATGCTCATATAACATCACCGCTGAGCGGAACCTCAACACATAAGGAACTTACCAAGCCGTCACACACTCATACGGTGCAATATATCTTTACTTGAATTAACTAACCGCGAAATAAGACTGCGACTATCCCTCCATAAAGGGCGCATTGCTGGAAGAAACATAACTGGCCTGACGCAAGGCTCACTTCCACATTTAAATCTATCCACCGACCTTAAGTCTATCCCGGTCGTGCCAAGCTAAGTCAATAATATTTCACAGGTCTATAACCCACTAAGCAGAGTGCCCTCCAGGCATAAGTTCTCAAATGGATGATATCACCAAAATCCTCATACTTGGTTTAAATTTCTAACCAATCAAGTGACTACAAGTCACACCTATACAATCTTCTTGTGGGTCAAGCTCCCACCATCTTCCGAATAATTAAACGGACTTGCATATTCAACCCACCGGCTGCACTAACACTAAAAAGTGATCAGGAGTCCCTAACCGGGATGCAAAGCCTTTCTCATAGAACACCGATCTCAAATGATACTGATGTTAATACCCATCTTACTTAAAACACTGAAACTCCTTTCCTGCTCATCCGAGCTCTTCATATCACATTCATTGACCAAACTGTGACCTTGGTCCTTACTTCAATTTTCATACTACTCACTGCACCTCACGTGCCGATATACAATAGACACAATTTCCATCATAGCTCTAGAACTGACGATAGACTAATACTTCATCACATAATACTTTCCATTTAGCTCACTACAGGAGAGCTATAACAACACACGGCGAATTCTCATAGCCATCGAATATGCCAATATCTAAGTAGTGGTCCAAGCCACCATAACCCTTTCCGAGGTCTGCCTACTCATAACAGGCCCCTAACAGACGAATACTTCAGAATGACATCAATCACTGCGGCCGACAAGTCTCAAATGCACCGCCACAAATCACATGCATAACTCGTTGCATGAACCGATCATTGACACCAGTACGCCAACTCAACTATGGCTGATCAATCTACTTCCTTCCAGGTTATCCTTGATTACCTTAGAAATGTTAATATCTTCCTTCAATACCTAACTTATTTCAACCGCACTTACCCCGAGTGACCTTAAATCATAAGGCCATGCTATCTCAAGAACGACGACCATTTCATGTCTCTCAAATACTACACCATAAGTCAAAACATCATAGATCGTTTTGTGCCTTTCTTCATAAGTTGCTTCAAAAGCTTGAGCCTTAACTGTACTTATAGACTTAGAATTATCAGGCACCACACTTTACCTCTTGAATTCACTAGGACCGCTACTAAGAACCATCCGGTTCTAACTTGCCCAAGTACGCAACCAACTCTACTGAATTTCTTTATAACATATGAATACCCTCTCGATAAAGCATCCAGCGGAATCACTTCCCGCGAAGTCTGCACCTATACGAGGCATAAATCATGAATTTCCCCTCAAGTTTGAACATGAGCCAGTAAGGCTAAACATAACACGCATTCAACAATACATATACTCAAATTACCACTCATGGCCCTTTTCCGTGGCTGCAATAACACAATAATACGCTAGTATCCAGAATTCACACAGGTAATTAACCATGCGACCCAATCTTAAGCGGTGGGACTCTCCCACTTAGCCCAAAGCCACTATTACACGACTCTCGAACACATTATAACCATTCTCTCAAGTCATTTACTATTATTCAACTGCAACTCACTTGATCCAACGAATATAACCACCTGTGCTATATTAGCACTCTAACACCATAGGGTATGAACTCATCCCAATACAACCAAGCATATTCCCGCTCTATGTATCGAGCATTCTTTACCACGACAACTTAAGACATACTGTGATTCTCACACCTACGAAGCACCATGTAGCCTTCGCCGAAGTCTTCCCTGTTGATAATGAAATGTAGAATTATTATGGACACGGGAACATCAAAAGTCCCAACGTCATACCATACGAGTCTCAACTCTTACTCTTCCACAAGTTTCAAAGAACTTTTTGAATAGCACCTAAATACAGTGCGAGCCAAATCTGATATGATACATGACCCATAATTTGGTCGTTGATAGTGAAATCCTTTTAGTTAGCACGAAGCCTTAAAGATACATCTTGCTAATCCACGATAATAGCCTTTATCATATGTACGTCTTCATCATAAGACAACCCAAGACATTGGTTTGGTACATGTCCTTCTTAAGACAGTTAAACTCATTTCCCCCAGTATCTCTGCTGGCTGAATTCTTCGCTAAATAGATATCTCATATGAACCATATAGTCTTTATTACCACTAACTATCTTTAGATCTACATCCACCTTGTGATTCTACCTTTATTGTGACGATTAGGCAGTTAAGTAAACCTTCTCAAGACCATACTTATCAACTGAATGTCAGAACCTAGTGCACCCCCATGTGCACAATTGAAGATCTCTCAATTCTATTGCATTATCGATATGGATGACACGCGGTAACAATGGTTGAGTAAATTCTTGACTTCCTTGAGATCTCTCTGCAGCGTCACGAACCGTTGGCGCATACTTGATACCGAGTGCGAAATTTCAATACACGAGTGGATGCAAAAGAACATATGACATAGGCTCCAACTGAATAAATGGCGCACGATAAGGAATTCAAAGAATTGAAGAGTTTCCTAAACGGTTACATAGCCCCTCGTAGATAAATACAGACGTCTCCATATAGATCAATGAGAATCTAAGTAACCGGTCTGTGTCCCGTGACTCCTACGAACCTAGAGCTCTGATACCAACTTGTCACGACCCTAGTTCACCAATCGTGAACATGTCGTGACGGCACCCAGTCCCCACGACTAGGTAAGCCTACCACTTTGCGGAATGTACAAGTTTATGAACTTTAAACAAGAAATAGCGGAAAATGATATAAATAGGAATGTAATCCATGCCGCTTGGCACATACACTCGTCAACACACTGCATAAAAATACCACCAAGACCCGGAATCCCACGGGTAACACAGACTAAAAGAAATACAACTGTGGCTCTATGTGTAAAGAGTATCTAAAACAACGAAATGAAGGAAAACATCTACTAGAACTATCAGAATAGAAGGAGGGCCTCCGGATCCGCGGACGTAGCAGATCATACCTCGAGGTCTCCAAGTGTGCTGCCGATATCACCTAGTATGGGCCTGTCCTGATGTACCTGGATCTGCACAACAAAAGTGTGCAGAAGAGTAGCATGAGTACACCACGGCGGTACTCAGTAAGTGCCAAGCCTAACCTCGATGGAGTAGTGACGAGGAAGGTCAGGGCCCTACCGAGAGAACAATAACATAATGATGATAACAATAATAAGCAGTTTAAATAATTATGAATCTGAATGACGACAGTAAAGTGATTTCTGCAACCGTCTACAGTGTAAGCTAGAAGCAAGTAAATAACTAAATAAAAACTCAATCAGCAAGTCCAGGACCTGTGGGAATCGAACCCACAGTCCCATTGACAGTACCTGTGGGTCTCCGGGAATCGAACCCGCAGCCCATGTCTCAATAAATAATCAATAACTCAGGATCTCCGGGAATCGAACCCGCAGTCCCTACCAATAACTCGGGATCTCGGGAATCGAACCCGTAGTCCCTACCAATAACTCAGGATCTCGGGAATCGAACCCGTAGTCCCTACCAATATCACGCCGGGTCTCTGGGAATCGAACCCACAGCCCTGGGTCTCCGGGAATCGAACCCGCAGTCCACAAACACATCAAATAAAGAAAACACACAGAGAGAATATAATATGTTAAATTACAACTTCATCAAAATTAGTGCCAACAATTTATCAAGAGTTTAAGTAAATCAACTAGGCAATTAAACATGTTGAATCCTAGCTAATCATGCTTTTCTAAGTAATACCGGGTAATGGTAACGCTTTTATCAGCTAAGAGCAGGAATATCACTAATCAGACAATTCAAGTAAAGTGTGTGTTACAACAACGAGCGCATGTACACGCCCGTCACCTCGCGTACAAGGCATTTAAACTATCACATAATATCCTAGGGGTGAAAGTTCCCCCACACGAGGTTAGACAAGCCACTTACCTCAATCCGGCCAATTCAATACTCAATTTAGCTTTTCCTTTACCAATTCATCAATGCTTGGCTCAATCTAGCCAAAAATAACTTGAATACATCAAACAATGCAAGAGAAAACAATTTCAATTAACAAAACTATGATTCTTACACAATTTGCAAAAAGTCAACAAAAGTCAACTCCTCGGGCCCACACCTCGGAACCCAAAAAAAATTACAAAAACTGAACACCCATTTCGCTACGAGTTCACCCATACAAAAATTATCTAATTACGCTACCATTTGGTCATTCAAATCATCATTTTGCATTTTTGAAAGATTTCACAATTTTTCCCCAAATTTTCCTTTAGATTCTCATGAATTTGATGTTAAATCTAAGATATAATCACAAAATATAGTTGGAAAAGGATTAGAGACACTTACCCAATGATTTGCAGAAGTTTGGGTCTTTGGAAAATCGGCTATGGAGGTTTAGGTTTTGAGAAAATTGAAAAATGGGTGAAAATCCCGTCAAAAACCTCACTTAACAGGCCTCAGATGTCGCATTTGCGACCCAGGGTTCGCAATTGCGAACCCTTAGATATTGCGAACAAAAAAAGGCTGGCAGAGGTCGCATTTGCGACAAAAAGTTCGCATTTGCGAACCGGGCATCGCAAATGCGATAAAAAGTTCGCATTTGCGAACATAGCAGAACCAGCAATTTTTCCTGACACGAAAATGAGCATAACTTCCTCATACGATGTCCAAATTCGATGATTCTTTTTCCTATGGCTCCAAAATTTCGATACGGATCTAATGGTTCAAACAAAACTAAATTTGGAGATCATTTACCTAATATGGTACCCCTTTATGTTCAAAGAAGCAAAGGTTGAAACATCAAATAAGAGCGTGATCACAACCCGAAACACACCCGAGGCCCCCGGGACCCCAATCAATCATACCAACCAACCCCAAAGCACATTACGGACTTGCTCGAGGCCTCAAACCACATCAACAACTCTAAAACCATGAATTACACCCCGATTCAAACTTTATGAACTATGAAGTTTCCAACTTCTATTTCCGATGCCGAAACCTATCAAATCGCATCCGATTGACTTCAAATTTTGCACACACGTTCAAAATGATATATCGAAGCTACAGAAACTTTCGGAATTCCATTCTGACCCTCGGATCAAATTCTCACCTATCAACCGAAATTCGCCAAAATACTAACTTTGCCAATTCAAGCTTAATTCTACACCGGTCGTCACAAAAATATTCCGGACACACTCCTAAGTCCCAAATCACCTAACGAAACTATCCGAACCATAAGATTTGCATTTTGAGTCCGATATCAAAATTTCCACTTCCGGTCAAATTTTCTCAAAAACCTTCAATTTTCTATCTTTCGCCAAACGACTCCAAAATGACCCACGGACCTCCGAATTCACTTCCGATCGCGCTCCCAAATCCAGAATAACCATACAGAGCTCCAGTCTCGGAATCCCAAACGGACATTAATAACACTAAAATGCATTTTAAGCCAAATTGATGCCATTTCTTCTAAAATGCTATCTTCCATAATATGCGCCAAAATGCTCCCGGGTTATCCAAAACCCGATCCAGGCATACGCCCAAGTCCGAAATCATCATGTGAACCTGTTGGAACCTTCAAATCTCAATTCCGAGGTCGTATACTCAAAATTCCAATCCTAGTTCATTTCTTCAGTTTTAAGCTTTGGAAATAAGAATTTTCATTTAAATTTGACTCCAAACTTCTTGAATTTTAATTCTGACCATACACACAAGTCAATATACTTGAGATGAAGTTGCTCATGGCCTCAAACTGCTGAATGACGCGCCGTATCTCAAAACGACCGGTTGGGTCGTTACAACGGACTACAAGTATCAAGAGGACTGTAAGGCTTAGAAGCTAAACCAATTAATGAAAATAAGTTTCGTAGAAAGTCGACAACTTGTAAATGTTATAACATGTACTTTTAGGGTGATACTAGGGTTCTCAAAATAAAGAGTTTATTTTATGATTTTTTTTTTCCTATGATAGTCGTGTGTTATGTTTTGAAGTCAAGCGAGTTATGAAACAAAAGTTGGCAAAGATCATCACAAGTTATATTCATAAATATGCTGAAAATTAGGTCAAATGAAGATGAGATTTTCTACCAATATACATGGAATTTGGGGATAATCTACTTACCAAATTGAATATCTAAGAGTCTATTATCTAAAACAATAAAAGATTCATCAACACAACATAGGAGTAGAGAGATATTTGCATTTTTCTAAGACTATGCAGACTGCATAGGTGACAAGTGGGTCTGTCACTAAAGCCTTTTGAGCAATACATTTCATGTGCTATACGAGGTATTTTGAAACATATTATATACCAAATGTAAGGTCTTGGAATATTTTCTAACATTATTAACCGTTATTTCATGCGACATCTGGATAAAAAGATATAAACGCCTGAAGAAGAGCCAATAATAGGGTTCCAAGCTAGCACCTCTCGGACTTTTCAATATATATATATATATATATATATATATATATATATAGGCCTTATGCAGTCTCTTTCTTTACTTTTCCACATATAACGAAAAGAATAAGACCCCAAAACTTATTTTCAAGCCATCCACAAGGGTCTCTAAGAATATTAACATCCTAGGTACGAAATCAAGAAGTGATAACACTAGAACAATCCCCTCGACGTAAGTATCGCTATATTACCTCTCTTTTTCTTTGTAGTTTGATTTTTGGAATATACTTAATAGTTAAGAAAACATATACTTTCTGTATTTAAACTTTAAGTATCAAGAAGGCTTATAAATTTATTTCCTAATAGTTAGAACTCATGGGACGATGATCGAAAAGCCGTGAGTTTGAGTTATTCGACTTGTAGTGGAGTGTTTTGTGGGCTCTTTCATGTTGCCTTTGGTCTGTCTATTTTTCCGGTGTATTATGGAGTATTGAAGGATATAAGGTGTGAAGAATACCACATAACACTGGAATGGTGGGATTATCATTCATCGTTACATTTTTTTAGGTTGTTTGATAGTATTTTTGTTGTCTTTTTATATATGAAGTGATTAGGGTGTGTGGGCTATTTTGTGATATATTGTGATGGAGATAACGATGGACAATGATGCATACATGTTGTTACTATTGTTGTCTTGGTGTTGTTAGTGTAAGGTATTGGAGGAGGGCCTTGTTATAGGGAAGATGCTTCCCAAATTCATGTAAACGAGCTGCTAGTTTATGTTGCGAACTTAGATTTTACTCAGTACTGATTTTTAATTTCCTTATGATGTGGTAGATTGAGTTGAGTTGTTTGAAAAATTTCTAGGAAGGTATTAAGGACTGAATGGAGTTAAGGTATATTAAGGCTAAACCTTTCCTTCATTTTGGCATGATCCAGTAATTACATGTGTTTGATAACGAGGCATAAAGAGAAGTTCATATTCCTGAATATACGTACATTTTCCTAGTCTCATAAATTACAACATTCTCCCTTATCGGGGCTTCATATTGAGTTTTATATTGTCTTCTTTCAGCCAAAAGAGCAGAGAGTCTATATAACAACAACAACAACAATAACAACAACAACCAGTGTGGTCCCACAAGTGGGGTCTGAGAAGGGTAAGATGTACACAGCCTTACCCCTACCATAGAAGGACATATAGATTATTTTTGCTAGACCCTCAGCTAAACAAGGTGAAAGAAGCCCATGTAGTAAGTAATAAGAAGACAATAATTAGAAAACTAAATTGAAGATAGCAATAAATAATATGAAAAAAGTACTGATAACAAGTCGTAGCAAGATAATATATTTAGGAAACTAATTTTGAGGTTGTAGACGAGAATATGAATGAAGTACTGCTAGTAAACTAAGGAAATACCAATGGCAAGTAACAACGAAATGAGACATGCGAATATAGCAAACTAAGGAAAAAAGGGTATTATACTAGTGCTAAAATTATCGAGCTAGAGAATACAAAGGGAGAGACACGACTACTACAAATCTTCTACCCTAATCTTCAACCTCCACACCCTTCTATCTAGAGTCATGTCCTCGGTTTGCTCAGGTTGTGCCATGTTTCGCCTGATCACATCTCCTTAAGACTTTTTTGGATTACCTCTACCCCTCCTCTCAACTCCTAAGGCCAACCTCTCACATCTCCTGATAGGGCATCTATGCTTCTCCTCTTAGAATGCCCGAACCATCTCAACCTTGCCTTATGCATCTGTGCCTCCATAGGGTCCACTCCCACCTTATCTCGAATAACTTCATTCATAATTCTATCTAACTCAGTAAGACCACACATCCATCTCAACATCCTCATTTTTGCTACCTTCATCTGCTGGATATGGGAGTTTTTAACTGACAACACTCTACCCCATACAACATAGTCAGTCTAACCACTAACTTATAAAGCATACCCTTAAGTCTCAATGGCACATTATTATCACACAAGACACTAGAAGCGAGCCTCCACTTCATCCACCCTACTCCGATACTCTTTTCCTCATCTATCTCCCCATCCTTCTGAATTATAAATCCCAGATACTTGAAACTCCCTCTTGGAAATGACTTGCTTATTGAGTTTCACATACCCTTCCGCCTCCTAGGTAACACCGCTAAACTTGCACTCGAAGTATTCTGTCTTTGTCTTGCTCAATTTGAAACCCTTAGACACCAAACCTCCCGCCTTTTATTAATTCCACCTTGCGTCTCATCAATCAAGACTATGTCATCCGCAAATAACAAGAACCAAGGCACCTCCCCTTGAATGTGACATGTCAAAGAATCCATCGCCCGGGAAAACAAAAATGGGCTAAGTGTTGATCCCTGATGCAACCCCATCTCAACCGGTAAGTAATCCGAGTCTCCTCTTCCTGTCCTAACCCATGTCTTAGCTCCATCATACTTGTCCTGAATCACTCTAATATATGCTACAGGCACTCCTCTAGCCTCCAAACATCTCCATAGAACCTCTCCGGGGACTTTGTCATAGGATCACTCCAGGTCAATGACCACCATGTGCATATCCTTCTTCACCGCCCTAAACTGCTCCACCAGTCTCGCAATATGAATGGCCTCAGTGGTCGACTATCCTGGTATGAAACTAAACTAGTTCTCATAAATGAACACACACCTCCCTTTAATCATCCTCTCCCACACTTTCATCATATGGCTTAACAACTTGATACCCCTATAGTTGTTGCAATTTTAGACATCCCTCTTGTTCTTTTACAATGGGATCATCCTACTCCGCCTCCACTCTTCATGCATCTTCTTTGTCCTAAAAATGATGCCGTATAACCTACCAAGCCATTCCATGACCTCCTTCCATTGCTTTCTAGAATTCCACTGAGATCTCGTCCGACCCCATCGCTCTACCCCTACTCATCCTGCGGATAGCCCCTACAACCTCTCCCACTCATACACATCTAGAGTACCCAAAATCTCGCTGCCTCTCTGAGTACTCGAACTCCCCCAGTACAATTCCCCTATCTCTCTCGTCATTTTGAAGCCTATGGAAGTAAGACTGCCATCTCTACCTAATCTGTGCACCCTCCAATAAAACTCTTCCCTCCTCATCTTTTATGTATATCTCACTTGGTCCATATCACCAACCTTCCTCTCCCTCACCTTTGCTAGCATGTACAACTTCTTGTCCCCACATTTATCCCCAATTTCTTTTTATAGACGACTAAATACAGTGGTCTTAGCCACAATAACCACAAACATTGCCTCCTTCCTATCCTTCTTATACCCCTCCTTGTTAGCACTCGTCTGCCCCTCGTATATACTCTCTACAAGCTTCAAATATGTTGCTTTCTTGGCTTCCACTTTCTTCTTCATTCCACCATCAATCCCGTTAATAGACACCAAAAAAACCCTTTGGGACCCATAACACATCTCTTACCACCTCTCTAATGCAATTTGCTGTCATAGACCACATACAACTCGCATCCCCACTACTCCCCCAGGCCCCTAAAGTCAGCAACATCTCCCCCCGCTCTTGGGCCTTGTCCTTAGTCTATGCACTCCACCTAACCCTAGGTATACCAGACATAGACCTCCTCTTTCTCGTCCATCTAATCCCTAAGTCCATAATAAAAAACATATGCTAGGTCATAATAATCTTATTCGGGATGACCTTGCAATCTTTTTATAAGCCTCTATCACATTTTTGGATAAGTAGTTAATCAATCTGGGTATTGGCCACCGCACTTTAAAAAGTTATCCGGTGCTCCACTTTCTTTGGGTAAGACGAGTTAGTGATAAGCACTTTAGCGTACTCCAAAAGTGAAGTTCAATTTCTATCCCCAAAATTGAAGCCACCATGCGCAAATAACAAGCACTGAGGCACCTCCCCTTGGATGTGACGTGTCAAAGAATCCATCGTCAGGGAAAACAAAAATGGTCTAAGTGCTGATACTTGATGCAACCCCATCTCAAGCGGAAAGTAATCCGAGTTTCCTCCTACTATCCTAACCCATGTCTTAGATCCATCATACATGTCCTAAATAACTCTAATATACTCTAGAAGCACTCCTCTAGCCTCCAAACATCTCCATAGAAGCTCTCTAGGGACTTTGTCATATGCTTTATCCATGTCAATGAACACCATGTGCAAATCATTCTTCACCGCACTAAACTTCTCCACTAATCCCCTCATAATATGAATGGCCTCAATGGTCGACCGCCCCGGCATGAAACCAAAATGGTTCTCAGAAATAGACACACACCTCCTCAACCTCCCTTCAATCACCCTCTCCCACACTTTCATCGTATGGCTTAACAACTTGATACCCTTGTAGTAATTGTAGTTTTGGACTTCCCCCTTGTTCTTGTACAATCATCGTAGTTTGCCTCCACCCTTCAAGCATCTTCTTCGCCTAAAAATGATGTTAAACAAGTAGAAAGCCATTACAAGTCCTTCTTATTCCACACTCTTCCAGAATTCCAGCGTGATCTCATCCAGCCCCAGATCTCTATCCCTACTCATCCTACGCATAGCCCCTACAACCTTCCCCACTCATATACATCTACAATACCTAAAATCTCGCTGGTGCTCCGAGTGCTCCAACTCCCTCAACACAATGCCCATATCTCTCTCTCTTCATTCAAGAGCCTATGGAAGTAAGACTCCTCCTATCTGTGCCCCCCACTAATAAAACTCTTCCATGCTCATCTTTTATGTATCTCACTTTGTCCAGATCTCGGGCTTTCCTCTCCCCATCTTCACTAGCATTTACAACTTCTTGGCCGCGCCTTTATCCCAAATTTTTCATATAGATGACTAAAAATGACAGTCTTAACTGTAGTAACCACAAACTTTGCCTCCTTCCTAGCGTTCTTATACCCCTCACTGTTAGCACTCTTCTGCCCCTCGTCTATACTCTCTACAAGCTGCAAATATGATGCTTTCTTGGCTTCCACTTTCCTCTGAACCTCTTCGTTCCACCACCAATCCCTTTTATGGCCACCAGAAAAACCCTTTGTGACCCTTAACACCTCTCTCACTTCCTTTGTAATTCAATTTTTTGTCATAGACCAAATATAACTCGCATACCCGTTACTCATACAGGCTTCCATAGCCAGAAAATTCTCCCCCAACGCCTGGGCCTTATCCTTAGTAAATTCACCACACCTGACCCTAGGTATACCAAACATAGCCCTCATTTTCTTTGTGCACCTGATCTCTAAGTCCATATTCAAAAGCATGTGTTGGGTCGTAAGTTTCTCACTAGGGATGAACATACAATCTGTGCATAAACCACTATCACATGTCTTGAGAAGTAGAAAAATAATCTAGGTCCTGGTCACCGTGCTTCGAAAAGTTATCAGGTGCTTTGCCTTCTTCAGGTAACACGAGTTAGCGATCACCAGCTCAAAACCTTTAGCGTACTCCAGCAGCGACACACCTCCTCTATTTCTATATAAAGCCACTATGCACATCGTCATTACTTAGGAGATATATATATATATATATATATATATATATATATATATATATATATATATATATATATATATATATATATATATATATATATATATATATATATATATAGTATTTTCACCACCATCGAGCTATAATTTAGGGCAAGCCCCTATTAGGCAACCTCTGATTAGATGGTAAGTTACATACCGATCCTACTATTGCTGAGTGCCTATGAATGAGCCCAGAATGTCCGAGATACAAAGCCTAGTCTGACCATACGCCTATGAGTGATCCTACTGTCACACCTCCTTTTGGTGCAGGCCCGCGAGGGCGCGATAGAGTTTTTCCAATTAAAGGACAATCGAAAATGGGATTTATTTATTAATTTAGAGTCGCCACTTGGGAGATTTATGGTGTCCCAAGTCACCGGTTTGAATCTCGAATCGAGGAAAGATTGACTCTGTTAAACAGTCCGCGTACCAGAAATCCCAATAAGGAATTCTGTTAACCCGGGAGAAGGTGTTAGGCATTCCCGAGTTCTGTGGTTCTAGCACGGTCGCTCAACTATTATATTCGGCTTGATTTATCTGATTTTTAACAAACATGAACTAGTGTGCGAATTATTACTTCGAACCGTTTTTATCGTTTAGAAGAAAATTATAATGTCGTGAGAATACATCTCGAATTTCGTCACATAAATGTGTCCGCAATTTTTGATGTATTCCGACTTCATTGGGGTTTGGATTGGGGTCACATAAATGTGTACCCGAGTTTAGGGAGGTAATTTATTAAGTACGTACCTAAAAATGCTAGCGCATTATTATTTTGGGATTGCTGCGAAATTCGCTAAATGACATATCCCGAAGTCTAAGCATTTTTTAACACATGTATATTTAGGAAGGTCCCCTAATTTTTATGTTTTATTGAGCGAAACTTGTCTTATTTTGTCAAAAAAATAAAAAATCTAAAATGACTATATATATACATTTTTTATTCACCTCTAAATATTCAGAAAAGAGTCTTAATTAATCACATATTTGTAAATGCATGCCTTTTATTAGTTATTACCTCGTTTTGTGCCATATTTTATAAGTAAACATTACTAAAGCCTGAAATCACAAATAGCATAAAATATATATCACATTAAAACAATCTAACCATTTTTATTAATTTAAACTAACATTTTTAGAACTAAAGGAATTAACCACTAAAAGGATGCCATTAACTAGATTAAACACTGGCCTATATATTGCCTAATAGAATTTGATACAGAGGAACCGTATAAAAAATTAAATACATAATCCAATTAAATATATATAGTACTAAGGCCTAATTTGCAATAAACTAATATGTTACTAATAATAGTTAAAGCCGCGAATGAACTAATTGAAACTTTCTGTTAACCTTGCTTTTTTTTTTAATAATTTATAAAACTAAAATTAATTAATAACCCGCAACCTATTTTATTATTAAGAAAATTTTGGTCGAAATTGTGCTAACGCATATTCCAAATTAATTTTTTAGAAAGAGATTTACAACTATATTACGCGAAACGTATATATAATTGTAATACTAATCTAAATTCGTCGTAAAGCAAAGCTATGAATATTTACCAATTTGTTAGACCCAAATCATGAGTCATGTACTATAAAATTACTTATGGCAAATGTAGTAACTAAATATGAATGGGGTTTGATGTAATTTTAGTTTATAGGCCTAAAATTCATTTTCCTTTATGATCAAACCCATTACCAATACAAAGACACCAAACCTCAAGCCTACTCTTAGCAATTTCTTTTCACGTATCTTGTATTAAAATAAAAATATCCATGCCTATGAATTTAAAACTAACAAACTAATCAATAGGGAAAATTTAAGGGAAAATAATGGAATAATTTACTAAGTTACCAAACTAACATATAGGGATGGAAAGGTAATAATAGTGAAGAAAATGGAACAAATATATGAAATTGGAGGATGTATTATACACTAACTTAAACAAATAGAATTAAGCAACAGAGAATTGATAACAAAATGTAATTAATAAAGGAAGTAGTTAAGGTACAGAAAGAAACTAACCATCAGTTAAGCTTAAGGGTGTTTCCTTAGGGATTGAACTACATGACTTTTGATCTAACTACCTATCAAAATCTTATATACCCTCTGCTTTATATATGTACATGACTTTATATATATCAAATTACTATATCAAATATCAATTTAAAAAAAAAAACGGTCCCTGCTTATTCCTACAATTAACAACTCAAACTATATCAACTAAATGCAAACTAAATCTGTACACAAAACAGAACAGCCAAAAATCAACTTGTATTTTTCTAACTTCAGTTTCCGTTATACTATAAACATATTATTTCGATATATCTAACAGTTAAAACTTAAAACAATATCAATTAAATCATTACAGTCCAATCCAATTCGATTATAAACAAAATGAGCAGAAATCCATATAACTCTAAAGCATCTCTAGATATACAAGTATGTCAAAACTAAATCTGAACTCAACATTTCATTCTTCATATACAGTCATGCTTCCATGTTTTCAGCGTACACGAGCTAAAGTTACAATCGTATACCTGGATGTGAACAATACAGGAAGAAGGAAAGAGAGAGGTTAGCGGGAAGTAGTAACACAGCAGTGCAACAACAGTAAACCAGACTTAAACCAATTAGCGAGAACAAATTCCTCCAGAATTTACTTTCAAGGATCAATTCAGATTCAATTGATAACCAAACAGCAGCAACCAACAAAACAAGAGATGCGAATGAAATTGAACATAAAACTAGGGATGGACTATAAATTATCAAAATCACCTCACACACTTGAATGTAATCCAAAAGCCTAATAGAATATTAAGACCCAATGTATTCTGAATTTTTTCAGAATATCTTTATGTGTGTGTAATTCCAGTTTTTTGTGTATGTTCTCTATGAAAATCTCCCCCTTTTATAGAATTAAAAATAGAACCAGCAGCCCCCTTAATTCAACATCGTAAAAATATCTACTCCCCATTACCTTATTTAACAATATAAGTGTACCTTTATAGCTAAAACTAGCAGCCTCCTACACACAACCCCTAAACTAACTGTTTAATTACCCCATAATTTTAATAGCAGCCTATGGGAATTACTGCCCTGCCCATTAGTTAATGTTTAATCCCATTTGTTAATTCAAGAAAGTACTAGCAGCCCATGTGTTCTCCTATTTGTCTAACAGTTTTTAGACAAAATGTATTAAACTAAGTAATCTAACTAAATATTCCCTGACAGATCACTAACACCTATTTCATTTTCACACCTTCTTCGAATTCCTATTTCCCTTTGAATCCTACAACTCTAATTAACAACTAGAACCAATTCAGACTTTATCAAAACCAAACAGAGTTTGAGTCGAACGGGGAGTTAATCCAGTGAGCCAAACAAACTAAACTCAATAGGCTCAATTCATCACAGATTTAACATTAAAGATCAAAATGGTAAACATGCTGGAAAACGGCTAACGAACTACTATCATGTTTCTTCCAAGCAAATTAATTGACGATACTTAATAAATTGATTATGTGAACTACGCTAGGTAGCTAATAATCAATTGATCAAACTATAACAGTTAAGCTCGAGGATTTCAGTGATTTTCAAGTGGGAATCTTTAACTTGAACTAGTCTATTTTAAAAGATTGAACAAAGACTAACAATAACAACCAAAGAATCAAACAGATAAAAACGAACGACCAAATAAAAGGTCACAGAAAGATGAACAAAAAATGCAATAAAAAAGATAATAAAAACAGAATTAACTAACATGCAATTAAATACAACGTACAACATATACAAGAATAGAAAGAAAAGGAAATACTTATCTATTAAGGCTCAGGAACAAAACGATACTGGGCTCAAACAGCTTCAATCATTTTGGGTCCAACCGGCCTTAATTGGGGTGTTCTCAGTTGAGAATACCTAGATTAAGGTCTATTTGACCTCAATCTCCCGTCGAATTGGATGGAACCCTAATTTTGGATTTCTAGGGTTCTTGCGGCCAATACTGGGGCTTTTGGGTTTTTGGTTGGATTTGAACAAAACCAAACACGGTTTGGTGACGAGGGAGGTCTGGTGAGGGTATGGTATCAATTGGAGAGGGATTGGTGTAGGTTGGTTTTGGGTCAAATCTTCGATCTAAAATTCGAAGAGTTCGGGGATGATTCAAGTTTGACTGTTAGCATGGTTGGATTGGGGGTGCTATGGGGGTTTAATGGTGTAAATTTGGGAGTGTTTGGCCTACCGGAACCGCCGTGAGGCAATTTCCGGCAGGCGGGGCACGGTGGTAGACGGCGAGGCTTTGTGAGTCTCTGAGAGAGACGATGAAGATGGGGGGGGGGTTTAGGGGGATGGGGTTCGTTTTGGTATTTATATACTAGGGTTAAAGATTTAATCGTGGCCGTTCAATCAAATAAAATTGACGGCATGGATCTCTTATTAAAGAGAAATGGTGTCGTCTAGTTAAGTGGGGGAACGGGTAAATGGGTCAGGTGATGGGTAACGGGTTGGGTGGATGATTAATGGCCGTTGGATTGAACGAAATAGACGGTTCATATTGATTCCTACCTAAACGCTATCATTTGGTGATGCGTGAGAGATCAAGGTTTGGACCGGGTAACTGGCATGTTTGGGCTGGTCCTGTTGACTTTCAATTGGACTGGCCCAGTCCGCATTTCCCCTCATTTTCCTCATTTGTTTCTCTATTTTTTTTCTTTATTTCATAATTAATAAAACTAAAAGTTTTTAATAACCTTAAATTAACTTATAGAATTAAATCAACTTATAAAAATACTAGTTAACTCTCAATAACAAATAACACTTAGTTAAATAACAATTAAAGGTCAAAATTACACAATTTGGACATTAAAAAAATACAAAAAATGCATATTTTTGTGATTTTTATTTTGTAAAACAAACTTAATTGCCCATAATTGTAGAATTAAATCCCAAAATACAAATGCGACATATTTTTTTTATTTATATATTTTCATTAATTTAAACAAATAAACATGCACACGCAAATACAAATAAATAAGAAAATTAACACAAAAATCTACAAATATTACAAACAACACAAAAAATTATTTTACTTTTAAATTTTGGGAGTAATTGTCGTGAGGGAAAAAATCACGTGCTCGCAGCTGCCCCTCTTTGCGCGGAAGCATGAAGAGTTTTCGTGCAAATATAGTGAGCAAACACGAGTGATTTTTGCCCGTTTGAACACTCCGTGTGAAGAATTTTGAAAAGATCTTGACCGAGCCTTTGTTTCAGGAGGCTTCCTACATATCCTGGGCTAAACAGGAATCAGGTCAATGTAGTTCGGGAAGTTTCGGTAGCTGGGACTACCATGACTGCTGTGATCTTGCTGTTACTGCTGTTGCATGTTGTTGCCACTGCTTCACTGAGCTCCTTATTACACCGTGGTAAAAGGGAAAAACAAGAAGTTAAACTAGCCTATGGATCATAAGATCTCATCTATCTTCAACATATTCATGTCGCCTGGCCTTCTTGTCGTCTCGTGTTTCTTCCAGTGCTTTCTTTCGAGAACTTTGAGGTGGCTCTGGCCTTCGCTCCTTTGAACATCAGGTCCCTTTGTTTTGCTCAATATGCTGGGGATAAAGCTTTCTTCGTCAAATCTGTTATGTTGAGGGGGTAGACAAAGTTTGAAAACTGTTCCTTTCTGGATGTGTCTCATATTTCTTCTGTAACATGAAGAGTTTTTCCGACCACTGTTGCCTTCTTTCTCACTTCTGAATTTGGATTTGTGTTGGGGATCTTCCGATGTCCCTCTGCATTCAAGGTGGGTCGCTGGTTTCAATACATGCGATGTAAAAAATATTCCCCTTGTTATACAGGTGTGCGCCTGGTTCTAAGATATGAAATGTATTCCCTTGTTATACAAGTGGGCACCTAATTCTAAGACATGAAAAGTATTCCCTTGTTATACAGGCGGGCGCCTAATTCTACTACATGAAATGTATTCCCTTGTTATACAGGTGGGCGCCTATTTTCTAAGATATGAAAAGTATTCCCTTGTTATACAGGTGGGCGCCTATTTTTAAGACATGAAAAGTATTCCCTTGTTATACAGGTGGGCGCCTAATTCTAGTACATGAAATGTATTCCCTTGTTATACAGATGGGTGCCTATTTTTAAGACATGAAAATTATTCCCTTGTTATACAGGTGGGCGCCTAATTCTAAGACATGAAAATTATTCCCTTGTTATACAGGTGGGCGCCTAATTCTAGTACATGAAATGTATTCCCTTGTTATACAGATGGGTGCCTATTTCTAAGACATGAAAATTATTCCCTTGTTATACAGGTGGGCGCCTAATTCTAAGACATGAAAATTATTCCCTTGTTATACAGGTGGGCGCCTAATTCTAAGACATGAAAATTATTCCCTTGTTATACAGGTGGGCACCTAATGCTAAGGTACGAAAATGTATTCCCTTGTTATACAGGTGGGCGCCTAATTTCTAAGGCATAAAAAGTATTCCCTCGTTATACAGGTGGGTGCCAATTTGCTAAGACATGAAAAATATTTGCTTGTTTCCTCATTTAACCGAGAATTTTTTTTGACAATGACAGAAAATTTTCTGCCCCAGTTTGTGTGACTTTCATTGTGGCGTATCTCCCTGCCATTTTCAACCTTTATTTTCCTGTAAAACCAAAGAAAATTTTGTTAGTTTCAAAACATGATGAGTAATCTTGACACTCCTGCCGGGACTGTTTATTTTTCTTTTCTTCTATCTTTCTTGCTATGTGCCTCCCAACTAGTTGAGGATAATTTCACTTGCTGGGGATTGTTTCTCTGTTGGGGATGGACTTTCCATTCATCCGTTTCCCCCTCTCTTACTTCAAAACACTCTGGGGGAGTCTTTTCAACTCCAAACCACTCTCTTCACGAGTTACTCTTTCCTTCAATGCCGCGGGGGCCAAGATGTTATAGATGCAGATACTGGGATCATTTCCTATGGATGGATTTTCCTTTCTCCTTCCTTTTCCTGTGTGATCTTGACCATCTCAAAACTTGGTCAGTAATCCATCGGAGTCCTGTTGAGGGTCTTCTTGGAACTTGATTTGTAAGTTCCTCAACCATTTCTTATCAACTTTTCTCCATATTCTCCATTGTAATGTCTCGGCGACTGGTAGTAGACTTTAAAAAACCTTTCTTTTAAATACAAATAGAGCAAATTTATAGAAACGTCTTTTAGACAAAGAGATGAAAAGAAAAAGAGAAAATATTTCTGAACAAAATGCTGAGAAAAGAAAAGAAAAGAAAAGAACTTATCTGGATGGTATGACCTGTTCCCAATGATCACGTCATGCATTCCGGATTAAACGACCCGGTCTATTTGTATCAATCAAACTTTCTGATGGCCTCATTTGCCCGGGGTAAACAGATGTGCAATTCTTTGCCCATGTGGATCATTTCCGCCAAAACTCGTCTTGTCGACTCATAGCGCCCCTCGCGGGATTTTCACTAATGAGACTCTCTCATTTCTCTCAGCTCACGTCGCCTTAAGGTGACCGTGAAGGTTTTCACCCTAAGAATCTCTCATTTTGATTCATCTCAGCTTACGTCGCCTTACAGTGCCTTTTGAAGGTTTTCACCGATAAGGCTCTCTCATTTTATTTTCCAGTTGTGAATTGGAGTGTTGCTAATAAGATTCTCTCTGTTGGGAATTCTTTCAGCTCATGATCCTTTTCAATTGAGGATCAGTGTATCACCCTGAGCTCTCATCTTCCTATCCTGACACTTATTAAACAATGATCGGGAGGTCTTTTGGACATAAGATGGGGTTTTGCGTGGGTTAGAAAATATCATCAAGAAATTTTAAATAACTTGATGAGTAAAGGAATACAACTCTTGGAACCGAATTTCTTAAAAGGAAACATAACTTCTTCCCCAGTTCTCTTGTTTGCGGATTTTTGAATTGCGTGACATTTGTCACGTTGTGACCGAGCCATATGGCGCCTACGTATCCTTCTTGAGGAATCAGGTCAAACATAGTTCAATCTGATTCTTGTTTTTTTTTCTTATCATCATTTTTTCATTCATTTTTTTTATTTTATTTTTTAACGATTCCAAAAGAGGGGTATGAAACAAATAATTAAGGCTCAAAAGGGAAAGCAAAGGTTGAAAGTGTTTAGATAGAAGAAAGAACTGCCTCCGTCATTTCATTGTTCAATAAGCACCAAATACAGACAAATGAGCAAGAAATTATCATGATCAAGGAAATTACACATATTATCTCTTGATTGCATCAGAGTTGATGGCCATGTCAGTGTTTCTTCCTTCAGTATCTGTCAGACATAAAGCGCCGTTGGATAACACCCGTGTCACAACATAAGGTCCTTGCCAATTTGGGGCGAACTTGCCCTTTGCTTCAATCTGGTGCGGGAGAATCCGTTTCAACACTTGTTGCCCTACTTCAAATTTTCTGGGGTACACCTTCTTATTGTATGCCCTTGCCATTCTCTTTTGATACAATTGGCCATGACATACTGCTGCCAATCTCTTTTCATCGATTAAGCTCAACTGTTCTAGCCGTTCTTTGACCCATTCATCATCATCAATCTCGGCTTCAGCGACAATTCGGAGAGATGGAATTTCAACCTCCGCTGGTATTACTGCTTCAGTTCTGTATACCAACAAGTAAGGAGTTGCACCTACTAAAGTCCGGACAGTAGTGCGATAACCCAATAATGCAAATGGCAACTTTTCATGCCATTGCCTAGACCCTTCTACCATCTTCCTCAATATCTTTTTTATATTCTTGTTCGCTGCTTCAACCGCGCCATTTGCTTTGGGCCAATATGGGGTGGAATTGCGATGTGTAATCTTGAACTGTTGACATACCTATTTCATCAAACCACTGTTAAGATTAGCACCGTTGTCCGTGATTATCATCTTTGGGACCCCAAATCTACAGATGATACGGGAATGGACAAAGTCTACCACTGCCTTCTTGGTCACCGACTTGAATGTCTTCGCCTCCACCCACTTGGTGAAATAATCAATGGTTACTAGAATGAACCTATGATCATTGGAAGATGCCGGCTCAATCGGTCCAATGACATCCATGCCCCACGCAACAAATGGCCATGGTGCTGACATTGTATGCAATTCCGTTGGCGGAGAATGAATCAAATCTTCGTGTACCTGGCACTGATGGCACTTCTGCACAAAATTTATAGAATCACGCTCCATGGTGAGCGAATAATATCCTGCCCATAGGATCTTCTTTGCCAACACGTATCCGCTCATATGCGATCCACAAACTCCGTCATGTACCTCTGTCATCACTGTTATGGCTTGACTTGAATCTATACATCGCAACAATCCTAGGTACAACACTCCTCCACTAAGGAAGAATCCATTCGCCAATCGCTAAATAGCTGTTTTCTGATCTCCAGTCGCCTGCTCTGGGTATATTCCCATTCTGAGGTATTCTTTGGCATCATGAAACCATAGCTCGCTTTCCATTTCCTCCTCTATCATGCTATAGTAAGCATGCTGCTCATGAACCTGGATATGCAACGGATCAACATGAATTTTGTCTGGGTGATGCAACATTGACCCCAAGGTGGACAATGCATCAGCAACCTCATTGTGAACTCTCGGAATGTGTCTAAATTCCACCGATCGAAATCACTTGCTCAGATCGTGCAAACATTGTCGATATGGTATAAGCTTCAAATCATGTGTCTCCTATTCACCTTAAATTTGATGTACCAGGAGGTCCGAGTCTCCCAAGACCAAGACATCCTAGACATCCATGTATGCAGCTAATCGTAGTCCCAAAATACAAGCCTCATATTCCGCTATGTTGTTGGTGCAATATCGTAGTTGTGCCGTAACAGGATAGTGATGTCCTGTTTCTGAAATGAGAACTGCTCATATTCCAACTCCTTTTGAGTTTGTGACTCCATCAAAGAAAAGCTTCTGTCCCGGTTCCTCCGTTGATTCCACCTCATATACGTGTATCACCTCTTCATCGGGGAAATATGTCCTCAATGGCTCATACTCTTCATCAACAGGGTTTTCAGCCAAGTGGTCAGCCAACGCTTGGGCCTTTATGGTCATCCTCGTCACATAGACGATATCGAACTCCGTGAGTAATATCTGCCACTTTGCTAGCCTCCCTGTGGGCATAGGCTTTTGGAAGATATATTTCAATGGGTCCAAGCGTGAAATGAGATAAGTAGTATATGATGACAAATAATGTTTCAACCTTTGGGCTACCCAAGTCAGGGCGCAGCATGTCTTCTATAGTTGAGTATACTTAACCTCATATACTGAAAACTTCTTACTGAGATAGTAGATGGCTTGCACATTTCTCCCTGTACTGTCATGTTGCCCCAGTACGCAGCCAAACGAATTTTCCAGCACCGTTAGATAGAGAATCAATGGTCTTCCTAGTTCGGGTGGAACTAACACGGGTGGATTCGATAGATAACCCTTGATTTGGTCAAAGGCTTCCTGACATTCCGTCGTCCATTCTACCGCAACATCTTTTTTCAACAGCCAAAATATGGGCTCACAGGTTGCCGTGAGTTGAGCAATGAATCTGCTGATATAATTCAATCTTCCCAATAGACTCATTACCTCTGTTTTATTCTTTGGGGGTGGCAAGTCCTGGATGGATTTGATCTTGGATGGGTCCAACTCAATGCCTCACCGGCTGACGATGAATCCCAACAACTTTCCTGATGGAACCCCAAAATCACACTTGGCCGGGTTGAGTTTGATATCATACCTTCGAAGTCTTTGGAAGAACTTCCTTAGGTCTGTTATATGATCCTCTTGCCGTCTAGACTTTATGATCACATCGTCCACGTACACTTCAATCTCCTTGTGTATCATGTCATGCAACACAGTGGTCATTGCTCTCATGTACGTTACGCCAACGTTCTTTAGACCGAATGGCATTACTCTGTAGCAATAAGTTCCCCATGGCGTAATGAAAGCTGTCTTTTCTGCATCTTCTTCATCCATCAAGATCTGATGATATCCTGCATAGCAATCCACAAAAGATCTGATCTCGCGCCCAGCGCAATTATCAATTAGGATATGGATGTTGGGCAATGGAAAATTATCCTTAGGGCTTTCTTTGTTGAGATTGCGGTAGTCAACACACACCCTAATATTTCCATCCTTCTTCGGTACTGGTACCATATTGGCCAACCAATCGGGATATCGAGTGACGCGAATAACTTTAGCCTGTAGCTGCTTAGTCACTTCTTCCTTAATCTTGACACTCACATCTATTTTAAACTTCCTCAGTTTTTGCTTGACATGAGGGTAGGCCGGGTCAGTGGGCAATTTGTGAACAACTAAATCGGTGCTCAATCCTGGCATGTCATCATATGACCACGCGAAAACATCTTTGAATTCAATGAGGGTTTTGATGAGTTCTTCCCTGATATTTGCCTCAATGTGGATGCTGATTTTGGTTTCCCTAACATCATCCGTATCTCCCAAATCTACAGCTTCAGTTTCATTTAGATTGGGATTTGGCTTCTCTTCGAATTGGCACAATTCCCTGCTTATTTCCTCAAAGTCCTCATCCTCTTCGCATTTAGATTCGCTATTTAACTCATACTCTGGTTCAATTAAGTTGGAGTTGGATTGATTATTTAGACTAGGTTGAGGATCCGTTGTGCAGTCCATGTCTTTAGGACCAGTAAAAGAAGAATTGTTCATAAAAGAAGAAAATAAAAATTACAACCAACAAAAGAAAAGAAACTTGCGTTCTTATTAAGAAATGCGTAATAAAATAGTTTCACACTTGCAGAAAAATAAAAACGAAAAGATTACAACTCTGGGATAACCCAAGAAACAAAAGGAAATCCAAAGCCTACTACCAAGACTCTCTTCGAGTGGGAAGAGGAGTAGCTGCCCAGTTGTTGATTTCGGCCTTAGCCCCCACAAATTGTATGTCCGCACTGCTGGAACCCTCTCCAGCTTCTATCATATGGACATCAGCAAACATTTTTTCAAAGGTCTATTCTAAATCCCCATCTATTCCGATCATTGGTCCCTGGATTTTTGGCACCGCCGGTTTCTTGGCCCTCGCTCTAACAAAAGATTTGGATAGACGTGGAACTGGCTTGGGGAGAACCCAAACTATCTTCTTCATTCTTTTGGCTCGTTGTATATCTTCCACAGTGGGTTTGAACCCCAATCCAAATGTCCCTAAATTTTTGGGAAGGGATACCGGCTGAACAATACCTTGAAGCCCTAACCCCATGACTTTTCCTGGCATGAATCCATTACCCATCATCTCTGAGATTGTCATGATGGTCGCGGGAGCTATGCCGCGGAGTGGGAGGTTCTCTCCTTCAGAAATTTTAGCCACTGGAACCCCGTCGAAGACTTGCTACACCCACGGTCCTTTGTCATCTTTCGTCTCTATAAATGGCAAAATATCATCTCCTACAAGGCTTGTGCCGTTAGCTCCGTACACAACTATCTCCTGCATGTCCCATTCAAATTTCACCATCTGGTGTAATGTGGAAGGTACTGCTTTGGCAGCATGGATCCAAGGTCGTCCAAGTAGAAAATTATAGGATAATGTTACGTCGACCACCTGGAATTCCATGGTGAACTCAACTGGACCAATGGTTAATTCCAGTATGATATCACCCACCGTATTGGTACCACTTCCGTCGAAACCTCGGACACAGACGTTGTTCTTATGAATCCGGTTGTGATCAATTTTTAACTTGTTCAAAGCAGCCAAGCTACAGATGTTGGCATTGGACCCATTATCAATCAGTAGTCGGGTGACCATTGAGTCTTCGCACTTCACCGTTAAATATAGGGCTTTGTTGTGTTACGTGCCCTCTATTGGTAACTCATTGTCAGAAAAGGTCACCTGATTCACTTCGAAGATTTTCTGCACCCTCTTCTCTAAGTGATTTACTCAGATTTTGTCCGCAATGTGAGCTTCGTTCAGGATTTTCATTAGCGCCTGGCAATGGTCATTTGAATAGATCAACAAAGACAACAGTGAAATTTGAGCCGGAGTCTTCCTCAATTACTCCAAAATGGAGAAATCTTGGGCCTTAATTTTCTTTAAAAACTCCTCGGCTTCTTTATCCATTACTGGCTTCTTTGTTATTGCTGAGCTGGGCTTTCTTAACTCGGCGGGAGAAAAACATCTCCCTGAACGAGTCAATCCCTGAGCCTCACATATGTTCTCTTCCAACTGCTTGCCCCGGTATATCACCGCCACTTTCTCATATTTCCAAGGCACCGCCTTGTTCCTAATTATCAGCAATTGAACTACTGGTTTGACAATGACCGGCTCTCGGCAAACTTCCTTTACAACGAATACGGGTGCGAGTGGCACCCCTGATACTACCACTTTGGTAGATCCTGATTTGTCTAGAGAAACGGCTGCATTCTCTTCCACTATCACTGTAAATTGAACCTCTACCTTCTCCACACCTATCACTGCTTCCTTACTCACCATTTTTTCTTTCGGAGTAGCTCGGATCATCATTACTGTTTGTGATGGCTTCTTCGTCTCTCCTCCCTCATGCACGAACTCAATCATCTGGGTCTCGTGGTGCACCGGCAATGGGTTTTGATTAATGTTAGGTGGTTCGGGTGTTTGGACCTCGATCTTACGGGTGTCAATGTGATCTTGCACTGCGTGTTTCAATATCCAACACCTTTCGGTTTCATGTCCTAACATCCCTGAACAGTACTCACAACTCTTCGATTGGTCCAAATTCTGGGGAGGGGGTTTTTTTACCCTAGGCTCGACAGGACTTAACAAACCTACCTGCCTCAATTTGTGGAATAAGGCGATGTAGGTTTCTCCCAATTCGGTAAAGGCTCTTTGCCTTTGTACCCTGTCATTTTTGGAGGCTGGATTTCCACGAAAACCTGCTCCTGTAGGGTTCCTGTATGCCCTTGGTAGAGGGTAAGCATTTTGGGGTGGTGGGTATGTGTTTTGTGGTGGATTGGTGTTTTGAGGAGGTATATATGCATGTTTGGGAGCCGGTGCGTGCCATTGTGGGTGAACCGGTGGTTGATTGTATGCTTGTGCCTGGTGCACGAAAAAATGTGGTTCTTGTGGGGGATAGTAATGTTGGGGTGATTGGTGCGAGGAATATGGATAATTTGGAGTGTGGGGTCTGGGTTGGTTGTAGTATGATCTGTTGGCCCTGGACCAATTTCCTGCTTCCACTGTGGCAACCTCTTCTTTTTTCTTCCAGCCTAGTGCACCCCCTGCTCCACTTTGAATAGCTTGGGTGGTGGCTTTGAGTGCCGAGTAGCTCAAGATCTTATCGGACCTCAGTCCTTCTTCTATCATGACTCCAACTTTTACCATCTCGTTGAAAGTCTTTCCAACTGCTGTCACCAAATGACCAAAATATGTTGGGTCCAGCGTTTGCAAGAAATACTCCACCATTTCTCCCTCTCTCATGGGAGGATCCACCCTGGCTGCTTGCTCTCTCCAACGAAATCCAAACTCATGGAAAGTTTCTCCGGGTTTCTTCACTGTCCTCAATAATGTGAGACGGTCAGGAACTATCTCAAGATTATACTGGAAATGAGCGGCGAATGCTTGGGCCAAATCATCCCAAGTGTACAATCTACTAGGATCTTGCCTAGTGTACCATTCAAGTGCCAACCCACTTAGACTTCGACTGAAGTATGCTATCGACAGCTCGTCTCTCCCACCTGCTCCTCTCATCTTGCTACAAAAGCCTCTCATATGTGCCATCGGGTCACCATGTCCCTTATATAAATAAAACTTGGGCATTTTGAACCATGTCGGCAACTGAACATCGGGGAAGGGACACAGATCTTTGTAGGCCACACTGACCTAATTGCCCAATCCATGCATGCTTCTGAGGGTCTGCTCAATGTTTTTGACCTTCCTTGCCATATCATCTTGCTCCAAGGCCCTTGCTGGCCTTTCCTGTTCCGTCGGGATTGCCATGCGAGGGTTGTGATTTTCTGGTGCATTGAAAGTGAGCTCCGGTGGATAGTACTGAGTATCATGAGCCTGGAATAATGGCTCGTTGTTTGATCTTTGTAGCGTGGCTGGCGGGGCTCCCATAAAAATGGGAGTGCTTGGTGGTGGGAAATGCTGGTTTAGTGGCGGAGTTTGAGTGTCATAGGGGTTTCTCTCTTGATAATAATGACTTGGTATATGCGTTGAAGGACCTGGGTGTAGGTACTCTAAGTATGTCCTGCTGTAGGGTTAACCGGTAACTCAGGGCTCTTTTGTGCCTTTGCCAAAGCCAAGTGCATCACACTCATTTCTATCCCTATCCGTTCTATCTTTTCCATGGCCTCTTTTAACAGCTGGATAGTGGGCCTCTCCTCCTCAGCACTGTGCTCTGAAGTAGTCATGTTTGAAGGTAGGGGTCCTTTAGATCTGGTCGGATAACGGTGTGGTGCCAGAACGTGCTAACAACTTGACTGGATGGGATCATGAAACAACAAACTTGTTAGTGTTAGGTTTTAACAGATATAGTAATCACATATTGGAATGCAATGTTCCCTAATCAATTAATCCTTTCTAACATGATTTGAATGCATCATCCCAGCTTGTCCTTTGGAATTTTCAATCCTTTCTTTTTATTCGCCCTTTTCTTTTGATTATTAACGGTTGTGGTCGAATCTTAAGTGGATTGCCTACGTATCACGTCCCCGCGTGAATCAGACCTGGCGTAGTTTGTGTAAACCCACAAAATATTTTTCAAAGGTTTTCCAAAAAACTGGATTTACAACAGCCAAACTTAAAACGATGGTCAAAACATATTTGGCCCTTTTTATAAAAAGTCTCACGACTAAACCCAAAAGTAAATACAAGTTCAAACTAGACAAGTTCTAAGGTTTTGAGCTTCTGTGCAGGTGGGGCCCTGTTTGGCCTGGCTGTGGTCCTTGGTGCAAGACATCTTCGCAGATCTTTCAATTCTTCCATGATCTAATGGACATAACCCATGATAGAGGAGAAAAGGGCATCCGGGGCATCTGTTTGCATGATAGGCATCTCATGTGAATGTAGTGCCCAATCTCGTCGATCCTTCCCCGAATGTTATCCCTTTCCCTAAATAACTGCTCTATCTACTGATTTTTTAACCCCAATACTCGCGCATCGTCCGTAAGCCAATCTTGGAATCTTTTCATTTGCTCTTCCATTAGGGCCATCATGTCGTAGCACCTTTCCTTATCCTTCCTAGCTTGATGAACCTGTCTGTAGATCTGTTCTTGGAGAGTGGAAATTGTCTCTCTCAATATCCCGATGCTCATCTCGCAATTCCTTTTGACCTGCCGCAAGTACTCCCTTGCTGCACCTCTCGCCCATCTGGCCTGCATCCATTCCTTGCTAGCTTCGGACCTCTCCAACTTTTCTTGGATTTCTTTGAGCTGTTGGTTCAGTTTGAACATCAACCTTTGATCAGCTCGACTTCTTGGTTGGCTGTTGGCTTCTTTTCTGATTCGCCAGATTCGAGCCTTAAGAGTGTCCTTTTCTTGAGACAATTTCTTTTTGACCCCCTCGTCGGCTGCAATCTGTAAGCCATTTTCATATTGGAGATTCTGTACATGCTTCTCTAGTTCTCCAATGTGGTCTTTGTACTTGCGTTCTTTAGCCAACCAAGCTAATCTTTCTTGGATTTTATCATCGAAAGCTCGAGCGTGAGGCCTTTTGGTAGGTCTAATTGCCTCAAGCTCAGGCCTAGGGCTCACGTGAAAACTCCTTTGAAACCAAGCAACATACTCGGGATCGAACTCGCCTTTTATTGGGTCTGGTACTATGGTGCTATTTTTTAGATATCGGCAACAGTGCCAATCTCTATTCACCATCTCTTCAGGGATAGCTGCCTCGGGGTGCAACTCAATGGCTATGTTGCTTAAGTCCATCTCCTCTCGTATCACCTAATATCTCCCAAGCTGTCTTAAGACTCTTTGCGGCACATAAGGTTGTTTTCTTGCCCCTATTATCATTAAGTAGCCCTTTGAAGTAGTCATGTAAATGATTTACTTTATCGGGAGCCACCCTATAGTCCACTCGACTTGATCCGCTCTCAACTTTCTCAGATAGAAAATCCATGCTTCAAACCCCTCGGGTGTTATAAAATCTTCCACCCTTTCTTCGTATCAAACGATGAAGTTGGTCCCGTCTGAAGCATGCTTTAAGAACTTAGGGTGGTGCCGAAAATGTTCGATCATCCACATTTGTAGGGGAATGCTGCAACCTTCATAAAGCGGGCTTCCAGATTTGCACAAGGTCAAGGCCCGGTACATATCGGATAATACTAGCGGGACAAGGGTGTGATCTTTTTTATCCACAAGAACCTGCGCAATCCTAGCCATGCGGGTGTCTATGGAACTTTCGGAATTTGGAAACACCATGATTCCTAGAAATGCCACAATAAAAGCGAACCGGCGATGAATCTCCCATATGCCTTTGTTCTGTTGGTTGTTTAATCCCTTTTCATGTGTTTCAAATCCGGCTGAGTTTTCGAATCTGTAATACAAGAAGTAGAACTTGCAACTCCCATTTTGTATGCGATCATTTCTTGTTTTCTTACTGATCTTCAAGAGATCGAAGAATTTATGCACCGATGGGGCCCTGGGAAATATGAGCTTCTGCTCCTTTAACTCTTGGCCGAAAGCAATGTACCCGACCATTTATTCTAAGGTAGGAGTGAGTTCAAAATCGGAGAAATGGAACACATTATTAACAGGATCCCAAAAAAGTCACCAAGGCTTTGACCAAGTCATCCCGTAGCTTGACATGCAGTATGTCTAGCAGAGGACCCAACTGTTTTTTCACCCACACTTGACCATCTTCCTCCAGATCATTCCACCATTCTTGTAGTTGTATCCGAGCTCTTTCCATGATAACCTGGGGTGATTCTTGGATAGCATCCATCTAATCCTGGAGATTCAAGGTTTTAGGGATGACTCTTAAACTCTTTATGAAAGCATGTTTCTTTAAACAAAACAAATTACCGACTTATTTATGACAAAAATATTTGACACATTTTTAGTGACTGTTTTTGTAAAAAGGGAGACTGGACCCGATGGGGGTTGCCTACGTATCTCACATCCAGTGAGAATCAAACCGGCGTAGTTCGCCAAAGAAAACAAACCGAGTTTAAAACAAAAATCTTTTTAAAACCCAAAAAAATATTATTTTTGAAGACACACTAACAGAATTTTGACATTGTTCGGGCAAAACTACATTGTTATTTCTCGGTTTTTGAATTTTTTGAAGCTGGTCAACATGCTGATCTAACCAAATAAATGCACACAATCTTATGTAGCAGGATGGTCTTTTCATTTCAGGTCACTTGTCCTAGACGGACCCAACCCCTGTGTTGAGTCCCCTAAGTCGAATGCAACATGATGCAAACAAATGTTCCTACTAGGGATCAGGCATGAGGCTTTATTATTCTATGTTTAAAAACCTGGGTTTATTGTTCTAGACCTAGCTTACCCGAGTGGACAACTGGGGCTGAGGAGGGGGCGACGTAACGGGAGCACTAAAGTCTACCCGGCCTTGTCACTTGCCCTAACACTCACTTATTTGGAATAATTTTTGAAAAGCGGGCTACGCGAACGTATGCACCATTTTTAGAAGATTCAGAAAGAAGTAGGGTTTCGGCACAGTTTATATATACAGTTCAAATAATATTAAAGCGGTAAAGTTATCATTTTGCTCAACGAACATAAAGAATATCAGATAATAAAGCCAAAATATAACAATTTATCATAAGCTCGAATTTCTAACCATGAACCAGTGGTTCTGGGTCGTGTTATCCCCAGCAGAGTCGCTAGAGCTGTCACACCTCCTTTTGGCGCAGGCCCGCGAGGGCGCGATGGAGTTTTTCCAATTAAAGGACAATCGAAAACGGGATTTATTTATTAATTCAGAGTCGCCACTTGGGAGATTTATGATGTCCCAAGTCATCGGTTTGAATCCTGAATTGAGGAAAGGTTTGACTCTATTTAACAGTCTGCGTACCATAAATCCGGATAAGGAATTCTATTAACCCGGGAGAAGGTGTTAGGCATTCCCGAGTTCCGTGGTTCTAACACGGTCGCTCAACTGTTATATTCGGCTTGATTTATCTAATTTTTAACAAATATGAACTAATGTGGGAATTATTACTTCGAACCGTTTTTATCGTTTAGAAGAAAATTATAATGTCGTGAGAATACATCTCGAATTTTGTCACATAAATGTGTCCGCAATTTTTGATGTATTCCGACTTCATTGGGATTTGGATTGGGGTCACATAAATGTGTACCCGAGTTTAGGGAGGTAATTTTATTAAGTACGTACCTAAAAATGCTAGCGCATTCTTATTTTGGGAATGCCGTGAAATTCGCTAAATGGCATATCCCGAAGTCTAAGCATTTTTTAACACATGTATATTTAGGAAGGTCCCCTAATTTTTATGTTTTATTGAGCGAAACTTGTCTTATTTTGTCAAAAAAATAAATAAATCTAAAATGACTATATATATATACATTTTTTTATTCACCTCTAAATATTCAAAAAAGAGTCTTAATTAATCACATATTTGTAAATGCAAGCCTTTTGTTAGTTATTACCTCGTTTCGTGCCATATTTTATAAGTAAACATTACTAAAGCCTGAAATGACAAATAGCATAAAATATATATCACATTAAAACAAACTAACCATTTTTATTAATTTAAACTAACATTTTTAGAACTAAAGGAATTAACCACTAAAAGGATGTCATTGACTGGATTAAACACTGGCCTATATATTACCTAATAGAATTTGATACAGAGGAATCGTATAAAAAATTAAATACATAATCCAATTATATATATATATATATATATATATATATATATATATATATATATATATATATATATATATATATATAGTACTAAGGCTTAATTTGCAATTATACTAATATGTTACTAATAACAATTAAAGCCGTGAATGAACTAATTGCAAATTTTCTGTTAACCTTGCTTTTTTTTTTAATAATTTATAAAACTAAAATCAATTAATAACCCGTAACCTATTTTATTATTAATAAAATTTTGGTCGAAATTGTGCGAACGCATATTCCAAATTAATTTTTTAGAAAGAGATTTACAATTATATTACGTGAAACGTATATATAATCGTAATACTAATCTAAATTGGTCGTAAAGCAAAGCTATGAATATTTACCAATTTGTTAGACCCAAATCATGAGCCATGTACTATAAAATTACTTATGGCAAATGTAGTAACTAAATATGAATGGGGTTTGATGTAATTTTAGTTTATAGGCCCAAGATTCATTTTCATTTATGATCAAACCCATTACCAATACAAAGACACCAAACCTCAAGCCTACTCTTAGCAATTGTTTTTCACGTATCTTGTATTAAAACAAAAATATCCATGCCTATGAATTTAAAACTAACAAACTAATCAACAGGGAAAATTTAAGGGAAAATAATGGAATAATTTCCTAAGTTACCAAACTAACATATAGGGATGGGAAGGCAATAACAGTGAAGAAAATGGAACAAATATATTAAATTGGAGGATGTATTATACACTAACTTAAACAAATAGAATTAAGCAACAGAGAATTGATAACAAAATGTAATTAGTAAAGGAAGTAGTTAAGGTACAGAAAGAAACGAACCATCAGTTAAGCTTAAGGGTGTTTCCTTAAGGATTGAACTACATGACTTTTGATCTAACTACCTATCAAAATCTTATATACCCTCTGCTTTATATATGTACATGACTTTATATATATCAAATTACTATATCAAATATCAATTTCAAAAAAACAGTCCCTGCTTATTCCTACAATTAACAACTCAAACTATATCAACTAAATGCAAACTAAATGTGTACACAAAATAGAACAGCCAAAAATCAACTTGTATTTTACTAACTTCAGTTTTCGTTATACTATAAACATATTATTTCCATATATCTAACAGTTAAAACTTAAAACAATATCAATTAAATCATTACAGTCCAATCCAATTCGATTATAAACAAAATGAGCAGAAATCCATATAACTCTAAAGCAACTCTAGATATACAAGTATGTCAAAACTAAATCTGAACTCAACATTTCATTCTTCATATAAAGTCATGCTTCCATGTTTTCAGCGTACACGATCTAAAGTTACAATCGTATACGTGGATGTGAACAATACAGGAAGAAGGAAAGAGAGAGGTCAGCGAGAAGCAGTAACACAGCAGTGCAACAGCAGTAAACCAGACTTAAACCAATTAGCGAGAACAAATTCCTCCAGAATTTACTTTCAACGATCAATTCAGATCCAATTGATAACCAAACAGCAGCAACCAACAAAACAAGAGATGCGAATGAAATTGAACTTAAAACTAGAGATGGACTAAAAATTATCAAAATCACCTCACACACTTGAATGTAATCCAAAAGCCTAATAGAATATTAAGACCCAATGCATTCTGTATTTTTTCAGAATGTCTTTATGTGTGTGTAATTCCAGTTTTATGTGTATGTTCTCTATGAAAATCTCCCCCTTTTATAGAATTAAAAATAGAACCAGCAGCCAACATCCTAAAAATATCTACTCTTCATTACCTTATTTAACAATATAAGTGTACCTTTCTAGCTAAAACTAGCAGCCTCCTATATAAAACCCCTAAACTAACTATTTGATTGCCCCATAATTTTAATAGCAGCCTATGGGAATTACTGCCCTGCCCATTACTTAGTGTTTAATACCATTTGTTAATTCAAGAAACTATTAGCAGCCCATGTGTTCTCCTATTTGTCTCACAGTTTTTATACAAAATGTATTAAACTAAGTAATCTAACTAAATATTCCCTGACAGATCACTAACACCTATTTCATTTTCACACCTTCTTCGAATTCCTATTTCCCTTTGAATCCTACAACTATAATTAATAACTAGAACCAATTCAGACTTTATCAAAACTGTGACGACCCGGCCCGTCGTCACGGGACTTACCACCCCGTTATGTTGTAATTACATAATGCATACTTTTATATCAGTGTTAGAGTCTATCGGGGAAGTTAGGAATGAATTGAAATGAAAATGAGGCATATAAACTTTTTGAAGGAAACTTGAATAAGGAAAGTCAACCCGGAGTTGACTATTTAGTTTGAGAGCTCGGAATCGAATTCTGATGATTCGGTTAGTTCCGGGAGGTGGATTGTGACTTAGGGGAGCGATCGGAATTGAATTTGGAGGCCCGGTGTAGAAATAGGCTTGAATTGGCTAAGGTTGAATTTTGGCGAAATCCGAACGGTAGGTGAGATTTTGATCTGGGGGTCGGAATGGAATTCCGACAGTTACAGTAGCTCCGTTAGGTGATTTTGGATGTGCTTGCAAAATTTCAGGTCATTCGGAGGTTGTTTGGTTGGGTTTTTGATCGAATGTCGATTTCAGAAGTTTTGAAGAAAACTTAGGCTTGAATCCGTGCGTAATTGGTGATTTTGATGTTTAGGATGGTGTTTTTATGATTGGAACAAGTTTGAATTGTGTTATGGAGTATGTTAGTGGTTTTCGTTGGGGTCCCGGGGGCCTCGGGATGAATTCGGGGTCCAAACGGACCATTTTTGGCCTAAGACAGCAGCTGAATTGCTGCTGTATCTGCAGGGGAAAATCCTTCATCGCGTTCGCGATGAAGGGAACGCGTCCGCGAAGGGTATCAAAGTTGTTCATCGCGTTCGCGATGGGCTGGATGCGAACACGTAGGTCCAGGACCGGAGGCATCACGTTCGCGGGAGGTTTGCACGCGTCCGCGTAGGGTCAGGCTTGGGAAGCATCGCGATCGCGAATGAGTGAACGCGTTCGCATAGGTGTGAATGGTTGGTCATCGCGTTCGCGTGAGCGGAGACGCGAACGCGTAGAAGAAAATCCGGGCGGTTGAAATTTGTGCTTCGCGAACGCGTGACTGGGTATCGCGTTCGCGATGGGTGGACGGAACAGAGCATCGCGTTCGCGTGAGTCCTGTCGCGAACGCGTAGAAGAGAGGTCTCTGGCAGAGAAGTTAAAACCAGAACTGGACAGTCGCGGGTTTAATACCCAAAACCTCCATTTTTGAGTTCCAAGAGAAGAAATTGACGGGAGATTGCTGGGAAATCATCGGGGTTTCGTTGGAGGTAAGTTTTGTGGCTTAATTACATCATTTTAACATGAAATCCTTGGTTAAATCCCTGTAAATGGAAGATTAAAGGTGGGTTTGAGTCCTAGGCCTACATTTTAGAAAAATATCGATTTGAGTGGGCAAATGGAGTCCGAATTTGGTAAATTTGATATGCCTAGACTCGTATTGAGACGAGGGTTCCGAATATATAACTTTTATAATTTTTTGAGAAGCGCACCAAAAGTCGGGTTTTGACAACTTGTGGGTTTTGATATAAATTGGGTTATTTCGAATGAATTTCGTGAAATTAGCGTATATTGATGCATTCTCTATGATTTTGAGCAGATTTGGCACCCGAGGAGATTGATTTGCGAGGCAAGCGCAAGGCGAATTGAAGCTTCTACCGGTTCGAGGTGAGTGGTGGTAGTAAACAATGTACTGAGGGTTTGAAACCCCGTACTAGCACTTCACAGTGCTATATTGAGTTGAGACACGCATTCTATGACGGGCGTGGTGACATTGTGATTGGGAGTTCGGACTTAGTCCTTCCCGGATAATAGAATACTGTGTTGTATGACTGTTACTGAGATTATAACTGTACAATTGGGCTAATAGCCATGTTTGGGGCCTTGTGCCGATCCTGTAGAGCATTAGGGAACCTATAGAGCTAGGTGACCCTTATATCATGTTGGAAACATACACTCAGCCGTAGCTCTAGCTGTATAGCATAATATGAGCCCGTACTAGATGTGTACATTGAGAGAGACTATCTAGGGTGGAATTCCCTGTTCTAGCTGAGTGGGCCTGAAAGGCCAAGTCTATATTGACTAAGACAGGGTCCAGGACCCACTGTGATATATTATATTGGGCCTGAGAGGCCAAGCACATATTGAATGGGATAGGGTCGAGGACCCATTATGAGGTATATATATATACCTATATTGGATCGGGCTGCACGCCGCAGCAGTATATATATTGGATCGGACTGCACGCTGCAGTAATATACATGTAATATACATGTAATATACATGTGGGACGGACTGCACGCCGCAGTATTATTGCGCTTGGGCTGTAGGAGCCCCTTCGGAGTCTGAGTCTGCACACATTCTCAGTGAGCACTGGTGTATATTATGGGATCGGGCTGCGCGCCGCAGCAGTATAAATATATATACATATAAATATTAGATCGGACTGCACGCCGCAGTAATACATGTGTGGATCGGGCTGCACGCCGCAGTATAATAGTGCTTGGGCCTAGGGAGCCCCTCCGAAGTCTGTATACACCCACAGTGAGCGCCGTCGACGTTAAATGGAGCGGGCTGCGTGCCGCAGCGGTATATGTATTGGAGCGGGCTGCACGCCGCAGCATTATACTTAATCATATCCTACTATCTACATAAATACTTATACATTATAGACATAAGTATGTGTCTTTATATGTTGAGATGGCCGTACACCGTAGGGGTACGAGTGAGCGTTGGTTCAGTGTGGAATCTTGTAGAGATAAATTTAGATTGGAGGTTAGAGTACTACTATAGTGATGACGTACCCGTGAGGGTTGCCTTAGAACTGCTAAGTGATAGCACAGGAGTTCTTACCTTCAGTTATTATTTATTATTGTTACTCACTGAGTTGAAATATACTCACCCCACTCCCCTGCACTTTCTGTGCAGATCCACAGGTGCCCGAGAGCAGTTGAGACATTGTAGCTGCTGATCCTTGTCTACTTTTGCGGAGATTACGAGGTAGCTGCTAGCGTCCGCAGAGCTTGTTTTCTCCTTCTTTATCATCTTGTTGATTTCCTATTTGCCTAGACTTGGATGTAGTAGAATGCTATTCTGTAGAGGCTCAGTCTCGTGACACCACGATATGGTTGGGACCGAATTTTGTATGTTTACATTTCGTTTATCACCTGATATGATCATTTACTGTTTAAGTTTAATTTGATTAATAACTAGCTGGGTTAAGGGATAATATGGTCGGGCTTGCCTAGCATTGTGTTGGGCGCCATCACGACCAGGGTTTGGGTCGTGACAAGTTGGTATCAGAGCCTAGGTTAACGGGTCTCGCGAGTCATGAGCCGGTTGGTAGAGTCTCGTGGATCGGTGCGGGGACGCCTGTACTTATCCTCGGGAGGCTGCAAACCTTTTTAGGAAAAGTTTCAATTCTTGGAATTCTTGTCGTGCGATTACTTTTGACTTGATCTGAACTTTGACATTCTATTCTCTCGCAGATGGCGAGAACTCGATCATCCGGACGTGGAGGACGACCACCACTACCACCTGCTAGAGGCCGTGGTCGTGGCGGAGTTAGGGCAGCTGAGGCAGTGCCAGCTGACCCATAGCCCCCAGTTGCAGAGGTGCCAGCAGCACCAGATCAGGCACCAGCTGTGCCCATTGTCATTCCGGGTCTACAGGAGACCCTGGCTCAGATACTAGCAGTCTGCACTGGCCTAGCACAGGCGGTTTCAGTTACTACTGCAGCAGCTGCATCGGGGATCGGGGGTGGTCATCAGACCCCCGCAGTACGCACTCCAGAGCCAGCAGTACAGGGCATACAGACACCAGAGGCTCCTCCAGTTCAGCATGTGGTTCCGGTTCAGCCAGCAGATCAGGTTCAGGGGGACAGGGTCCCATCTGTGACAGACGATGAGCAGCATCGTCTCGAGAGGTTCACTAGGTTATCTCCTCTAGTGTTTACTGGTGCTCCGGGCGAGGACGCCCAAGGTTTTCCGGATAAGTGCCGTCGGATGCTTCGTACGGCAGGGATCTTGGAGTCTAGTGGGGTATCATTCACTACCTTTCAGTTTCAGGGGCCAGCCTTCACTTGGTGGGAGGCTTATGAGCGCCCCAGGCCAGCCGGAGCAGCACCACTATCATGGCCGGAGTTCTCCACTATGTTCTTGGAGAAATGGGTGCCTCGATCTCGGAGAGAGGAGATGCGTAGGCAGTTTGAGGGTCTCCGTCAGGGGGACATGTCAGTGTCAGAGTATGAGATCAGGTTTACAGAGTTGTCCGGATATGCACCGTGGTTGGTTCATTCCGACAGAGAGAGGATTGGGCGCTTCGTGGACGGCCTCATTTATCCCATTCGTATTCTGATGACTCGGGAGAGGGTTTTGAGTCATACATTTGAGGATGCTGTGGATATTGCTCGCGACATAGAGACTGATCGTCGCAGGGAGCGGGATGAGAGGGAGGCCAAGAGGCTTCGAGGAGCAGCTAGTTCCAGTGGCACTCAGACCAGAGGCCAGAGTCAGCAGAGCCGAGGTCGCTCTTTCAGGTCTTCGCAGTCGGGTCGCTCAGATTGTCATAGATGGTCTTCTAGACAGGGTTATCAGGGTTCGCACCAAAGCCAGCCATCTCTCAGTGCCATGCCAGCTCAGAGTTCTTCACAGGCCCCATCCGCTCGAGGTTCATCTCGGCCTAGTTCATCAGCTGGCCACTCCAGCGCTAGAGGTCCTTATCAGTCTCAGTCCCCAGCACCGGGGAGTTGCTACGAGTGCGGAGAGTTTGGGCACCACCGTAGGGAGTGTCCCCGTCTTGTTTCCAGATCTTATCAGCAGAGGGGGCAGCCCTCGTCATCTGGTCCTTCTACTTCAGCACCCGCCCCGCCAGCTAGGGGTGAGGGTCAGACAGCTAGGGGTCGCTCTCGAGGGGGAGGCCGATCAGGCGGACAGGCTAGATGCTATGCTTTTCAGGGCCGATCTGAGGCTGTTGCTTCGGATGCTGTCATTACAGGTATTATTTCAGTCTGCCACAGAGATGCCTCAGTATTGTTTGATCCGGGTTCTACTTATTCTTATGTGTCTACATATTTTGCTCCTCATTTGGGCACGACCCGAGGGAGTCTTGAGCTGCCAGTGCACGTATCTACCCTGGTAGGGGATACTATTGTTGTGGACCACGTATACCGGTCCTGTCTGGTCACTATTGGAGGTCTAGAGACCCGAGTAGACCCGTTGCTTCTCAGCATGATTGATTTTTATGTTATATTGGGCATGGACTAACTATCTCCATGTCATGCTATTCTGGACTGTCATGCTAAGATAGTCACTTTGGCTATGCCGGGCATTCAGAGGATCGAGTGGCGAGGCACGATTGAGTATGTACCTAGCGAGGTAATATCTTTCCTCAAGGCCCAACGAATGGTTGGGAAGGGATGTCTCTCTTATTTAGCATTTGTGCGGGAGGTCGAGGCCGAGACTCCCAGTATTGATTCTGTTCCCATTGTGCGAGACTTTCTCGATGTGTTTCCGTCAGACCTGTCGGGCATGCCACCGGACAGGGATATTGATTTTGGGATCGATTTGGTGCCAGGCACTCAGCCTATTTCTATTCCTCCATATCGGATGGCACCAGCTGAGTTGAAGGAATTGAAGGAGCGGCTCCAGGAACTCCTAGATAAGGGGTTCATTTGGCCGAGTGTGTCGCCGTGGGGTGCACCGGTCCTGTTTGTTAAGAAGAAGGACGGATCCATAAGGATGTGTATTGACTACAGGCAGCTAAACAAAGTTACAGTGAAGAATAAGTATCATCTGCCTCGTATCGATGATTTATTTGATCAACTCCAAGGAGCTAGGGTGTTCTCGAAGATTGATCTTCGTTCAGGCTACCATCAGCTGAAGATTAGAGAGTCCGACATTATGAAGACCGCATTCAGGACCAGATATGGTCACTATGAGTTCCTTGTGATGTCTTTTGGGCTGACCAACGCCCCAGCAGCATTTATGCATCTGATGAACAGTGTATTCAGGTCGTATCTTGATTCATTTGTGATCGTATTCATTGATGACATACTAGTCTACTCTCGTAGCCAGGAGGAGCATGCTCGGCACTTGAGTATTGTGTTGCAGAGGTTGAGAGAAGAGAAGCTGTATGCCAAGTTCTCCAAATGTGAGTTCTGGCTTGAGTCCGTGGCATTCTTAGGACACGTGGTGTCCTGTGATGGTATTCAGGTAGATCCGAGGAAGGTCGAGGCAGTGCAGAGTTGGCCCAGACCGACCTCAGTTACTGAGATCCGTAGCTTTCTGGGATTGGCAGGGTATTATCGCCGATTCGTTCAGGGATTCTCTTCTATTGCTTCACCCTTGACTAGATTGACTCGGAAGGGTGTTCCTTTCTTATGGTCCGAGGAGTGCGAGGAGAGCTTTCGGAAGCTCAAGACAGCACTGACCACAGCACCAGTCTTGATTCTACCGACAACGTCAAATTCTTATACTGTATATTGTGATGCCTCAGGAGTGGGCATTGGTTGTGTGTTGATGCAGGAGGGTAGGGTCATTGCTTATGCTTCTCGTCGGTTGAAGCCCCACGAGAAGAACTACCCTGTTCATGATTTGGAGCTAGCAGCCATAGTTCATGCTTTGAAGATTTGGAGGCATTACCTGTATGGCGTCTCCTGTGAGGTGTTCACGGATCATCGTAGCCTTCAGCACTTATTCAGACAGAAGGACCTTAATTTGAGACAGCGGAGGTGGTTGGAGTTGCTTAAGGATTATGACATCACTATTTTGTATCATCCGGGGAAGGCCAATGTGGTGGCCGATGCCTTGAGTCGGAAGGCGGTTAGCATGGGCAGCCTAGCTTTCATCCCAATTGGGGAGAGACCATTTGCTTATGATGTTTAGGCTCTAGCCAATCGACTAGTGAGATTAGATATTTCGGAGCCGAGTCGGGTGTTGGCTTGTGTTGTTTCTCGATCTTCCTATATGATCGCATCAGGGAGCGCCAGTATGATGACCCACATTTGCTTTTCCTTGAGGACAGAGTGCAGCATAATGATGTTAGAGATGTGACTATCGACAGTGATGGTGTTCTGAGGATGCAGGGCCGTATATGCGTGCCCAATGTTGATGGTTTACGGGAGTTGATACTTGAGGAGGCACACAGTTCGCGGTACTCTATTCACCCAGGTGCCGCAAAGATGTACCAAGACTTGAGACAACACTACTGGTGGAGGAGAATGAAGATGGATATTGTTAGGCATGTAGCGAAGTGCCTCAATTGCCAGCAGGTCAAATATGAGCATTAGAGACCGAGCGGTGTTCTTCAGCGTATGGTTATTCCCGAGTGGAAATGGGAGAGGATCACCATGGATTTTGTTATTGGGCTACCTCGGACAGCGAGGAAGTTTGATTCTGTATGGGTGATTGTTGATCGGCTGACTAAGTCCGCACATTTCATCCCAGTTAGTACTACTTACTCATCGGAGCGGTTGGCATCGATCTTTATTCGGGAGATTGTTAGGTTGCATGGGGTCCCGGTGTCTATTATATCTGACAGAGGCACTCAGTTCACTTCTCAGTTTTGGAGAGCATTTCAGCAAGAGATGGGTACGCGGGTTGAGTTAAGCACCGCATTTCACCCCCAGACAGACGGACAGTCTGAGCGCACTATTCAGATCCTGGAGGATATGTTGCGGGCATGTGTGATTGACTTTGGTGGTTCATGGGATGAGTTTTTGCCACTTTGCGGAGTTTGCCTACAACAACAGCTACCAGTCGAGTATTCAGATGGCCCCGTACGAGGCATTGTATGGCAGATGGTGTAGATCTCCCGTCGGATGGTTTGAGCCTGGTGAGGATCAATTGATAGGGACTGAGTTAGTTCAGGATGCTCTGGATAGAGCAAAGTTGATCCAGGAGAGGCTTCGCACAGCACAGTCTCGCCAGAAGAGTTATGCAGACCGTAGGGTTCGAGAGTTGTCTTTCATGGTTGGTGATAGAGTATTGTTGAAGGTTTCACCCATGAAGGGTGTCATGAGGTTCGGGAGAAAAGGGAAGTTGAGTCCCAGGTATATTGGTCCTTTTGAGATACTCAGGAGAGTTGGAGAGGTGGCATATGAGTTAGCCTTGCCACCCAGCTTATCCAGCGTTCATCCAGTATTCCATGTGTCTATGCTCCGGAAGTACATCGGAGATCCGTCCCATGTATTAGACTTCAGCACCATTCAGCTTGATGGTGATCTATCCTATAATGTGGAGCCTATTGCTATTTTGGGTCGCCAAGTAAGGAAGTTGAGGTCGAAGGAGATTGCATCGGTTAAGGTTCAGTGGAGAGGTCGACCCGTAGAGGAGGCTACTTGGGAGGTTGAGCAGGAGATGCGGAGCAGATACCCTCAGCTATTTGAGACTTCAGGTATGTTTCTTGACCCGCTCGAGGACGAGCGTTTGCTTAAGAGGGGGAGAATGTGACGACCCGGCCCGTCGTCACGGGAATTACCACCCCGTTATGTTGTAATTACATAATTCATGCTTTTATATCAGTTTTAGAGTCTATCGGGGAAGTTAGGAATGAATTGAAATGAAAATGAGGCATATAGCCTTTTTGAAGGAAACGTGAATAAGGAAAGTCAACCCAGAGTTGACTATTTAGTTTGAGAGCTCGGAATCGAATTCTGATGATTCGGTTAGTTCCGGGAGGTGGATTGTGACTTAGGGGAGCGATCGGAATTGAATATGGAGACCCGGTGTAGAAATAGGCTTGAATTGGCTACGGTTGAATTTTGGCGAAATCCGAACGGTAGGTGAGATTTTGATCCGGGGGTCGGAATGGAATTTCGACGGTTGCAGTAGCTCCGTTAGGTGATTTTTGATGTGCTTGCAAAATTTCAGGTCATTCGGAGGTCGTTTGGTTGGGTTTTTGATCGAATGTCGATTTCGGAAGTTTTGAAGAAAACTTAGGCTTGAATCCATGCGTAATTGGTGATTTTGATGTTTAGGATGGTGTTTTTATGATTGGAACAAGTTTGAATTGTGTTATGGAGTATGTTAGTGGTTTTCGTTGGGGTTTCGGGGGCCTCGGGATGAATTCGGGGGTCCAAACGGACCATTTTTGGCCTAAGACAGAAGCTGAATTGCTGCTGTATCTGCACGGGAAATTCCTTCATCGCGTTCGCGATGAAGGGAACGCGTCCCGAAGGGTATCAAAGTTGTTCATCGCGTTCGCGATGGGCTGGATGCAAACGCATAGGTCCAGGACCGGAGGCCTCGCGTTCGCGGGAGGTTTGCACGCGTCTGCGTAGGGTCAGGCTTGGGAAGCATCGCGATCGCGAAGGAGTGAACGCGTTCGCGTAGGAGTGAAGGGTTAGTCATCGCGTTCGCGTGAGCGGAGACGCGAACGCGTAGAAGAAAATCCGGGCGGTTGAAATTTGTGCTTCGCGAACGCGCGACTGGGTGTCGCGTTCGCGATGGGTGCACGGAACAGAGCATCGCGTTCGCGTGAGTCCTGTCGCGAACGCGTAGAAGAGAGGTCTCTGGCAGAGAAGTTAAAACCAGAACTGGACAGTCGCGGGTTTAATACCCAAAACCTCCATTTTTGAGTTCCAAGAGAAGAAATTGACGGGAGATTGCTGGGAAATCATCGGGGTTTCGTTGGAGGTAAGTTTTGTGGCTTAATTACATCATTTTAACATGAAATCCTTGGTTAAATCACTGTAAATGGAAGATTAAAGGTGGGTTTGAGCCCTAGGCCTAAATTTTAGAAAAATATCGATTTGAGTGGGCAAATGGAGTCCGAATTTGGTAAATTTAATATGCCTAGACTCGTATTGAGACGAGGGTTCCGAATATATAACTTTTATAATTTTTCGAGAAGCGCACCAAAAGTCGGGTTTTGACAACTTGTGGGTTTTGATATAAATTGGGTTATTTCGAATGAATTTCGTGAAATTAGCGTATATTGATGCATTCTCTATGATTTTGAGCAGATTTGGCACCCGAGGAGACTTGATTTGCGAGGCAAGCGCAAGGCGGATTGAAGCTTCTACCGGTTCGAGGTGAGTGGTGGTAGTAAACAATGTACTGAGGGTTTGAAACCCCGTACTAGCACTTCACAGTGCTATATTGAGTTGAGACACGCGTTCTATGACGGGCGTGGTGACATTGTGATTGGGAGTTCGGACTTAGTCCTTCCCGGATAATAGAATATTGTGTTGTATGACTGTTACTGAGATTATAACTGTACAATTGGGCTAATAGCCATGTTTGGGGCCTTGTGCCGATCTGTAGAGCATTAGGGAACCTATAGAGCTAGGTGACCCTTATATCATGTTGGAAACATACACTCGGCCGTAGCTCTAGCTGTATAGCATAATATGAGCCCGTACTAGATGTGTACATTGAGAGAGATTATCTAGGGTGGAATTCCCTGTTCTAGCTGAGTGGGCCTGAAAGGCTAAGTCTATATTGACTAAGACAGGGTCCAGGACCCACTGTGATATATTATATTGGGCCTGAGAGGCCAAGCACATATTGACTGGGATAGGGTCGAGGACCCATTATGAGGTATTATATATATATACCTATATTGGATCGGGTTGCACGCCGCAGCAGTATATATATTGGATCGGACTGCACGCCGCAGTAATATACATGTAATATACATGTAATATACATGTGGGACGGATTGCACGCCGCAGTATTATTGCGCTTGGGCTGTAGGAGCCCCTTCGGAGTCTGAGTCTGCACACATTCTCAGTGGGCACTGGGGTATATTATGGGATCGGGCTGCGCGCGCCGCAGCAATATAAATATATATACATATAAATATTGGATCGGACTGCACGCCGCAGTAATACATGTGTGGATCGGGCTGCACTCCGCAGTAATACATGTGTGGATCGGGCTGCACGCCGCAGTATAATAGTGCTTGGGCCTAGGGAGCCCCTCCAAAGTCTGTATACACCCCCAGTGAGAGCCGTCGACGTTAAATGGAGCGGGCTGCGCGCCGTAGCGGTATATGTATTGGAGCGGGCTGCATGCCGCATCATTATACTTAATCATATCCTACTATCTACTTAAATATTTATACATTATAGACATAAGTATGTGTCTTTATATGTTGAGATGGCCGTACACCGTAGGGGTACGAGTGAGCGTTGGTTCAGTGTGGAATCTTGTAGAGATAAATTTAGATTGGAGGTTAGAGTACTACTATAGTGATGACGTACCTGTGAGGGTTGCCTTAGAACTGCTAAGTGATAGCACAGGAGTTCTTACCTTCGGTTATTATTTATTATTGTTACTCACTGAGTTGAAATATACTCACCCCACTCCCCTGCACTTTCTGTGCAGATCCACAGGTGCCCGAGAGCAGTTGAGACATTGTAGCTGCTGATCCTTGTCTACTTTTGCGGAGATTACGAGGTAGCTCTGCCAGCATCCGCAGAGCTTGTTTTCTCCTTCTTTATCATCTTGTTGATTTCCTATTTGCCTAGACTTGGTTGTAGTAGAATGCTATTCTGTAGAGGCTCAGTCTCGTGACACCACGATATGGTTGGGACCGTATTTTGTACGTTTTACATTTCGTTTATCACCTGATATGATCATTTACTGTTTAAGTTTAATTTGATTAATAACTGGCTGGGTTAAGGGATAATATGGTCGGGCTTGCCTAGTATTGTGTTAGGCGCCATCACGACTAGGGTTGGGTCGTGACAAAAACCAAACAGAGTTTGAGTCGAACGGGGAGTTAATCCAATGAGCCAAACAAACTAAACTCAATAGGCTCAATTCATCACAGATTTAACATTTAAGATCAAAATGGTAAACATGCTGGAAAACGGCTAACGAACTACTATCATGTTTCTTCCAAGGAAATTAATTGATGATACTTAATAAACTGATTATGTGAACTACGCTAGGTAACTAATAATCAATTTATCAAAGTATAATAGTTAAGCTCGAGGATTTCAGTGATTTTCAAGTGGGAATCTTTAACTTGAACTAGACTATTTTAAAATATTGAACAAAGACTCACAATAACAACCAAAGAATCAAACAGATAGAAATTAACGACCAAATAAAAGGTATCAGAAAGATGAACAGAAAATGAAATAAAAAAGATAATAAAAACTGAATTAACTAACATGCAATTAAATACAACATACAACATATACAAGAACAGAAAGAAAAGGAAATACTTATCTGTTAAGGCTTAGGAACAAAACGATACTGGGCTCAAACGGGTTCAATCATTTTGGGTCCAACATGCCTTAATCGGGGTGTTCTCAGTTGAGAACACCTAGATTAAGGTCTATTTGACCTCAATCTCCCGTCGAATTGGACGGAACCCTAATTTTGGAGTTCTAGGGTTCTTGCGGCCAATATTGGGGCTTTTGGGTTTTTGGTTGGATTTGAACCAAACCAAACACGGTTTGGTGATGAGGGAGGTCTGGTGAGGGTATGGTATCAATTGGAGAGGGATTGGTGTAGGTTGGTTTTGGGTCAAATCTTCGATCTAAAATTCGAAGAGTTCGGGATTATTCGAGTTTGACGGTTAGCATGGTTGGATTGGGGGTGTTATGGGGGTTTAATGGTGTAAATTTGGGAGTGTTTGGCCTACCAGAACCGCCGTGAGGCAATTTCCGGCAGGCAGGGCACGGTGGTAGACGGTGAGGCTTTGTGAGTCTTTGAGAGAGATGATGAAGATGGGGGGGGTTTAGGGGGTGGGGTTCATTTTGGGATTTATATACTAGGGTTGAAGATTTAATCGTGGCCGTTCGATCAAATAATATTGACGGCCTGCATCTCTTATTAAAGAGAAACAGTGTCGTCTGGTTAAGTGGGGGAACAGGTAAATGAGTCAGGTGATGGGTAACGGGTTGGGTGGATGATTAATGGTCGTTGGATTGAACGAAATAGACGGTTCAGATTGATTCCTACCTAAACGCTGTCGTTTGGTGATGCGTGAGAGATCAAGGTTTGGACCGGGTAACTGGCATGTTTGGGCTGGTCCTGGTTGACTTTCAATTGGACTGGCCCAGTCCGCATTTCCCCTCATTTTCCTCATTTGTTTCTCTCTTTTTTCTTTCTTTATTTCATAATTAATAAAACTAAAAGTTTTTAATAACCTTAAATTAACTTATAGAATTAAATCAACTTATAAAAATACTAGTTAACTCTCAATAACAAATAACACTTAGTTAAATAACAATTAAAGATAAAAATTACACAATTTGGACATTAAAAAAATACAAAAAATGCATATTTTTGTGATTTTCATTTTGTAAAACAAACTTAATCGCCCATAATCGTAGAATTAAATCCTAAAATGTAAATGCGACATATTTATTATTTTTTTATATTTTCATTAATTTAAACAAATAAACATGCACACGCAAATACAAATAAATAAGAAAATTAACACAAAAATCCACAAATATTACAAACAACACAAAAAGTTATTTTACTTTTGAATTTTGGGAGTAATTGCCGCGAGGGCAGAAATCACGTGCTCACGCCTACTACGGCAGAGCATTTAAACATACCGAGCCTTATTAGGTCGGACATCTATTTTATTTACTATATTAAGACAGTTGAGGCAGTATCAACAGGTAATCATATCTTCAGATTATCTTTGACGCTCTGTTACTTTTAGTTATTATATTATCAGTTCAGTTTCAGCTTTTAGTTATTCTATTTCCTTACATAATCGGTACATTATTTCGTATTAATGTCCCTTATGCCAGAGACATATTTCATGCCTGTAAGTCCTCATTGACAGTTGGATAGACCCTCCCAAAAGACAAAGCCAAACATCAGCGTGGTTGGTAAGCTCCACTCCTAGGAGTTAACAGGTCTAGATCTTGGATTCTATTTTATATACAAAGATTTTATGGGTAGGTTGAAGCCCTATCCCGACCATGATATAGTTCAGTTATCTTTAGAGGCTTGTACACAAGTCATAAATATTTGGTATATTAGTAGATGTTCATGGCAGCCTCATCAGCCTTCAGCCAACTCAAGAAATCTCCAAATCTTCGTAGCTGAGGACGGTCTAGGAGAACTCTGAACCATCTCTATCTTCGTTGGATCCTCCTAAATCCCCTCACTGCACACCATGTGGCCCAAGAACGCTGCTGAGCTAAGCCAAAACTCACACTTGGAGAACTTGGCTTAAAGCATCTCCTTTCTCAACCACTACAACACAATTCTCAAATGGGGGGCATGCTCCTCCTGACTACAAGAGGACACCAGGATATCATAAAATGAATATTATGACAAAAGATTCGAGATACGGCTGAAATACACTGTTCATCAGGTGCATGAACGATGCAAGGGCATTGGTCAACCCAAAAGACATCATAAGGAACTCATAATGACCATAACGGGTCATGAATGATGTACTTAGAATATTCGAGTCCCGAATATTCAACTGGTGGTACCCATACCTCTAATAAATCTTGGAGATCACCCTCGCTCCCTAAGGCTGGTCAAATAGATCATTAATGCGTGGAAAATGATACTTGTTTTTCATTGTGACTTTGTTCAACTACCTATAATCAATACACATTCTCATAGTACCATCATTCTTCGTCAAAAACAGAACCGGTGCATCCAAATGTGACACGCTAGGCCTAATAAACCCCTTATAAATGAGGTCATGAAGTTGTTGCTTCAATTCCTTCAACTTAGCCGGTGACACGCGATATGGAGGAATATAAATGGGCTGAGTGACCGGCATCAAGTTAATATCCCTGCCGAGCGGCATGTCCGGCTTGTATGTAGGAAACACATCTGGAAAATCTCGTACCACTGGAACAAAATAAATAGTAGGGGTATCTGCACCAACATCCCACACAAAGGAAAAATAGGATAAATAATTGTTCGCAACCTTCTAGTGGTTCTTTAAGATTGAAATCACTCTACTGGGAACATAGTCTAGAGAACCTCTCCACTCAACCCTTGTTACAAATATCACGATCTTAGCATGACAATCAAGAATAGCATGACATGGAGACAACCAATCCATACCTAATATCACATCGAAATCAACCATGTTAAGCAATAAGAGATCAACCCTGGTCTCCAAACCCCCAATGGCCACCACACACGACCAATATATACTGTCCACAATAAAGTATTGCCCACTAACATAAATACATGAACATATAAAACTAGGGATTCACGGTGCACATCCACACAATGATCAAAATATGATGATGCATATAAATAAGTAGAACCAGAGTCAAATAATACAGAGGCATCCTTGTGGTAAATTGAGACAATACCTGTGATCACTATATTTAAAGCAATAGTATCTGGTTTGGAAGGAATGTCATAGAATTAAGCATGACTGCCACTTGATTGGCCTCACCCTCTAGGGCCACCTCTAGCTGACTGAGCCCTACCCCAAGCTGGCTAAATGCGTTTTTTAGTAGCTGGTGCGAAAGTCACAGCCTGATTCCTCTATTGCACTGGACAACCCGGACGACGAGAACACTGCCTCCACAAGTGCCAAAACTCTCTGCACTCAAAGCATCTCCTTGGTGCTGGTGGTAGGGACTGAAGGGAGGCTCAAGCATTGGGATAACTAGTAGAAGGGCCTAGCATTTATGAGACCTAAGCTGATAGAGCATGGGATGAACTCTAATCTGGAAGGGCAATGAGAGATGACTGACCCTAATGGGATTCGTAAGAACCCTGGCCGGATGATGTAGCATGGTGAATCGGACAAGTCATCTAAGCATGCTTGTAAGGACGACCCCTGTCATGGTAGAACTGACCCCAAGAAGGAACACCGTAGAAAACTCCTTATCCACGAGTCCTCTTGGCCTCCTCTCACCCCGCTTTTGACTGGGGACCATCTCTATTTGCCAATCAACACTGACAACCTCACTAAATATATCACCAGATACCCTCTCTTTAGTCATAAGCAATCACAACTGATATGTCAGGCCATCACTAAACCTCCTAATCGTTTCCTTATCAGTGGGAACCAACCAAAATGCATGAAAAGTTCAAAAAACCTTATCTCTTACTGCTTCACAAACATAATCTTAACAAAGCTTTTCAAACTATCTGCTCTTCTCTGCTATATTATGGCATGAACTTCTCTAACAAGAGAACGGAGAACTCCTGCATTGAAAGTGGTGTTACGTCGATCGGCCTGCGCCTTTCATAAGCATCCCAACATATGAAGGAAGCCCCAATAAATTGAAAAGTAGTGAATGATACCCCACTAGTGTCCAGAATACCTAGTGTATGAAGAATCCTTTGATACTTGTCCAAGAAACTCTGACATTATTCGACTCTAGCCCACTGAAAGATAGAGCATGGAGTCTCCTAAACCTCTCCAATCTCCACTACTCATTGTCAGTTATAACAAGGACCACATGGACCTGATAAGCTACAAATGACTAGGTTGGTAGTTCCTCGACTGAGCAAGACTGGTGCACACAGTCAGAATCTGAGCTAAGGCCTCCTAAAGGCCTGAAATCTTGATGGGCACAACTGGTGCAAGGGTTGGCCCCACTGGTTCAATAGTATTTGGTACGCGATCCTGAGATGGAGTGACGGGTAGGTCTATAAGTGCGACCCTAGATAATGCATGAGTTGCACCTCTGGCCTTTTCACGGACCCTACCATGACCTCAGCTTCTCGCGGCCCTAACTGGTGGTACTGGTGGCTATCCATCCTGTCTGGTAGCACGTGTTCTCACTATCTATAGGAGAATAGCATAAAAAATTTAGTTATCAGAATCAACAAATCTACACAACAAGAATATAAGAATGTGAAGTTTTCCTAAGGGTTTGACAGCCTCTCGAAGATAAGTATAGACGTCTCTATAGTGATCCGCAAAACTCTAATAAACCTTCTCATGACTTGTGAGACCTATGTATCCTAGGCTCTAATACCAACTTTTTATGACCAAAAATCCTAACCTTTCGTGATGGAGCCTATCGTGGTACTAGGCAAGCTAATTTTTATGAATAACTCCAACATTTTTAACAAAATGAATTTTTTAAGTAGTTTAAATAGCAACATCTCATAAAAACGATTGAAAGATCCAAACACAACGCAGAAAAATCCCAAATTGGGGTGTTGATCGAGTCCAACCCTAGACCACTACAAAGTGGCGAGAGTGGTCATTACAGCTTTTACCCAAGAAGGTTAGGATCGAATTCACATGGAGCTACAACAATGTTTGGAGTTGGATTTCTATCTAATCTAGCAATGCGTATGGGTCTTGATTACACTTCCAATCATATTTGTTTGTTTTGCTTCTAATTTTATGCTAACGATATGCGAAATTAAGCTAAGTATGATTATTTGAAAGGTTTTCTAAATTGTTAACGAGGCACTAGGGATGTGACTTTCTCCTAGGTGAATACTTGACGGGTTATAAAGCCTAAAGCAAACTTGTTATGCTTGGGATCACGATATAGACAATGCACGATACTACTCACTCTATACCTCTCGGTAGCTTGAGTGACCTTGCCCTAATTGACTTTCTCAAGCAATTTGGGTGTCAAATTAATACAAGCAGTATAGGCTCAAGTCTGGTATTACTATCTCTAGATTTAACCCTTTAATTGGGGTGGTCAATCTCTTGAATGTGCCCCAATTCATTGTTGAAATGATTTTCCTAGACTCAAACTCTCTTTCTCAAGAAGTGACCAAGTCAAAAAGGCACAAACTAATGTTTGCAGCCACTAATTCAACATGGAAAACATAAATCAGTCCACATAAACATCTATGCCTTAAAACAAGACCCATCAAATACTCACACTAGGGTTGAGCCACAACCCTAGCTAATGGGTCTAGCTACTCATAATGATAGAAGAAATCATATATTTAGATGAAGAACAACCCATAAAATATAATTGCAAGCTAAGAATTGAAGATTCAATGTTAAACCAGCTATTAAATTACTAAAAATAGGCTAAAATCGTTCACGTACTCAACTAAGATAAAGATACCCTATAAATATGGAAAAAAGTATTTATACAAGGCTGAATTTTTTGGACAAAAATACCCCTGAAAAGGTACCACAGTCCACTGAAATTGTACGGTGATGAGGAGGTAATGCGAACTGCGATGAGTAGGTACCGCGATGAGGAGGTACTGCAGATCGCAACAAATAGACTACGGACGCGATGAGGCTATCGCGGCAGCGAAGAATCTTCCACAGACCACACTACTTAGAACCTTAGAAATTCACCTCTATCAACTTACCCACCACGAATCGCACTAACTGGACCACGGTCACTGTGGGTCTGTTACAGCTACAATGGATTTTATGTTGCAGCAGTGCTTTGACTTGCTCTTAGTACTTGTGCATGTTTCACTCCATTTTGAGCTGGGTTTGACTTCTTGACACTTTTTTGACCAAACCCTGCAAACAAGTACAACATGTAAGCTCTTGGGACAATTTGTATACATTTTTAATACAAAACCCAAGTAAAAGGAGTATAAAATAAACTAGAATCCCTAGCTGTTAACTCCCCCAAACTTAAGCTTTTTCTTGTCCTCAAGCAAACAAAATAAGTCTCACCTCCTTAAAAATAAAACCAAGAAATTTCAGTTGACCTAAAGTGACCTTATCTAGCATCAATTAGGACTAAGAATTGCCCATAATTCAAATGAATCATTAACAACATTCAACCTTTTAAACACTATGGTTTTAGTGTGACACAAGAGCATCGAGAATTGACTCACGTCCTTAAGGAAACACTTTCTACCACTTTGGTCAATCACACTCCTCACTCTTCCTTAAGAAAGACCTCACTTTTAGTTTGTAGCACTCCGAACGGGGATTGTGGAAAACACACTCATCTCTCTCAAAGAAATGTCACAAGTCTGGCTCGAAGTACCATAAGCGTTTCCCTTATGTGAGTCACCACTAATGTAAGATTCATTCAACTCAAGATGAAATAGGGCTTTTGTTGGGCTACAATGAAATCTTTTGGTTCAGGGTAGGAAATATTTGGTCTAAGTAGGTTTCATCTTTCCTTAAGCACTTCATTTGCTTCATTTTGGCACACATTCTCTTGGATTTTTGAGTCATTCACTTCTTTCTTAGGGGTCAAAGAGACACACATTCACTCTTTCTTGTTCATTTCATACCTCTTTCTCCTTTCTAAACTTTCCACACATTTCATCTCTTTACTTTTATTGAATACCTTCATTTCTTCTACATTGTTTATTCTTTTTGGCTATTTTGATTAATTGCCTTTTTTCTTCCTTTATTTTATTCATTTTCGTACCTTTTACCACTTTGTTGCATTCCTTGTCTCTCCCCCCAAACTTATGCTTTTGCCATGTGCTAAGGAAATATTAGGTGCCAAGAGAGGGTCTTTTTAGCTCGGGTAAATGCTTGTATCATGGTATTTGAAAGAAAAAGGGCTATGGCTCAAATGGGTTGACTAGGGATATTAGGTAGGCTATGGATGTTTTCAAGATAATACTCACATTAACGAGAGCCTATAATCACTTCTCAAGTCAAACTACACTTAAGATTTTGCCTAGACAAACATTCAAGGCATGTTCTAGACTCAATGGCACGAGACTTGAACTTGCAATTCAAATTCTCACCACACAAGCTATAAGATTTCTTAAGAAACAAAGTCAAGGGCCCACAACATCATAAGCTAACATTTGAGAAACAAAAATGGTCCCTAAAAATCACTTGATGATTGTCGGCCGACAGAAGAGTCTCAAGGTCACAACTATCACCATCATATACACACCAATTTGTTTTTGACCATATAGTCAAAGGCAAATGTGTTAGTCCCTAGTGAAGCTTTCCCTTAGGCATTGTTAGTCACTAGCTACTATTTACCCAAAACCAAAAATACATACTCAAACCATTAAGAAGGCTTTCACGCCATCTATCATTGGGAAGAACCGCCCGTTTCACACAAATTCCACCTTTGGAAAGAACCGTGGCATTAAGAAAACCAAAGGCTTATTGAACATAAAACTCAAAATAAGAAGCTATGAAAATAAAGTAAAAATCTATGAAAGAAAATACGGTAAGTAAATTGAATATGTACAATAGGGGATTTAAACGAATATACATATGAGGGAATGAATGTATACATCAGAAAGTAACTTTACATATACAGACCAAGGCTGTAAAATACAAAAAATGAAATAAACTGGTAAAATTATATACATAACAAAAGTGAAAAAGCATAATAAAAACAAAAATAGTATCATATCTACAATCCAACATCATCAAAATAGGGCTACCCCCTCAAATGAAAGCTAGCATTGTCATCAATGCTAACTATCCAAAAATAAGCTCAACAAAACAAAAGAAGATAGGGTCCCTCTTGGTCCTCCATATGCATGGGATAATGAGCCTGGCTCCCTAGGTCCTGTGACTGCTCAGGAACTTATGACTGGATCTATGTAACCTGTGCCTGTACTGGGACCTGAGGCTGCTCTAAGACCTGAGGTTGGCTAGAGGAACCTCCCTACAGGTCCTCTAACTCAATGACTGCATCATTTTCACGAGGGATCACTCTCTTCCTCTTTGGTGCCCTCTCTAACTCTTGTTCTGGCTCAGTCTGAGCTGCTATCAGTGGGTTATGCAATATAAGATCCAATGGCAAGTGATCATCAACATTCGTCTTTTCAACTTCTATCCTCAACTACTTCATTAACTCGTTTGAGGCTATACTCTTTCTCAACTTCTTTGTCTCATTTGTTAAATGCATTAATGATTTTCCATGAGCACCTACAACCTCTAATATCAATTGCTGGTTGTCTAAGAGCTTCTTCTGGTTGTCCAGAAGCTCCTTGAGAGTTTCTTACACTAAATTTAGAACCTATGGCTATGTGGGTACGGATTGGGCTACCACCAAGCTAGAAAGCACACACATCTTAGAAGTAGTTGCCTGCATTCAGTTGTTGATACTGGCAAGTATTTGTCTCAAACAGTAGGTATCCAATCAGTAGGCCGTGGATGAGAGAATATTTGGAGTTGTGGAAGAAGAGGGTCCTTAGGCAAAATCTGGTGTAGGTGTGGGAGGCTGAGCAGAAGGGACTACTACTACTGGATCTTCAGACTAGCCAGTAGAAGTAATGGCTTTTACTTTAGGATCTTTTGTTTTGGGGTTGTCATCACCCTTTAGGCTGTACCAAGAAAAAGGCATCTTCGGTTTCACCTTCATATCAAACTTCCTTTTCTCCACCTCCATGTCCTCAAAGTACATTGTCAGGAAATTTGTGAATGTGTATAATCTATCACCTTCATTGACCACCCATGTGATCACCCTAGACATAACATTCCCGATGACGTGGAAACTTTTTGATATGGGAAACATTGGTGTAAAACTCTTTGACTAGGTTCTCATTCGCCTCTGGCACCCTGCTGGTGAAGTAATGTCTCCCTACTCGTTCTCTGAATTGACTCTTCATATTGGGGTTGTAAGGAAAGAGATCATTCTCTATGAACTGGCATTCAATAATCAATTTCCTCTGGGACCACCACTCGTGGAACTTGTGGTAAGCAATCTTACTAACAAATCTTCTTTTCCACACCTCATGGTTTCTAGTTCTCTCTACACCCCCGGGTTGGGGCACACCCCTCCCTCTTTATCTGGAACCTCATCATTGACGGGATCCTCTCTAAGTGATGAAGCAGTAGGTAAAGTAGAGGTTGCACTATCATTGCTCCCAGCTAAGTCCTCAGACGACTCAGAAGAAATTTGAATTGAAGCTTGAGCAGTAAGAGATCATGGAGGGGTAGGTTCATTTCTCAATCTCAATCTCTCCAAGAAGTCAGTCACATACTTCAGCATTGAATTAGACTCAGATGCCTCATGGGAAGGTACATCCTCACTTCTTTCTAAACGTGAAGCAACTCTATCTGCAGCATTGATTTGTTATCTTGTATTTCCAATTGCTTTATGAATTTGTGGGGTCAATCTTATCATTCCTCGTCTCCTACCCCGAGAGGACTCTCCTTTTCCTTTTTGTTTATCACCACCACCTCGTGATTTAACCATTGTCTGCAAGGAGAATTCATTTAATGTTTGTTAGTATCACAGTACCAGAACAATCAGTGAAGAATAAGAATGAAAAAACTTGAGCATGTAAAAAACGTTGCGGCCGCAAAGGCACCACTTTGGACCACATAAAATTGCATCGCAGACCATAGTGGAGTGGGGTACAGAATACCCACTCTCTTATTTAGGGCACTGCGGACCACGAGAAATGGTGTGCGGCTGCTGTAAGGCACCATGGATGACAAAATATATACCATGGCCGCGATCCTTAAATTTCACCCCTCTAAAGTCTACCACCACTGATCGCAGAAAAACTATCGCGGCTATAAAGAGACCTCGCAAACCACAAAAAATCTACCACAGTCGCGATAAGCCATACTCAGCATCATCAACCTAGGGTTTCAAATTTTTTCTCATTTTTTCCTTAATCCATATATTATCAACCCACTTGGTATTTAATCATTATATTTAACTAATAAATCCCAATATAAACAACAGTATGCAATCCTAAGCTACAAATGGATAGGAAAGGGAAGAAAAAGAACTATGAACTAACAAATTAAAAAAAATTAATGACTAGGGAAGGATTTGAAGTTCCATAGATAAGATGCAATGCTGATGATTGAGAATCGGTCTTTGAATTTGTGCACTTAGGGCATAATGAACAATACTTTTTCTATTTAGAGAAAATGAGTGAAAAGTGAAAATGGGGGCCTAAGGTCCTATTTATAGAAAAAGAACTTGGGACCTACACTACTTACCCACCGCAGTCCGCATAAAATGCACCATGGACCACTATACTTAACCAAAAGAAACACTGGAAAGAAGTTCACTGCGGACCACAGAAAATGCCCCACAATTGTGATAAGGCACCATGGACCGCAAAAATGGATTACAGCTGCGTGACAAATTTAGAGAACCATCACTTTTGACCATTAAACAATGCAGACCGCAATGAATTTGCCCCCACAATAGGTCCATTGCAACTGCAAAAAATGTAATACAACAGCAGTCCAAACTTCAGAGAGTGAAACAATGTTCCAATTTGGTCCTGCACTGCATCAAACAACCCTACACACATCTCACAACCAGCTAGTCCAAAAGCGGATCCTACTCTAAAATAAACAACAATTACAACAACTACCCAGTAAAATCCCACATAGTGGGGTTTGGGGAGGGTAATGTGTACGCAGAGCTTACCCCTACCTCGATAGGATAGAAAGGCTCTTTCCAATAGACCCTTCACTTAGAAAGACGAAAATAAAAAACAAGAAAAGACAATTCACTAGTAACTCAAGTAGAAACTGTAACAGTAAAAGAATCATAACAACTAAAAGATGAATGGCATGCAATAACAGTAACCAGAACCTATGGTCTAGGGCTAAGACAAACAACAAGGATAGTGTGGATTCTACATAAACTGCAAACCCTCTTAGATTAAGCCTAAACCAAACCCGCCTCACCCCTGTAGAAAGTAAAGGAAACTTCACTACTCCCTAACTTACAACCCTAATGCCTGGCCTCCAGACCTTCCTATCAAGGGCCATGTCCTCGGAAATCTATAGTTATACCATGTCCTACCTGATCACCTTCCCTCATATACTTTTTAGGACCCTCTCGACCTCTTCTCGTACCTACCACGGCCAACCACTCACACCTCCTCACCGGGGCATCATGGCTTCTCTACACGTGACCGAACCATCTGAGTCTCACTTCCCGCATCTTGCCATCCAATGGATCCACGCCTACCTTCTTTCGAATATCTTCATTCATAATCTTATCTATCCTAGTGTGCCCGCACATCAACCTCTGCATTCACATCTTTGCTACCTTCATCTTCTGGATATGTGAGTTCTTAACCAGCCAACATTCTGCGCTACACAATATGGCCGATCTAACCACAACTCTATAAAACATACCTTTGAGTATCAGTGACACTTTCTTGTCACACATGACTCTAGATTCAAGCCTCCATTTCATCCAGCCTGCCCCTATATGGTGAACGACATCCCCAATAATTTCTGCCCCTAGATCATCGACCCAAGGTACTTGAAGCTATCTCTCTTGGGAATGACCTGAGATCCAACCCTCAAACCCCTGCCTACTTCCCCCGACTTAGTGCTAAACTTGCAGTCCATGTACTCTGTCTTAGACCTATTCAATTAGAAACTCAAGAGTCTGTCTCCAAACATCCAATCTCTCATTAACACCTACCCTCATCTCATCAATTAGAATGATGTCATCATCAAATAATATACACCATGACTCGTCCTCTTGAATATGGTGTGTCAATGCATCCATCACCAAGGAAAATAACCACGGGCTAACTGCAGAGCCTTGGTGTCAGCCCATAACAACTGGGAAATTCTCCGAGTTGCCTCCCATGGTCCTAACCTTAGTCTTAGCTCTATCATACATGTCCTTGATCACTCTTATGTAGGTTACCGACATAACTTTTGCCTCAAGACATCTCAAGAGCACCTCCCTAGGAACCTTGTGATATGCTTTGTCAAATACACTAAAAAGAAAATCAAAGGGAAATAAAAAGAAAGTCACATGGTTTGCCTCCCAAAGAAGCGCCTTATTTAATGTCGCGGCACAACGCAGGTTGCCATCAAATCACTTTAGATGGATCATTGCCACCACATGGGTGTCATCAATCTTGCCAAGATAGTGCTTGACTCTATGCCCTTTAACTCTGAAGATCCATTTTTTTTTCAAGTCAAGTGCACCAAACAGAGTCACAAGTACCACTTGAACAGGTCCACTCCATTTTGACTTAAGGTTTCCCAGAAATAGACGTAACCAAGAATTAAACAAGAGAACCAAATTACCCATTTTGAACTCTTTGCCACGAGTATACTTATCATGAAGGTACTTCATCTTGTCCTTGTACAAGGACGAACTAGAGTAAGCATGAAATTAGAATTCATCAAGTTCATTAAGCTACTCCACCCGAAGATTTGCTGCCACATCCAATTCAAGATTTAGCTTCCTTAAAACCCATATGGCCCTGTGCTCTAATTGGACCGGTAGATGGCAAGCATTCCCAAACACCAACTGATACGGAGACATACCAATATGAGTCTTGTATGCAGTCCTATAAGCCTATAGAGCATCATCCAATTTCTTTGACCAATCGGTCCTATTTGCATTGACCATCTTTGACAATATACTCTTGATTTCCCTATTTGGGACCTCAACCTGGCGACTTGCTTGAGGATGATAAAGAGTAGACACTTTGTGATTGACACCATACTTTGCAAGCAAAGTTTCACAACATCTACTGTAAAAATCAGATCCCTCATCACTTATGATTGCTCGAGGAGTGCCAACCCTAATAAAAATACTCTTCTTGAGAAATGCAACAACACTCCAGGCCTCATTATTGGGTAAAGCCACGGCCTCAACCCACTTTGAAACATAGTCAACTGCCACTAGAATGCATGTGTTGCCACATGAACTAATAAACAGGCCCATGAAATAAATTCCCCACACATAAAAAATATCAACTTCGAGAATAGTGTTGAGAGGCATCTCATCATCGTTTAAAATTCTACCCACTCTTTGACATTCTGCGCATTTCTTCACAAGTTCACTTGCATGCTTGTACAAAGTTGGCCAGTAACACCCACAACTAAGAAACATTGAAGCTATACTCATCCCACCATGATCACCACCATAAGGAGAGGAATGAAAAGCCTCTAGAATACTCAATTGCTCTTCCTCTGGGACACATCTTCGAATCACACCGCCAATGCAGATCTTAAACAAGTATGTCTCATCCTAATAGTAGTCCAAACTATCCATTTAAGCTTCTTTTTTTAAATAGAGGTCACATGGTAAAAGACCACTCACAAAGAAATTAGCAACATCCACAAACCGTGGCATACCATTCACCGACACAAAAAGGAGTTGCTCACTAGGAAATGAATTATTGATTTTTAGGCCATCAACGACCTCCGAGCAAGACAAGTGGTCTGCCACTTGGTTTTCACACCCTTTCCAGTCCACAATCTCCAAATCAAACTCTTGATGTAACAAGACCCATCATATCCGCCTAGTTTGGAATTTTTCTTCATCATCATGTATTGGAGTACATCAAGATCGGAGTGAACAATGACAATGGCGCCCATGAGATATGGCCAAAATTTATCCATTGCGAACACAATAGCCAACAACTCTTTTTCGGTCATCATGTAATTCACTTGAGTTTTATTTATTGCCTTGCTCGCCTAATACACTAGGGGAAATATTTTATTCACTCTTTGACCAAGACTGCTCCAGCCGCAACATCACTCGCATCACATATGAGCTCAAAAAGCAAGCTCCAATTGGGTGCAGTAATAGTAGAAGTGGTGGTCAACTTGTACATGATGAGGTCAAAAGCTGTCATGCATTACTCATTGAACACGAACTTTGCATGCTTTTCCAAAAGTTTGCACAAAGGATTCAGTACCTTCGAAATGTCCTTGATAAATCGCTGGTAGAACTCTGCATGCCAAGAAAACTTCTAACCCTTTTGATAGAGGTAGGGGGATGGAGCCTTGAAATTACCTCAATTTTCGCTTTGTCCACCTCTATACCGTGCTTTGATATTTTAGGACCAAGGACTAATTCCTCCTTAACCATGAAGTGGCATTTTTCCCACTTGAGCACATGATTGGTTTTTTCACACTAGGCCAACATCCTATCAAGATTCTTCAAACATTCATCAAATGAGTCACCCACAACACCAAAGTCATCCATGAACACCTCCAAAACGTCCTCCACTATGTCGGTAAATATGGTCATCAATGATTCACGTCCAAGCAACGGTCGTAGTCAATATAACTTGGTTTAATAAGTCCAAGATCGATCCCACAGAGAATTAACCTATCAATCACAACTTTCACAACCCAAGAGTACTTATGAATCAAGTTCCCAAAATTTAGAATATCTTTGTGTATGATTTTCGAATATCTAATTTGCAAGAATTAAAGAATGCTTTAAAAGAAAGGATGGAATGTTAAATAAAATAATATAGAGAAAGACTAAGGTATTGATTTCCCCTAATGACGGAATCCCTTATCGTTATGCTCATACAAATTGTTAATATATTCTATCAATCATGAACGCTATGTGTATCGTAACCCTCTCCCGAGCAATTACAATAATTTACTAGTGCACTCTCCCGAGCTACCCTAGCTAGTTTTAATTTGAATAGTTCACTTTAGATTGCACCCAAGACTTCGTTATTCCTAACCCCGTCTTTACGCCTAAAATTATAGATTCCTCTAATAACCTAGGTGTGGTGTTGTTCAACAATAAACCTAAATATGCACTCTTTTCCAAGTTATGCACACTAAATAGGCACAGCTAATTGGGGATCCTACCAATTAACTACAATAAGAATGAAGTTGAACAAATAGAAATCTAATTCACAATTTGTAATCACATAAACGATAAGTTCATCAATCAATAGGTTCCATCAAAACCTTAGAAAAGAATTTAGCTACTCATGCTTGAAGAAACAAGAAGAATAATAATTGAAATCATAAAGAATTGCTTGATATAAAATAACAGAAAGAGTTTGAGAGGAATCTCTCCTACTAAGCCTTGCAAAAGTATTGAAGAAATAAAGTACATGCCTCTATGGGGCAAACTAGGAGTTTATATAGAGGTTTTAGGGCTAAAAAAGCTAAGTTTGAGTACAATTAGGACTGCTGCTGCGGCGACATCCGCGGTTCGTTCGCGGCCGCGGATGGACCGCGAACAGTAAAACTTCAGAGAGCCAGTTTTTCCGCGGTTCATCCGCGGTCGCGGAGAAACCTCGGTTTTTAACCCTGTTCCGTTGCGAATTTGGAAAAACCCAAAACATGTAAGTTGTAGCCCTTTGAATTATCTTTCCAACCATATATTATGGATCCACATTGGAGATATGAGCGAAAGGTTATGTCCAATTTACTAAACAGTGTACAATATGCCTCATCCATTCTTCGCTTGTTCTACACTTATCAAATTTGACCCCCGAACTCGATCCCGGCTTAATTCCTTGAGCTTTTACTCAGACTTCAAAGCTCCAAATCACTTAAATTCATTCCATAACATCCATATAACTCGGAATCACACCTTTCCGGCTACTTTCAACATAAGTTCTTGACTTGTACCACTTTTTGGCCTTTTTCACCATCTTTTGACTCCAAAACTTGCTCTTTTAGTCTTCATTAGCTCAAGTGTACCTATAACACACTAAGAACACTAATAAAAGCATTATGTCATCATAAACAATATCAAAACAACAATAAAGCGTGATTATTTAGGGCATTAATATAGTCAAATTCACCTATTATCAATACCCCACACTTAAACCTTTGCTCGTCCTCGAGCAACCTTAATCACACTTTAGGCCAATTTTATTTATGTCTCCCCCAATTATGTCACAAAAAGCTATTTTTCATGATTAACCTAAGATATGCACAATCCTTACCTAACCGTAAACTCTCATGCCAACACATTATTGCTTACTCTAATTATTACCAAAAACTTGCAAATTTACCTTCTTCCTCTTGAGTTACATGCTCTCACCAAATTTATTGAGAGAAGTTCCCACACATAAACAATGAAGAACATAGAACTTATAAATATCGGAAAATTCACTCACTCTCAACAAAGAACATTCATATGCATACAGACACACCATAGGCTTGCCCCTAGTGTAATACTCCACTAATCGAGTTATTCAATCATAGATCAAGAGGTCTTTAAGGGTTGTAATGTTGGCTGTGGTACGGGTAGGATACTTTTGGTTATAGTAACTAACCTCCCTAAGCACTTTTCTTTTCTTTTTCACAACTTACCCTTTTTGTTTACTTCCTTATGTCTCCCATAAATATTCCTTCACCTTTCTTCAATTTTTTTTTTTAACCCCCACTTTTCTTTTATTGATGTAGCTGGCCTTTCTAAAATTTTATTCTATATAGCTCTTTTTCTCAGAATATTTTTCATTGTCTTGCAATACATTTACATTATTTTGGCCAGCTCACTATTTTCTACCATTCATTCTTGATTTTCCCTTTTTCAATTTCCCTTCACCCCACACTTAAACTTTTGCATATTCATTACAATACAAGTGCTTCTAGGAGGTAAAGTAGAACAACATAATAGTTTGATGAACATTTAAGGGTTATCAAAGAATAGGCTTTAAGCTCAAAGGGATTAACTAAGATATTATATACGGGTGAATTCATGTCTATTGGTTTATGGGGTTACACAAAGAAATGCCTCTATCCTTTCTACAACCAAACAACCTCTATTTCGCTTTGCAAACACACATGGCAAGTTCTAGGCATCATGTAAAGCATACAATGTATGTAAAACCTCACACACACATAGCATGCAACTCATTTGGAATCCAGTTGATATACAAAGTCCTAATACGATGTTCAAGCAAGCATTATTGTGCAATTTAAGGCATATTGAGATTCTACAATCAAGCTTAGAAAATACATTCTCAAGTTCAATTTACACTTTTGCTAATGTGCATATCCGGGGTTACATGTTGCCCTTTTACCTCTAATCCTAAGAAAAGAAAAATCTACCTAACCCGGTTCAAATAAAAACCCTTGGAAAAGAACTGTGGTCAAAAGAAAAACCAAGGGTGAGATGATACACTACCTAGAAAAAGAAAATAAAAGAATGAAAAATTCCTACGTGGACTACTTCCCTCAAGAGTACTTGTCCTATATAGTCCGTCATCAGGAAGAGTCCTCTACTCATATTTTTGGATTTTTTTAAAATTTTCTGATTTTTTTTGTATTTTTATTATTTTATATTACTTACTACACTAATATATACATCATGTACAAGATAAGTTTCCCACCCCACACTTAAAAATATGCCATGTCCTCATGGCATAATAATACATGTATAGCACAGAAGGGTGAGACAACTTACCTGGGATCTACCCCGTGTCTAGCCACTTTATCACTTTTTTTTTCACCATATCCTTGAAATTCGGGTTCAGCCTTCTTTTGCGTTTCCTAGAAGGTTTGTGCCCCTCTTCCCGGAGAATCTTGTGCATGCAGTATGCAAGGCTGATCCCCTTTATGTCTGCCATGGTCCACCCAATGGCAGTCTTGCATTCTTTTAGTACCTTATAAGCTTTTGAGCCTGCACATCTAACAAACCAGATAAACTAATAATAGGTAAAGTGGAGTTAGGACCTGGAAATTCATACCCGAGATGAGATGGTAGTGGTTTAAGCTCCAGCTTTGGTGGCTCTTCTATGGATGGCTTTGCAGGAGGGGTCTCTCTTTTCTCTAAGTGTAGAGGCTCGAATTCAAGCTCTCTCTCCCAAAACCCCTTGCCTTCCAGAGATAGTACCCATTCTGCTAAACTTTCACCATTTACCTCTTCCAAGTTCATCAGGCATGCTTGAAGTGGATCTTCAATGGTCAACTCTGCATCATCTATCTCCACTATCACATCAACCGCATCAATGAGAGAGCAATTTGCGAACTCACTAGGGCGCCTCATGGATTTTTTCACATTGAATATGATTTCCTCATCATTCAACCTCATCTTGAGTTCCCCGGTCTCACAATCAATTAGAGCTCTCCCGGTGGCTAGGAATGGTCTTCCTAAGATTATAGGAATTTCTTCGTCGACCTTGCAATCAAGAATAACAAAATCGGCGGGAAACACGAACTTCCCAACCTGGATTAGCACATCATCTATAATACCAAATGGACGCTTAACCGTCCTATCAGCAAGCTGTAAAAGCATAGAGGTGGGTCTGGCTCTCCCAATACCTAACCTCTTATAGATAACTAAGGGCATGAGATTAATGCTTGCTCCCAAATCACATAAAGCCTTAGTAAAGGCATAATTCCCTATAGTGCATGGGATGGTGAAGCTACCTGGATCGGATAGCTTCTCAGCAATGGGTCTGGAGACTACTGCACTACAAGTCTGTGTAAGTGTAACTGTGGCCAAGTCTTGGAAATCAAATTTCCGCGACATCAAATCCTTCATCATCTTAGCATAACCAGGCATTTCTTTTAAAGCTTCAATTTTTACCTGGATTTGCTTGAGCATCTCGAAGAACTTTTTGTATTGCTCCTCTTTCTGGTGTTTGGCCAACCTTTGGGGGAATGGTGGTGGAGGCCTCTTCTTCCCAGTGACTTGGGATTTTTCTTTTTCTATCACTTTTTCTTCAACCTGCTGCTCTACCTGTTCGGCTACTTTTTCCGCTCCCTGTTGTGCTTCTTTATTATCAGCAATTGGCTGGACTGTGGCTTTTGTCAATCCTGTAGATTCATCCAGTTCAATGTGCAATGGCGCAGGTGTCTCAGCCTGTCTGTCAATATTTTCACTTTCATTCTCAGCATCAAGATCTCTACCGCTTCTCAGAGTCACTGCCATTATTTGCTTTGGGATTTGGTCCTTTGGGTTTGTTTGAGTATCTGCAGGTAATTTCCCTTGAGGCCGATTGTTTAGTGACATAGCAATCTGCCCCATCTGCACTTCCATATTTTTGATTGCTGCGTCATGTGCATCTATTCTCTCATTGGTTTTGGCATTTGACCCGATTACCTGCTGCATCATAGCTTCCAACCTTGCAAACCCATCTTCATGCCTGTCCCCATGTGGTGGTGGGGGTGGATGATATCCCTGCTGCCTGATTGCCGAAATTCTGAGGTCTAGGATATGGAGCCATGTTGTGTGGTGGCCTCATACCTGCTGCATTGAATTGTGGTTGGGGAGGTCTGTATTGCATTGGAGCCTGTTGGCCCCAGTTTTGATTACCTTGTCGCTGTCCTCCATAGTTAGCCACATAGTTCATATCCTCATGCCGATGATGATGTTCTTGGTCTGCAGCCCATGGATTACCTATGGGTTGGCTAATGCAAGATGTGCATAAACCACCATTGGTAGTATCTACAATGTGAACTTGCTGCTTAACCCCTGATTCTTCCACCTTCTTTGTTAGGATGCTCATCCGTGTCAATAAAGTTGCCATGTTCTCCTCTAGAGTGTTGGATGGATGCAGAGGTACAGAGTGTACTACTGGTGTGATAGGAGCATTCCTGGACGTCCACCCGGAATTTTGAGCCATCTTGTCTAGCAAATTTTGGCCTTCTCTCCAAGTCTTGCTCAGAAAAGCCCCACCTGCTGAAGCATCTACAATATTCTTCATACTGTCTGAAAGTCCCATGTAGAACCTTTGACCCAACATCTATTCAGGAATCCCATGGTGAGGACACATAACAAGCATGCCTTTGAATCTCCCCCAAGTTTCATGTAGTGTTTCCAATGGTTTTTGTTTGAAGCTCACTATCTCATCAATTTGTTGAGCTGTTTTGTTGGGTGGATGAAACTTGTTGTGGAATTGTTTGACTAACTCATCCCAAGTTGCAATGGAGTTTATTGGGAGTGAGTTTAGCCATATCTGTGCTGCTCCTGTAACTGAGAATGGAAAAAGTAGTAATCTGATAGCTTCCGGAGTTACATTCGGTTGCCTTTGTGTTTTGCATATTGATAGAAAGTTTTTGAGGTGCTGTTGTGGATCTTCAACCTGAGACCCAGAGAATAATCCCTTGTTTTGTAACAAGTGAAGCATGTTGTTGGTAATCTGGAAAGACTCAGCTTGAATTGCTGGCACAACGATGGCAGTTGCCAAATTATCCGATGTGGGTTGTGCCCAGTCGAACAATGCACCTTCTTGTGCCTCCTGTGCCTCTTGCATGTTTAGCCCTGCTTGCTGGTTTTGAGCGTTCATGTCACCCATGTCGAAGTCTTGTTTGATTGGTTGTTGAGATTGTTGAATTTGTTTGATGGCTTTGTTACGTGCCCGGAAGGTTTGCTCGGGGTCTGGGAGTCCTTCAATTAGTTCTCCAGTCCTTGCAGATTTTCTAGGCATGCACCTGAATACCCAAATAAACAAATGTCAAAATATTCAATGTAGAGTGTAGAAAGAACCTGAATACACAAGAATCTTGAAGTTCTGTCAATGGCAATTGATAATTCCGTTAATTCCCCGGCAACGGCGCCAAAATTGATTCACGTCCGTCCAAGATCGATCCCACAGAGAATTAACCTATCAATCACAACTTTCACAACCCAAGAGTACTTATGAATCAAGTTCCCAAAATTTAGAATATCTTTGTGTATGATTTTCGAATATCTAATTTGCAAGAATTAAAGAATGCTTTAAAAGAAAGGATGGAATGTTAAATAAAATAATATAGAGAAAGACTAAGGTATTGATTTCCCCTAATGACGGAATCCCTTATCGTTATGCTCATACAAATTGTTAATATATTCTAACAATCATGAACGCTATGTGTATCGTAACCCTCTCCCGAGCAATTACAATAATTTACTAGTGCACTCTCCCGAGCTACCCTAGCTAGTTTTAATTTGAATAGTTCACTTTAGATTGCACCCAAGACTTCGTTATTCCTAACCCCGTCTTTACGCCTAAAATTATAGATTCCTCTAATAACCTAGGTGTGGTGTTGTTCAACAATAAACCTAAATATGCACTCTTTTCCAAGTTATGCACACTAAATAGGCACAACTAATTGGGGATCCTACCAATTAACTACAATAAGAATGAAGTTGAACAAATAGAAATCTAATTCACAATTTGTAATCACATAAACGATAAGTTCATCAATCAATAGGTTCCATCAAAACCTTAGAAAAGAATTTAGCTACTCATGCTTGAATAAACAAGAAGAATAATAATTGAAATCATAAAGAATTGCTTGATATAAAATAACAGAAAGAGTTTGAGAGGAATCTCTCCTACTAAGCCTTGCAAAAGTATTGAAGAAATAAAGTACATGCCTCTATGGGGCAAACTAGGAGTTTATATAGAGGTTTTAGGGCTAAAAAAGCTAAGTTTGAGTACAATTAGGACTGCTGCTGCGGCGACATCCGCGGTTCGTTCGCGGCCGCGGATGGACCGCGAACAGTAAAACTTCAGAGAGCCAGTTTTTCCGCGGTTCATCCGCGGTCGCGGAGAAACCGCGGTTTTTAACCCTGTTCCGTTGCGAATTTGGAAAAACCCAAAACATGAAAGTTGTAGCCCTTTGAACTAACTTTCCAACCATATATTATGGAGCCAAATTGGAGATATGAGCGAAAAGTTATGTCCAATGTACTAAACAGTGCACAATATGCCTCATCCATTCTTCGCTTGTTCTACACTTATCAAATTTGACCCCCGAACTCGATCCCGGCTTAATTCCTTGAGCTTTTACTCAGACTTCAAAGCTCCAAATCACTTAAATTCATTCCATAACATCCATATAACTCGGAATCACACCTTTCCGGCTACTTTCAACATAAGTTCTTGACTTGTACCACTTTTTGGCCTTTTTCACCATCTTTTGACTCCAAAACTTGCTCTTTTAGTCTTCATTAGCTCAAGTGTACCTATAACACACTAAGAACACTAATAAAAGCATTTTGTCATCATAAACAATATCAAAACAACAATAAAGCGTGATTATTTAGGGCATTAATATAGTCAAATTCACCTATTATCAATCAACACCACTGGAATGTAGCTGATTCATTACACAACCCAAATGGAACGCTAAAAAAAGCAAAGGTACCATATGGGCAAGTGAAGGTGGTCCTCTACTGATCTTCTGGAGTAATAAAAATTTGGTTTTACCTAGAATACCAATCCAATAAACAGTAGAAGGCATGCCCAGCAAGTCTATCTAGTATCTCGTCAAGAAAAGGCAACGGAAAGTGATCTGTGCTGGGTCACTTTGTTCAACTTGCAGTAATACATGCACACTTTCCATCAGGTGACAGTCCTGGTAGGAATCAACTCATTTGGCGCATTGGTAACTACGGTCATACCATCCTTCTTCGACACACATTGCACCGGCAAAGTCCAAGAACTATTAGAGATAGGGTATACAACCCCAACATCCAACCAGTTCATCACCTCCTTTGTCATAACTTCTTGCATCCTCGTTTAACCTCCTTTGATGTTTCAATGAGGAATTTGCATCATCTTTAAGAATAATCTCGTACATACAAAATACGGGGCTTGTCCTTCGGATATCAGCTATAGTCCATTTAATTACCTTCTTCCATTTTAGGAACACCGCCAATATGGAATCTAAATGCATGTTAGTAAGATAAGAGGAAATAATAATTGGCAAAGTTGAACAAAGGGTCTAAGAATTCATTCTTGAGGTCTGGAGGCAACGACTTTAACTCCAACATCAGAGGTTCATCTATTGAGGGTTTTGTTAGTGGAGTCTTCATATTCTAAAGATTCAAAGAGAGATTTTAAGTGTCATAAAAGTAAGAGCCCATTCCATGTAAAGCATTAACGCACTCCACCTGGCTTTCATCTTAATTTACATCAAGATTCAACAATACCGATTCTAGAGGGTCCTCCACATTGGTCATTTCACTAGTATCATCAATTATCACAGTCGTAACAAGATCCATGAATGAGCAAACTTTAGTACACTTTCTGCACTCCCAATTGCACTAACATAGTGGGTCATCTTGATAGTTTCAAAATCCATGGATTGTTTCTTTGTCACCAAGCCTTTCATTAATTTGGCGTAACCTGACATTTTCTCGTAAGCCTCCACCAAAGGCACATTAATAGACAAGATCTTCATCATGTCAAAATATTTCTTAAACTGGTTCTCATTTTTATGCTTCACTAGCCTTTGAGGATAAGGTAGAGGAGGACTTGGCAAAAGAGCCTTGGCTTTAGGCAGAACCATTTCCGGCTGACTAATACGTGTTCGCTAGACGGGTTTACATCATTATAAATTTCCATATCGGAATCTTTGATATTAATCCTCGCTTTTTCATTTAATTTCTCATCAATCACATTCTCAACCACCAAAGGGATCACATCCTCTTGTAACTCAACTTTATCACTCAAAATTTCTTTTTGTTTGGAGGCATTCACATCACCGCCTCGTCTACTTCTTGTACTTACTACCATTGCATTCTTAGTATTATTCCCACCTTTCGGGTTGACTACCGTGTCCCTAGGTAGAGCCATTTAGGGCGAGTATTCAAGGATTGTGTAATTTGGCCTAGATGAACCTCTAAGTTTCTGATTGATGTATTGAGGGATCCCAACTGAGCATCGGAGCCAACATTCCTTTTCATTATATATTCAAACATAATTTCAATTCTCCCCATGTCATTTTTGAATGAACTAGGACCTTGGGATGGAAATGGGGGTGAATTGTACGGTTGTTGATACATCGGAGGCCTTTGCAAGCCTTGCCCCCGATTTCCTGATTGATATTATTCAAACCTCCCAAAGAAGCACCTAATTTATGGTCGTGACACGATGGAGGTTGCCATCAAATCACTTAGATGGATCATTTCCACCACATGGCTTTCATCAATCTTGCTAAGATAGTGCTTGACTATGTGCCCTTTAACTCTGGATATCTCTCCATCTTTGTTTTTCAAGACAAGTGGACCAAACGGAGTCACAAGTACCACTTCAAAAGGTCCACTATATTTCAACTTAAGCCGGAAATAAACATAACCGAGAATTGAACAAGAGAACTAATTTACCCACTTTGAACTCCTTTTCACGAGCATACTATTCATGATGGTACTTTATCTTGTTCTTTTACAAGGACGAACTAGAGTTGGCACAAAATCAGAACTAATGAAGTTCATTAAGATGTTCCACCCGAAAATTTGCTACCATATCCCATTCAAGATTTAGCTTCCTTAAGGCCCACATGGCCTTATAATCTAACTCGACCGGTGGATGGTAAGCATTCCCAAACACCAACCGGTGAGGAGACATACCAATAAGAGTCTTGTAAGAAGTCCTATAAGTCCATAGAGAATCATCGATTTTCTTTAACCAATCAGTCCTATTTGCGTTGACTGTCTTTTAAAATATACTCTTGATTTCCCTGTTTGAGACTTCAACTTCGCCACTCGCCTGAGGATGATGATGAGTAGACACTTTGTAATTGACACCATACTTTGCAGGTAAAGTGTCAAAAGATCTATTGTAAAAATAAGACCTCCTATCACTTATGATTGCTCGAGGAGTGCCAAGCCTAGAAAAAATACTCTTCTTGAGAAACGCAACTACACTCAGGGCCTCATTATTGGGTAAAGCCCTAGCCTCAACCCACTTTGAAACGTAGTCAACTGCCACTAGAATGTATGTATTGCCATATAAACTAACAAACGGGCGCATGAAATCGATTCTCCTCACATCAAAAATATCAACTTCGAGAATAGTGTTGAGAGGCATCTCATCATTCTTCAAAATTCCACCCGCTCTTTGACATTCATCGCATCTCTTTACAAGTTCACTTGCATATTTGTATAAAGTTGGCCAATAAAACACACAACTAAGAACCTTTGAAGCTGTCCTCGCCCCACCATGATGACCACCATAGGAAGAGGAATGACAAGCCTCTAGAATACTTAAATTCTCCTCCTCCAAGGCAAATCTTCGGATCATATCGTAAGTGTAGATCTTGAAAAAGTATGGCTCATCCCAATAGTAGTACAAACTATACCTTTTAAACGTCTTGCTTTAGTTAGAAGAGGGCTCATGCAGGACAATACCGCTCATAAATAAATTAGCAACATCCAAAAACCATGGCTTACCATTCACCGACACAGAAAGGAGTTGCTCATCGAGAAATGAATTATTGATTTCTAGGCCATCACAAGGCTTCCCTTCCTCCTCCAGGCGGGACCAGTGGTCAGCCACTTAGTTTTAATAACTTTTTCGGTCCACAATATCCAAATCAAAATCTTGAAGTAACAAGACTCATTGCATCAGCCTAGCTTTGGAATCTTTCTTCATCATCAAGTATCGAAGTACGACAAGATCAGTATTAACTATGACCTTGGTGCCCATGAGATACGACCGAAAATTCTCTATTGCAAACAAAATTGCCAACAACTCTTTTTTAGTTGCCATGTAATTCACTTGAGCATCATTTATTGCCTTGCTCACATAATGCACCAGGTGAAATATTTTATTCTCTCTTTGACCCAAGATTGGCCCAACTGCAACATCACCCTCGTCACACATGAGCTCAAAAGGAAAGATCCAATTGCGTGCGATAATAATAGGAGCGGTGGTCAACTTTTACTTGATGAGTTCAAAATTTGTCATGCATTCCCCATTGAATACGAACTTTGCATCCTTTTCCAAAATTTTGCACAAAAGATTCACTACCTTTGAAAAGTCCTTGATAAATCTCCAGTGGAACTCTGCATGACAAAGAAAACTTCTAACCCCCTTGATAGAAATAGGGGGGAGGGAGCCTTGAAATCACCTCAATTTTAGTTTTGTCGACCTCTATACCGCGCTTTGATATTTTATAGCCAAGACTATTCCCTCCACAACCATGAAGTGGCATTTTCCCCAGTTGAGCACAAGATTAGTTTCTTCACACCGGGCCGACACCATATCAAGATTTTTGAAACATTCATCAAACGAGTCACCCACAACACTAAAGTCATCCATGAACATCTCCAGAATGTCATCCACCATGTCGGCAAATATGGCCATCATACACTGCTGGAATGTAGCCGGTGCATTACGCAACCTAAATGGCATCCTAGAAAAGGCAAAGGTACCATATGGGCAAGTGAAAGTGGTATTCTCATAATCTTACGGAGCAATCAAAATTTGGTTGTACCCAGAATACCCATCCAAGAAACAGTAGAAGGCATGCCCAGCAAGTTTATATAGCATCTAGTAAAGAAAAGTAAATGGAAAGTGATCCCTGCAGGTCACTTTGTTCAACTTGCGGCAATCCATGCACACTCTCCATCCGGTGACACTCTTAGTAGGAATAAACTCACTTTGCGCATTGGTATCCACGATCATACCATACTTCTTCGGCACATATTGCACCAACAAAGTCAAAGAACTATTAGAGATGCGGTACATAATCGCGGCATCCAAGCACTTGATCACCTCCTTGTCCATAACTTCTTTCATTACCTCGTTCAACATCCATTGATGTTACAAGGAGGGATTTTCCATCTTCAAGAATAATCTTATGCATACAAAAGGCGGGGCTTAGCCCCCAAATATTAGCTAAAGTCCATTTAATTGCATTCTTCCATTTTTGGAGCAGCCCAGTCTGGAATATACCTGCATGTTATGTAAAGTTGAACTATGGCCTAATAATTCATACTTGAGTTGTGGAGGCAACAACTTCAACTCTAACATGGGAGGTTCCTCGATTGAGGGTTTTGTTGGTGGAGTCTTCCTATTTTCAAAATCCAAAGAGAGCTTGCGAGTCTCATAAGAATAAGAGCCCATTACATGTAAAACATTAACACACTCCACCCAACCTTCATCTTCATTTACATTAAGGTTCAACAATACCACCTCTAGAGGGTCCTCCACATTAATCATTGCACTAGTATCATCAATTATCACGGTCGTGATAAAATCCACGAACGAGCACACTTTAGTACAGTTGGGCTGCTTTATTGACTTACACACGAAAGACCACTTTTTCTTCACCCACCCGGAAGGTGAGTTCCCCTGTTTCCACATCATCTAAGTCCTTCCCAGTTGCAAGGAAAGGTCTTCCCAAGGTTATAGGTACCTCAAAATTGACCTCGCAGTCGGGAATCACAAAATCAACCGGCAAGATAAATTTGTCCACCCGGACAAGAACATCATCAATTATACCCAATGGCCTCTTCATTGTTCTTTCCGCCATTTGCAATCTCATGGAAGTCGGTATCAGTCGACCAATACCCATAGTCTTGAACTAAGTAGGGCATCAAGTTGATACTTACCTCAAGTCATATAGAGTTTTTGCAACGTCTGCACTCCTATTGGTGCAAGGAATGGTGAAAGCACTGATATGTTCTAGCCACGAATCCATTGAGTGCACTATTGCACTAACTTGGTAAATCTTGATAGCTTCACAATCCATGGATCTTTTTTTTTGTCACCAAGTCTCTCATGAATTTGGCGTAACCAGACATTTTCTTTAAAGCATCCACCTAAGGAACATTAATGGATAAGCTCTTCATCATGTCAATAAATTTCTTAAAACTGGTTCTCATTTTTCTGCTTCGCGAGTCTTTAAGGATAAGGTGGAAGTGACGTTGGCAAAGGAGCCTTGGCTTTAGGCACAACCATTTTCGGCATGTCTATAATGTGTTCCCTAGACGGGTTTACGTCATTCCGATTTTCCACCTCGGTATCTTGATATCAATCCTCACCTTATCTTCCAAGTTCTCATCAATCACGTTTTCAACCACCAAAGGGATCTCATTCTCTTGCAACTCAACTTCATCACTCAAAATTTTTGTTTGTATGGAGGCATTCACATCACCATCTCATCCAATTCTTGTAGTTAATGTCAATGCATGCCAGGTATTGTTCCCACCCTTCGGGTTGACTACTTTGTCACTAGTTAGAGCCCCTTAGGGCTAGTATTCAAGGATTGAGATTTGGCCTAGTTGAACCTCCAAGTTTCTGATTGAAGTATTGTGGGATGCCAACTGAACATCGAAGTCATCATTCCTTTTCATCATCTGATCAAACATCATTTCGGTTCTCCCATGTCACTGCTGGATGAACTAGGACCTTGGGATAGAAATGTGGGTGGATTGTTCGGTTTTTAATACATCGGGGCCTTTGAAAACCTTGCCCCCGATGTCCCTGATTGTTATTGTTGCAACCACCCGGATTGTTATTTCTACCCCAATTGTTGTTATTGTTACCCCAGTTACGCTGATTATAATGATTATTACTCTAGTTTCCCCAATTTGGATTTTGGTTGATGTTCCTCCAATTATTCTTCCTTTGTTGTTGTTGATTTCTCCAATTTCCTTAGGATCTCCATTCTGGCTATTGGTTAGAAGAATTTCCCTTTTGGCCTTGATAGGTGTTCACGTATTGCACTTATTCATTCTGCTTATCGTACCAATCATCTTGGAAACCCCCACTATCTTGGTCATATTAATCTGAATTCCCTTGGTTTTGTTGCCCTCTTTGTCTTCTTTTGTTCACTAACATATTGACAACCTTCATAGCTTTTACTTGTCATGGAATTTGAACCTGTTGTAATTATGCCCCTGATAGCTAGTTCATTATTATTTTAAGTTCTGGTACTACCCACCCACAATGATGGAGATCTTTGTGTAAGTTCATGACCATGGGGTCACCCCATGGCACATTTGCTCGACTTTGACTAGCGGAAGAAATGTTCGCCATCTCATCCAATATCTCACAAGCTTGATCATACGGTATGTTCATGAAATTGCCCCTAGCTAGTTGGTTCACTATACACTGATTTGTTGTGTTAACGCCTCGGTAGTATGTCTGTTGTATCATGCCTCAGTCACATAATTATTTGGGCATTCCTTCAGCATAGTCTTGTATCTCTCCCATATCTCATGTAGTCGTTCGTTGGGCTCCTGTTTGAAAGCTAAGATTTCATACCTTAAAGTTGTTATATGATCCGATGAGAAAAACTTTGAAATGTATTTATCCACCAACTCATCCCATGTATGGATGGAGTGGTTGAGGAGTCTCTCCAGCCAATCCAACGCCTTCCCTTGAATAAAGAAAGGGAATAATCTCAACCGCAAAGAATCCTTGAACACGTTAGTTTGCTTTCTCCCCCAACATGTATTAACAAATCCTTTAAGGTGCTTGTAAGAATTTTGATGGGGAGCACCCGTGATATACTATCGCGGCTCCAACAATGTCAACATTATGTTGGTAATTTTAAAATTGCCAACCCGGGGTGGGACAATTGCACAAACATATCCTTGGTTAGGAAGAACTCGAGGTACATCTCTGGGAGGTAGTGGGGGAGAGTCTGATATGTCATTATCATTAGCCTGTCGGCCTCTCCTTTAACCTTGAGGTACAAGAGGCACCTCATCTTCACCGCTATCATCAACCTCCTCCCCCGAGACTACATTTCCAAGAGGGGTCATTGTTGTTGTTTGCCACCATTTTATACCTGAATTGGAGTCATACACAAATTAGTATCATAGAAGGAAAGAAAAATAATACGCAAAACTATTTAGATAGATAGCCAAAACCGTTAGCTCCCCGGGAATAGTGCCAAATAGTGATTGGGTCCAACCCTATACCACTATAAAGTGGAAAGAGCGGTCGATGCAGCTTTTACTCAAGAAAGTCGGTATAGAATCAACAGGGAGCTACAACAATGTTTGGAGTTCGATTTCTATCTAATCTAATAGTGCGTAGTGTTATTGATTACACTTCCAATCATATTTGTTTGTTGTTACTTCTAATTCTATTCAAATGATATGTAAAATTAAGCTAAGTATGAATTCTTGAAAGGTTTTCTAAATGGTTAATGAGGAACTAGGGATGTGACTTTCTCCTAGGTATGTACTTGACTGGTTCTAAAGCCTAAGGAAAAGTTGTTATTCTTGGGATCGCGATATAGCCAATGCACGACACTACCCACTCTATACCCCATGTTAGCTTGTGTTACTTTGCGCTAATTGACTTTCTAATGTCCACTTGGGTGTCAAAATTATGCAAGCATTATAGGCTCATGTCGGGTATTACTATCTCTAGATGTAACCATTTAATTGAGGCTATCGATTACTTAAATACGCCACAGTTCCTTATTGAACTGATTTTCGTAGACTCAAGGTCTCTTTCTAGAGAAGAGCCCTAGTCAAATAGGAACAAATTAGTGTTTGCAACCACTAATTCAACATGAAAAACACAAATCATTCCAAATATCAGCCACCTATAAACATCTAAACCTTAAAACAAAGACCTATTAAATACCCACTGTTGCGCCCCCATTTTCTCGCAACATTGGACTTGTGACACTTTGGGAGGACAACTCGTTCCATTTTGGGATTTGGGTTTGCATTTGAAGAGTCGCCACCTAATAATTAAAGTGCATTAGGAAACTAATAAGGTTTGGATTTGAAGAACTAGAGTTTGGGTAAGGGCAAGACATTATCTCGAGGGGAAGGTGTTAAGCATCCCTCAAGATCCACTAGTGTGGTTCCCGGCCATGTCATATTGTGACTTCACATAATCAAGTAGGCAATTAAGCGCTCAAATACAAAAGGGCTCACATACAATATTGCAAGTATATCGGAACTTGAGAAAGGTAAAGAGGGAAGAAAGTTTATGAAAAAGACTTGCATAATTCCACAAAATAGATGAAAGAAAATAGAGGGAGGGAAGTCCTAGGTTTATGATTAACATGGATCACATCAATGCAATATCCAACAATCACTCCTCAGAAGGGGGTCGCACGTGATATTAGTGCACCAGTCATTATATTCATATCTATCATTCCCACCCTATTAAGGTATTAAAGCGTAGAATGGTATCGTTACTTATTGCATTCTATTACTCGTCTCAATCCTATTAGTCTCTGAGTCAGTGAAACTACTAATCCTAAAGGGGAAGGAGTTAGGGATTTTCAAAATTTCAAAAGGATAAAAAGTTAGGCGACAGGTAATAACAAATAGCATCTAAAAGGGAAGAACATAGCAATTAAGGCTCAAGTAGGCCTCCTAATTTAAAGTGGCAAATTATTTAACATGACTTACAAATACTGATTTTGTCTTTGATTAAGCAAAGTGTAGGACATGTTGAGTTATCACATATTTTCCAGATAAGGAGTCTAAATTTTCCCTAACTAGATATAGTTATCATAACTGATACAGTTAATCAATTACCTATTGGCTTACCTAGGTGAAAATCATAGGTAGGATATCTAACAATGTAGGAGTATAATGATTTTAAGGAAACATTTATTGATTCTAGAAAAGGGATCCACAAATTTTTAAGACTAATTTAAGATTCCAAAACAAAACTGATTCAGTTAATTTAGTCCTATAGGCATGGTCTCTAAGTGGCATTGATTTTGACAGTTGCAAGAGTCCTATAGACATGATCTATAAATGGATTAATTATTATTAAGCCTAAAGTTGTTTGCCTAGTGGCGTATATAGAACTACATAAAGACTTATACGCATGCTTTCCAAGTGCAAAAATGTAGTTTATAAAAAACCCTATATGCATGTTTTCCAAGTGCAAAAATGTAGAATTATAAAAGACCCTATAGGCATGTTTTCTAAGCACAAAAAAATGTAGAATTATAAAAGACCCTATATGCATGTTTTCTAAGCGCAAAAATGCAGAACTATAAAAGACCTTTTAGTTATGTTTTTCTACCATTTACATGCATTCGTTCCCCATCCCTTTCCATTATCCATCACAATAGTTATTACAAAATTATTACAGACCGAATGAATAAAAAAAGTAAAAACTACATCAGTGATTAAGCTACATCCAATCAGCATAATTCAAACTCAAAGTCCAATAATATGAGATAAACCAACTTCCAGGATCAGATTTACAAAAACCTTTCTCATATATGGAGTGTGTCAAAGTTCCCAAGAGTCTCAAAGGGACTTCGGGCAGTGCGTACATCCCAAAATATTTCGGAATCAAGAACATAGTGTAGTATGGAAAGGCCAACTCTCAGATGTCCAAGTTTAGAGGGAGATCAGGGTCTCAAAGCAAGGCTCATAAGAGAATGAACAACATTTATGCATTTGATGAACAACGTGTTTCGGCCGTATCTGGATTCATTTGTGATTGTTTTTATTGATGACGTCTTGATGTACTCGTGTAGCCAGGAGGAGCATGCTCAGCATTTGATAGTGTTATTACATAGATTGAGGGAGGAGAAGCTTTATGCAAAGTTCTCTAAGTATGAGTTATGGCTTGGGTCTGTGGCTTTTCTAGGACACGTGGTGTCTAGTGATGGTATTCAGGTTGAACCAAAGAAGATAGAGGTGGTGTAGAGTTCGCCTAGACTATCCTCAGCCACGGACATTCGGAGTTTCCTCAGTTTTGCAGGGTATTATCACCGGTTTGTCTAGGGTTTTTAATTTATTTCTTCATCCTTGACCAAGTTGATGTAGAAGGGTGCACCATTTGTATGGTCGGGCGAGTGCGAGGAGAGCTTTCAGAAGCTCAAGTCAACTTTGACCATGGCTGTAGTGTTAGTTTTGCCATTAGCTTCAGGTTCTTACACCGTGTATTGTGATGCTTCAAGAGTTGGGATTGCATGTGTGTTGATGTAGAAGGGTAGAGTTATTGCATATGCTTCTCGTCAGTTGAAGACTCATGAGAAGAACTACCTCGTACATGATTTAGAGTTTGTTGCTATAGTTTATGCTTTGAAGATTTCGAGGCACTACTTATATGGCGTATCCTGTAAGGTGTATATTGATCATCGCAGTCTTCAGCATTTGTTCAAATCGAAGGATCTTAATTTGAGACAGCGGGGATGGCTTGAGTTTCATAAGGATTATGACATTGCCATTTTGTATCATCCGAGGAAAACCAATATAGTGGCCGATGCTTTGAATCGAAAGGCGGTGAGTATGGGTAGCTTGGCGTACATTCTAGTTGGGGAGAGGCCCTTTGGAGTTGATGTCCAGGCTTTGGCCAATAAGATGGTAAGGCTAGATATTTCGGAGCCTAGTCGGGTGTTGGCTTGTGTGGTATTACATTCTTCCTTTTATGACAGCATTAAAGAACGCTAGTATGATGATCCACATTTTCTTGTCCTTAAGGAGAGAGTTCAACATGATGATGCTAGGGATGTGACCATTGATAGTGATGGTGTGTTGAAGATGTAGGGCCAGATTTGGGAGACCAATATGGATGGGCTTTGGGAGTTGATATTGGAGGAGGCCCATAGCTCACGGTATTCTATTCATCCAGGTGCCATGAAGATGTATCAGGATTTGAGACAACATTACTGGTGGAGGAGAATGAAGAAGGATATTGTGAGTCATGTAGCTCGGTGTCTCAACTATCAATAGGTCAAGTATGAGCATCAGAGGCCCGATGGTGTACTTCAGGGTATTGACATTCCCGAGTGAAAGTGCAAGAGGATTACTATGGACTTTATGAGTGGTCTTCCTCGGACAACGAGTAAGTTTGTTTCAATTTGGGTGATTGTGGATCGGCTGACCAAGTCCACGCACATCACTCCGGTGTGTACTACCAATTCTTTGGACGGTTAGCAGAGATTTTTTTCCGGGAGATTGTACGGTTGCATGGGGTCCTAGTTTCCATCAAATAAGATAATGGTACTTAGTTTACTTCTCAGTTCTTGAGGACTTTTCACCGAGAGTTGGGTACACAGGTAGACTGGAGCACAGCGTTTCATCCTCAGACAGACGGGCTGTCCGAGCGTACCATTTAGATATTGGAGGACATGTTGTGTGCCTGTGTTATTGACTTTGGAGGTTCTTGGGCTAATTTCTTCCCTCTTGTAGAGTTTGCTTACAACAAAAACTGTCAATCCAGCATTCAGATGGCACCATATGAGGCCTTATATAGGAGACGGTGTAGATCTCTGGTTGGTTGGTTTGAGGCTGGCGAGGCTAGGTTATTAGGGACAAAGTTGGTCCAGGATGCCTTAGATAAGGTGAAGGGTATTCAGGAGAGACTTCGTACAACTCAGTTGTGTCAGAAGAGTTATGCGGACCGGAAGGTTCGAGATATATCTTATTACATCGTGGGTGAGAAGGTCTTGGTGAAGGTTTCGCCTATGAAGGGCGTTCTGAGAGTCGGAAAGAAAGGGAAGTTGATTCCAGGGTTCATTGGCCTCTTTGATGTACTTAGGAGAATTGGGGAGGTGGCCTATATGCTTTCTTTTCCACCCAGTCTGTCGGGAGTTCACCCGATATTTCATATGTCTATGCTGAGGAAGTATGTTGGGGAACCTTCTCATGTGTTAAACTTCAGTACAATACAGTTGGATGATTATTTGACCTACGATATGGAGCCAGTGGCTATTTTGGGTCATCAAGTTTGGAGATTGAGGTCAAAGGATATAGCTTTGGTAAAGGTGCAGTAGGGAGGTCGGACCGTGGAGGAGGCTGCTTGTGAGACCGAGCGGGAGATGTAGAGTAGATATCCTCACTTGTTTGAGACTCCAGGTATGTTTCTTGACCCGTACGAGGATGAGCGTTTGTTTTAGTTGGGGAGGATGTGACGACCCAACCAGTCGTCACGTGAGTTACCACTCCATTTCCCCATATTATGTTTCTCTATGTTTCAATATCAATATTTGAGTTGATCGAGTAGAATTGAATTGGTTTTAGTTAGAAATTAGGCACTTAGCCTCTTAGAAGGAAACTTGTTTTGAAAAAGTCAACCGGAAGTTGACTATATAGTTAGAGGGCTCGAATGTGAATTTCAGTGAATTGGGAAGCTTTGGGGATGAGTTTTGACATAGGAGTGCGGTCCGAATTGAATTTGGAGGTTCGGTGTAGAATTAGGCTTGAATTGGCGAAGTTTGAATTTTGGCAAATTCCAGTTGATAGGTGAGATTTTGATCCGAGGGTGAGAATGTAATTCTGAGAGTTGTTGTAGCTTCGTTAGGTGATTTAGGATGTGTGTGCAAAAGTTTAGGTCACTCGAACGTTGTTTGGTCAGGTTTTTTATCGAATGTGAGATTCGAAGAATATGATAAACTTAGGGTTGAATCTGTGGTTAATTGATGATTTTTGTGTTGTTTGACGTGTTTTAATGATTGGAACGAGTTTGTATGATGTTTTGGGGTATGTTGGTGTTTTTGGTTGAGGACCAGGGGGCCTCGGTGTTTAACCAAAATATTGAACTTCGATTAAAGCTAGAAAATAATAGAGAAATCGGGTTACTGATAATCAAGAGACCAAAAAATGTTGTAGGCTTTCAATAATCAGAATAGACAGTAAAAAAGATTATATTTCAGCGATTGTTGTTACAATGGGTATAACTTCCTCCTTTTATAGCCTACTCTAGATGGAGGGATAAAACGTAAGTTTTAATGGGCAATAAATAACATTAAGTAAATCATTACACAATCATTTTCATTAAATGCCAATTCTTCAACGTATTGGGCGTTTAATGACTGAATCTGGACTTCTTTCTGCCTTCAGATCCATGCTTTAAATACTTTTTTGGCTCATTTCCGTTGGATGTCTTGAACAGATACGAAGCTCGTGTCTATTCGCTGTTGATGTCCTTCATTTCCGTAGTTACGTTCTCACCTGTTCTAAATAGGTACGGGACTTCTTAATCGAATTTCACCTCGTGCCTAATTTACTTCTTCGTATCTCCTCCTCAAAATAATAATTTTTTTGTTTGATATTCTAGGCGTCTTTCCACGTCATAAAATGTTTTTTCCTAATACAGATAGTCCCCCCACTTTCTATTTATTTATCATTTAAATATATGGGAAGTGGATTCTTACAAAAGGGAATTTTTGTCATCATAAATGTTGTGTCAGTGTTGGCGCTTCAATTGTCTCCTCCATTTAATGTTCTTCACATGTGTTGCCTTCTGATTCGACCATGTAGCTCTACACCCTTTTTTTCTAGGCTTTCTTAACCTTTCTTTTCGAGAAGTGACAGTTCTCCTTAATATAGTTTTCCATTTATACCTCTTTAGTTTTACTAGTTGCCTCTTTACCATACTTTGAATCTTCAACTTTCTTCTGCATCCAGTAATCCTTTTTTCCTTTCTTCCAAGAACCAATTTTAACCAGCAATGGCATCTTCAAAACTTAACCCCAGAAAGGTCCCGAACCTTGCTCAGTTTCCTAACGCCCCTCCTTCGATTAGGCTCAGCAAAGACAAAGAAGGAAGACTTCGCTCTCTAAGGTCATCGCGCGAGGGGTCATTTGGTAATACCCCTTCTTCCCCAAACCCGAATGTCACAAGTTCTTCTTCTAAAGTATCTCCCTCTAAAGGTAAAGAGCTTTTTTACCCTTCTTCATAACCTTCGATTGAGGACATTGTTCCCAGTGACTTATCGTTCTCGAGTGATAAAACGTTACTCTTGAAGCAAGTAGAAAAGTTGGATAAACTTGATGCTTATGTTTCTCTTCTAACCAAACTCTCAATCCCAACCATTAGGAATAAGTGTTATTGGAGAGAAAATCTTCGAGTGTCAATTCCTACTAGTCAGCAAAGGATCTCTTCTTCTAGGAATGGATATTCATTTGTTTACACCTATCCTTTCACTTGGGGACTGAAACCTGCTGTAGATCCGGTCATCCTCGATTTTTGCCATTTTTTCAATGTTTGCCTAGGTCAAGTCGGACCATTAGTATGGAGGGCAGTGGCTTGTTTGAGGTTTTTTTCTACAAAGGCCAAGGTTGATTTCACCCTTGCTCACCTCATTCACTTGTACCATCCGAACCTGATGCGTCACGGTTTCTTTACCTTAACTACCAGGAGTAAAAAGGTTTTGGTAAACCTGGACGACATTATTGACCGTGGATGGTATCTTCGTTATATTGCTGTTCGCACGGTGGATTTGCTAGGTGAAACAAATATTTCCTTCTCGGAGAAGTGGAACTTTGCACGTAAGTTTTCTGGTTATCATTTATTTTTGTCTTTAGAGATTTTGATTTTTTCTTTGATCCAATTCCTTTGGTGGATTTTACAGCAACCATGGGGGGGCGTGGAACCTGTTCCCAACTTCTGTGGTTGGGTAGATTCGATTCTGAAAGTGGCTCCCAGAGAAGAAAGAACTTGGAAGTCTATTTCTTCTCTTAACAACTGGAAAGTGAAAACACACGGTGCGTATGTTTTTATGATCACATGCGTGTAGTAGATTCAGTTTTCTACAACATGGACTTCATTTTTTTTATATATATCCTTTTGTTTTAGGGTTCGGGAATAAAGAAATGTAACCCGACGTAGCTATGGCTTTGTGAGTTGCTGCCAATGCTGCTCTTGATCTGGACAAGACCAAAGCTTTGATAGCAGTGAAGAGAAAGTTGTTGGCAGCTGATGCTAGCGCGGGGGTAGAGGAGAGGCCAAAAATAAGAAGACGTGGAAATGAGATTGAGGGTGCTCCCGCTCATACCTCTTCAGTTGAGACTGCCTTGGTTGAGGAAGAAGCCGCTCCACTAGACTTTAGTGATCCTACACCCCGTCTTCTTATTGAAGGTAGCGAGTTCGACCCTACTTTAAATGAAGTTCCTTTATCTTCCTCACTTCCCGTTTCTCCCAATTTGTTTTCTTCTTCTTTACCCGTAAGTGTTTTTGACCTTACATTGGGTTCCTCTTTATCACTTTCGGCGGGTATTTCTGCTCCCATATTTATTCAACCTCTCGAGCTTGTTCCTATTCAAGCTCCCGTACCTTCTACCATTCTTCCTTCTTCTTCCACTCCTTCTTCCATTCCCCCATCTTCCTCTTTAGTACACTCGGAAACCAGACCGAGTAGCAGCGGTATGATTATGAGAAAGGTCACACTTGAAGTAACTGCTACTAACCTATTAAGGAAGATCGGTGGTGCTGATATGTGGCTGGAGCCTTTGATAAGGGATTTGGAGAGAAGAAAGATGGAAGACCACAGCTGTTTATCTCTGATGAACGACGTAGTTCATTCGACTTTGAAGGTAATTTCTTTTTGAATATTAATTTCCCCTTCCTCGTAGGTATTTATTTTTGTACCTTTATATTTGCAGGCTAACTTAATCAGCACGGAGCTTATGGGGAGGATCTCTTCCTTGGAGAGAAAGGCTCGTGAATCTTCTAAAGTTTCTGAAGAAATTCAATTTGAAGCTCAAAATTGGAAGGAGCAATATGGAAGTGCTTTGATGGATGTGGAGGAACTTCGAGACGAGAAAGCCCGTTTGGAGCGAGAGAATCGTGCTTTATCAACCGACCTAGGAGTGTCCCATGCCACCTTGAGTCAAGTTAAGAATTCCAAGGATATCTTTAATGACTCGTTGTTAAAGGCGAATGAAAAGATCAAAGGGCTCGAAGAACTCATGAAGAGGAATGAAGATTATGCCAAGGAGTTAGAGCAAAGCTTGAGGCAAGCCCGGGTCGATTTGAAGACTTCCTCGGACAAGATCCACACCTTAGAAGATTCTAACATTGCTCTCAAGACGTCTCTTGACTCCCAACTAACTGAGCAAGAAGCAATGATAAATTCTCTTGCTACGCGGGAGAAGGATTACGAGACTCTGGAGAAGGAATATAACTCTCCTGCAGAGAATTTCAACTATAAAGTCAACTGGGCTTTTCTTACATCACGCCGGGATGTATTATTGGAGGTTACTCAAGAGGGTTTTAATTTACAATCTGAAATACCCAAGATTGTAGATGTGATTGAAAAAAGTAACCAACCTGAAGGCACTCCCGAGCAGCCTATCAGTATTCCTTCTCCCGTATGTGGGACTTCTGAGGTAGTGACTCCGGTGGATGGCGAAGCTATTACTGAAGATACCGGAGTTCTTGAAAATGAAGCTATCCCTGCTCCTGCTACATCCTCTGACACTCCTTCCTTTCCAGTGATTATTTGATGGAAAAGTTTTTTTTTTGTTTTGTTATGTTTTCCTTTGGTGGTTTAATCCTTGTAAAAGGATTTTTTGTAATGAAGTCTCCAGTTCCTAAAATGGGGTGAACTTATTTAAATATAATTGCAATTTGAATGATCAAATTTGTTGTGCCGTCTTAGGGGTTTACTTAATACCTCCTTTTGTTCGTGCCTATCTATGTATTTAGGACTTTATAGAATAATTTTTGCTTTTTTATAATTTTAGAAAATGCTTTATGATTCTACTCGTGGACTTGTCAACACGAGGATTATAAAAGAGGGCCCTTTTATATATTGGCACTTAATGAAGAAGACGTCTCAACTTCATAAAATGGTGCTATACGATGGAAGAGATAGGAAACACATGTTTTTCTTTTTCTCTGTACGAAATAACTTTGCCAAGCTTTTTATTCATGAGCTTGGGGTAAAGTTTTTGAATGATACATGTGTTATAGTACGTCTATGACTTCCTCGCAACTATTTTTTGTGCAACATATTTTTTATAAAAAATACACAAGGTTTTCCTTTACAACCTGTTTTAGCATGTAACCATAGTCTTATCTTTATGTATTTAGAAAGGACTTGGAGAGTATTTACGATATTGCGATTTTGCAAAATAGTGTAACTGAATCTTAGTTAGCTGGAGAAGCATGTTCCCAAAGGTATTGTGTGCGGTAAGCCCACCATCCAAGGCGTTACCCACGTACAAGTATTTTAAGGTTATCCTGGTTGACCAAGCCCATGCTTCCATCCGTAATGATCCAAGAATTAACTGGATCTGCAACCCAGTGCATAAGCACAGAGGACTTCGTGGTCTTATTTCAGATGGTAAGAAATACACGGATCTCTGCTGTTGCCATTAATTTGCTTGGTAGTTTTGAGCCATTGTTGTTTCCTAGTTTTGCCTTTAGAGTTGTAATCCTGCAAGTCCTGCTTACTTTGAATTCCCGTATCTCTTTTACAGTCACGCGCCTGCTATCTTGCACGTAGCTACATGTACCGTATAGTCCCCAAGTGTTCAAGCGCGGTAGGAATGAGGTCATGAGCATTTGGTTGTTACTCGTAAGCCGACCTTTTCTCTGAAACAAAAAGTGCACGGGACTCGAAGATACGTTTTTTAGATGTAAACTACCTACCCATATTCATTTCCATCAGATCTATGTAACCTTAGGCTCAGAATTTATGAGTATTCTATTTTGCCATGCAGGTTGTATCTCATCATCTAGTACGGGTTAGGATTTGTGCCTAGCATCTAAAACCGTTAGTAAAATCACAAAGGAGAAAAATTAATTCTATATGAAGGTACCTGAACGTATTTACTTTCTTAAAAGTAGTATTTTTTCAGGTGTACAGCATTCCAATGTGAAGGAAGAATTTCATTGTCCATGGTTCCTAACTCATATGCTCCTTTGCCTGCCACGGATTTTGTACGGTCCTTCCCATGTTGGACTTAACTTCCCCGAATTTGCCTTCGAGGATTGAAACACCTTTTTGAGCATGAAGTCCCCAGTTTTTAAGAATTTGAGACGTGCTTTTCGATTATAGTACCGTTCAATCATTTGTTTTTGGGATGCCATCCTTATCAATGCTGCCTCCCTTCTTCCTTCTACCAGATCCAAGTTAACTCGTAACTCCTCATTGTTCGCATCTTCCCTCGCATGATCGTACCTTATACTTGGTTCCCCTATTTCAATGGGAATCAAGGCTTCTGCACCATAAACCATGGAGAATGAGGTTTCGCCCGTACTTGTTTTTGAAGTTGTCCGATAAGCCCACAATACAACTGGAAGCACTTCAGGCCAATTACCTTTTGAATCTTGCAACATCTTTTTCAAATTATTGATGATTATTTTTTTCATGGATTCTGCTTGCCCATTACCGACTGGATGATATGGAGTCGATGTTATTCTCTTGAATTGCCAGCTTTGAAAGAACTCTGTAATTTGTGCTCTTATGAATTGCGGACCATTGTCGCACACGATTTCCTTTGGAACCCCAAATCGGCATATTATATTTCTCCAGATAAAAACTTTGACTTCTTTCTCTCGTACATGTTTGAATGCTCCTGCTTCTACCCATTTGGTGAAATAGTCAGTAAGCACGAGTAGAAATTTTACCTGACCGTTTGCTTGTGGTAGTGGACCCACAGTATCCATCCCCCCACTTCATGAAGAGCCATGAGGGCTATGATTGGATGTAACAGCTCAGCTGGCCTATGCATGTTGTTCCCGTACCTTTGGCATTTATCACATGTAGATATGAAATCGTTTGCTTCTTCTTCCATTTTGGGCCGATAGTACCCGGCCCGTATCAATGTTTTTACCAACGATCGGCCTCCCGCATGATTTCCACAGTGTCCTTCATGTATTTCCCTCATTACATACTCCATTTGCGAGGGACCGAGACACCTTACTAGAGGACCTCCGAACATCTTTCGATAAAGATTTCCTTGGTGTAAACAGTAACGGGCAGCATTCTTTCGTAATGCATGAGCCTTTGTTTTATCATTAGGTACGGTTCCATACTGAAAAAAAAACAATAATTTCATTTCTCCAATCCCATGTCAGATGATTAAAATTTACCTCGTTCTTATCAGGCTCGAGAATGGAATAAAATAAATATATAATTGAAGCATTTGTGTCGTTTGCTATATCTGTCTTCCAAGTCTCGAATTGTCTCACTAATTCTCGCACCTTCTCAAGATATTCCTGCATTCTGGTTTCTCTGGCTACAAGAAGTCCCCAGCACTTGATTTACTACTAGCTGCGAATCACTTTTGATTATGACTTGCTTGATGCCGAGTTTGAGTGCCAACTCCAAACCTGTAATCACAGCTTCATACTCTGTTTCATTGTTAGTGATAGAAGGACACTTTATAACTTGTCTAATTGTTTCTCCTATTGGTGGGATTTAAACAATTCCTAAACCTGCCCCTTTTACATTAGATGAGCCATCAGTAAATAAAGTCCAAATCCCTGGGTTTGCACCGTTAAAAACCTGTAATTCTTTTTCTGCCTCTAAGTGCATCCCCTGACTAAAATCAGCTACGAAATCTGCGAGTACTTGGGATTTAATAGCAGTTCTAGATTGGTAAATTATTTCATATTCACTTAATTCTATAGAGGTTCGCCTAGAAGCAGCCACCCTTGAAAGAGTGCGTAATAGCTCACTGATCGAGCGCTCTTGCCCATTTTGCTAATCTACCTGATAATTCAAGTTTATACAAAATATTTCTTAGGGGAAAGGCCGTAACTACAACGATAGGGTGACATTGGAAATAAGGTCTTAGCTTCCTAGATGCCATAATTAGTGCTAATGCTAGGTTTTCCAAATGCGGATACCTGGTTTCCGCATCTAATAAAGTTTTGCTTACGTAATAAACAGGAGATTGCTTACCTTGGTCTTCACGAACAAGAACAGCACTTACCGCTACTTCTAAGAGTGCCAGATAGATAAGCATCTTCTCACCTTCTCTTGGTTTTGCCAATAGGGGCGGATTTGACAGGTAGGTTTTCAAATCTTTAAGAGCTTGTTGACAATCTTCATTCCACTCGAAATGATCTTGTTTCTTCAGTGCCGAGAAGAATTTAAAGCATTTTTCACATGATTTAGAAATAAATCTCCCTAGAGCTGCGATTCTTCCAGTCAATCTTTGAACCTCCTTTTTATTTGTAAGGATATCGGGTATTTCTTCGATTGCTTTAATCTGTGAAGGGTTCACCTCAATGCCACGGTTAGAAACAAGAAAACCCAAAAATTTACCCGAGGCTACTCCAAATGCACATTTCTCTGGGTTAAGTTTCATATTGTACTTACGCAAAATTTCAAACGTGACAGATAAATGAGAGATGTGATCATCAGAGTGTTGAGTTTTAACAAGCATATCGTCTATATATACTTCCATGGGTTTCCCTAAATGTTCTTGAAACATTTTGGTGACTAACCTTTGATAGGTTGCACCAGCATTTTTAAGACCAAAAGGCATTACTTCATAGCAGTAAGTCCCCAGTCAGTGACAAAGGAGGTCTTCTCCTCATCGTTGGGGTGCATTTTAATTTGATTGTACCCCGAATATGCATCTAAAAAACTTAGAAGTTCATGACCTGCCGTGGCGTCTATCATTTGATCTATATGAGGTAAGGGAAAAGAATCTTTTGTACAAGCCTTATTGAGATCAGTATAATCTACACAAACTCGCCACTTACCATTTTTCTTAGGTATGGCCACCGTATTGGCTAACCAATCAGGATACTTTACCTCGCGAATTGACCCAATTTGTAATAATTTTTGGACTTCATCTTGAATTACTTGATTCTTGAAGGCTCCTTGCTTTCTTTTCTTCTGTTTGATTGGAATGTAATTTGGATCCACGTTGAGTTTATGAGTCATTACTTCCGGTGGTATGCCTATCATATCAGCATGGGACCAAGCAAAACAGTCCCCGTTAGTTTTCAAAAATTCAATTAATGTACCTAGCATATCAGACCTTAGGTTGACCCCTACATAAACGTTTCTCTCGGGCCATTATTCGTATAAAACCACTGCTTCGAGCTCTTGAATTGTTGTTTTGATATTTTCATTTTCCTCGGGTTCTTGAATAACTCGGGCCTCGAGTCTAAATATGTTTTTTAAGTGAATTTTGAATTTTATCGCCCTCAACTGCCTCGTCGGAGTTCGTATTTGCTACGACGTTGATACTCCTGGCTATTCGTTGATCCCCTCGGATTTGTCGTACTCCCCAAGGCGACGGAAATTTGATGACTTGATGTAGAGTTGAAGGAACAACATCCATATCATGAATCCATGGCCTCCCCAAGATTAGGTTATAAGCCATTTCTATATTTACTACCTGAAATTTGGTTTCTTTAACAACTCCCGCAACATAAGTTGTTAAGACTACTTCTCCCATCGTTATCACATTCGTATTATCAAAGCCTGATAATATATGCGCCTTAGGTATCATCATATTTTCAGCTTGTATTTCTTGTAGTACTTTTAGTAAGATGATGTTGACAGAGCTTCCCGGATCGATTAAGACTCGCCTCACATCAGTATCGTGCACGAGTAAAGAAATAACCAGTGCGTCGTTGTGAGGGGTGATCATTCCTTCGGTGTCTGCATCATCAAAAATCATACTTTCATCCTCCAAGGTTTGGCGTACTCACTTCCCATGCGTAATAACCACCTTAGAAATTTTTTGTGAAGCTGTATACGTTATTCCATAGATATCCTCTCCACCGCTGATAACGTTCAATGTATCGTGTGACATGATGTTCACAACAAATGAAACGCATAAGTTCTAAAAAGAATCGATTATCAGATTCCCAGTAATGGAACCAATTTGTTTAACCAAAATATTGAACTTCGATGAAAGCTAGAAAATAATAGAGAAATCGGGTTACTGATAATCAAGAGACCGAAAAAATGTAGTAGGCTTTCAATAATCAGAATAGACAGTAAAAAAGGTTATATTTCAGTGACTGTTGTTACAATGGGTATAACTTCCTCCTTTTATAACCTACTCTAGATGGAGGGATAAAACGTAAGTTTTAATGGGCAATAAATAGCATTAAGTAAAACGTTACACAATCATTTTCATTAAATGCCAATTCTTCAACGTATTGGGCGTTTAATGACTGAATCTGGACTTCTTTCTGCCTTCAGATCCATGCTTTAAATACTTTTTTGGCTTATTTCCGTTGGATGTCTTGAACAGATACGAAGCTCGTGTCTATTCGCTGTTGATGTCCTTCATCTCCGTAGTTACGTTCTCACCTGTTCTAAATAGGTACGGGACTTCTTAATCGAGTTTCACCCAGTGCCTAATTTACTTCTTCGTATCTCCTCCTCAAAATAATAATTTTTTTGTTTGATATTCCACGTGTTTTTCCACGTCATAAAAAGTTTTTTCCCAATACACTCGAGGTGATTCTGGGTGACCAAACTGAAGAAATTAGACTTGGAGTGTTGCAGAAAATGCAACAGCAGTTGCAGGCTATTTTAAGCCTCGCGTTCGTGTGGTAGGTGTCGCGGTCGCGTAGAGTTATGTTGAGAGGGTAGGAAGTTGTTCATCGCATTCGCGTTAGATCTACGCGTTCGCGTAGGTTAAGGCATTGGTGCATCGCGTTCGCGTTGCTGGGCACACGTCCGCGTAAAAGGAAAAATAGAGGGTCAGTTGGGTGTTCAACGCGTTCGCGTTGATTGGAGCCTCAACCTTCGCGTTCACAGGAGACCAGACGCGTTCGCGAAGGGCATTTTTGTCAGCTAAAATGTTGGTCATAGCGAACGCGATGGAGGCTCGCATTCGCATTGAAGAATCTGGGCAATTGCAGAAGGGTTTTATAGGGACATTTTATCCGCGACCCATTTGATATTTCCTCCATTTTGAACCACCTCAAGAGCTTTTGGGTAGAAATTGAAGGGAGTTTTGACGGGAATCGATTGGAGGTAAGTCTCGTGACCTAGAAACGCTATTTTATTAAAGATTCTATCTTTAATTCTTGGAAAACTAGGTGAAAAATTGAACAACTAGGGCTTGGGTTTTTAAATGAGAAAATGGGATTTGAGGGAGCATTTGGACTCCACTTTTGATGAATTTTATATGTACGGACTCGTGGCGAGACGAGGAACCCGGTGATGTGAATTTCGTAATTTTTCGAGAAGTGGTACCGGGGCTTGGGTTTTGCCAACTTCATTTTTTGGGTATTTTTCGAGTTCTTCCAGTTGGGTTATGTTCCCTTAACTTATTATAACGTATTCCTTGTGGTTTTGGTCAGATTCGGCGCACGAGGAGGTTTATTCGAGAGGAAAATGCTTAGCAAACTAGACTTGTGGCCGGTTTTAGGTGAGTAATTGATGTAATTGGTGCTCTGAGGGTTTGAAACCTTGTCTTTCACATCGTAACACTATATTGAGGCGTGACGCGCATTCCACGATGAGTGTGAGGTCGTTTACAAATGGGGATTGAGACTTGGTCCATCCCGTGTGTGATTTCTACTATATGGGCGATTGAGACGCATACCTTATCACTGTAAATTGGGCGTATTGCCGTGTTTGGGGCCTTTGTGCTGACCTGTAGAATCCTAAGGGGATCCTTGTGTCTTTTACCTTACTTGTGTGTGTGAGCACGCGATTTTTGCCTCGTATGATTTACTCCTACATGATTCTTAAAATTAGGATTTTTCTTTTTATTATTTAATTTTTAGGATTTAATTGCATAATTTTCATGTTTATTTGCATAATTCATAAAAAATACAAAATAGTGCATTTGCATTTAGGATTTATTTTTACATTTTTAGAATTAATTGGTTATTATTTGCTTTATGAAAAATTAAAAAATCACAAAAATAGCTCATTTTTATTTTTTGTCTTTCATTTTAGTTCATTGATTTTTCACTTTTAATAGAGATTTAAGTAATTTTTACAATTTTAATAATTAGTTAATTAGTTTAATTTTTTACATTTTCATATAATCTAGAATTTTTAATTTTTACAGTTTTCAAATTAAACAAGAAGAAGAAAGAAAAATAAAAGAAAAGGAAATTAAAGGAAGAAATAGGAAAAGGGGTTCATTTTCGGATTTGGGCTAGCCCCATGCACCCAATCCAGCACAAAATCCTCCCCTATACAAATTAAAGCCCTAACCCAAACCTTAAGGAGAGAACTTCAGTTATAGCCCATCGGGCAAAACAAATATCATTTAGCAGCCCAAAATTTCAATATACATTTTATAGCCCAAAAATAATTCACGTGGCTAGCCCAAACCACTTTCTACTTCTTTCTTCAGCAATTCGGATTCATCCATTGGAGATCCCTCGATTGAGCTCGTAAGTTTCTCGATTTCTATTTGATCACATCGCTATCGTGAAGAAGCTAGAATTTCTCTTGCTCCAGCGCCGCTATCTTCTATTTTTACAATATCAAGAGAGCTTCTGCCTACAGAAGTTACGAGAAAAGTGTTAAATCACTCAAACCTCATCTTTCCCCTCGGAGCAAGAGCGAGTTCGTCATGACTGTTCTCATCTGTAATCTACTACTACTACATGGATGATAACGAAAACATAAAATTAAAAAGAAGTAAGCAACTGAAATGAATTTTAAGTCTCATTTCTTGACAGAAAAAGGATTCACACGTGCTCAAATTGTATATCTCCATCACAAAAAAATAAAGAAAGATTAGGCAAGACTACCATCACTCATGTGCAAAAGGATTGCACGCTAATCTTTCTTTCATTTTTCAAATTTTAAAAGGAAAATTGGTGTTTCTCGTGGTTTCAATGATTATCAAACTTTGGTTTTGATATTTCACAGACAATTAATATAAATAATGCTTTTGACTCATGAATTACATATTCGTTAAATACAAATATATCACGTGAACACTATAATAGTTGACACATTGCAAATATGCTTAGTCAGCTCGTCACTATACAAAAGATATATATATAAAATAAACTGTATTACTATCACTATACAAAAAATATACAAAATAGACTGTCACTATACAAAAAAATATACAAAATAGATGTAATTATACAAAAAATATACAAAATAGATTGTTACTATACAAAAAATATACAAAATAGTTGTTACTATACAAAATATATACAAAACGACAGTCACTATACAAAAATACATGATACACTCCAAAATATTAGAAAATACACATTATACACAATTTTTATACAGATTATACATTCACGATACAAGTTATATTTGGGATACACAAATATATACACTTTAGATACACAAGCGCATTTGAGATAGGCTCAATGTACATCAATGATACACTATCGAACTTAGGATACAATATTTATACATTGCAAAAAAAAAAATTCTCCATTGTGCTAGGTAGGGGTCTCACCTGCGACCATCTGCTTAGGAAATAGGCGTTCTACCCACTAAGCTACAAGCACTTGTGTTGTCATACTCATTCTGTTCGGCTAGTATATGCAATATGTTTAGGCCGAATGATCATTCTTTGAAAGTGGATCAAAATATGGGTTATTAAAATTTTGAGGGGCTATAGATGGTAGTTTTCTGAACCTTAAGCGCCCCATTCCCAAACAAATCGGGCTGACCCACCCCACTTCTCAATATAAAGTCCCCCTTATAACTTTTCCTATCTCAAACCCTAACCCTAAAGCCGAAATCAGTGGCGGCTGCCCCCCCTCCCTCTACTGTTTATCTTCTTCACCCCAATTCACACGAGTTCAACCATGGTACCCTCACCTCCACGTCACCCTCATTCCCAATATTTCCTTTGTCACGGGGTACAAATTTTCTCAGAAAATTGTATAATTTTCGTACAAGAGGGCGATTTGCTGGACTAATGGGAGTCGTGGATTGATGGAAATCAATCCATACCTTCCATTTGTCAACAAAATCGTTCAAAAAGCAAGGGAATTTTTCGGATCCGAGTCAGAAGCTTCGAAAAATTTGAAGTCCATATAAGGTAAGTCTCTGAGACAGAAAATGGACAGAATATATATGTATAATATACGGAATATACATGATATACAGAAAAATCAGAGAAAAAATGTTCTAGGGTTTTTAGTTGTCACTCGCGTCAGACCTTTTTTTTAGTCTACTTTTCTTCAGAAAATATACAAAGGCATCATGGTTTGTGTTCCTTTTTTATGTCGGGTTTACTTCATTTTTAGAGGAAAAAATCACAAAGAAATTACTGAAAATAATTTTTTTTAGCATTTGTTATTTCGTTTGAAGTTCTGTTTCTCAAGGGAGCTTGATTTAAAAATCCAAGTTGAGGTCGAGTTTTCTTTTGGTGTTCCAAAATTTAGTCTTGGCTCGGTTTCAAATCAGTCGATTATTGCTTTGATGTTGTTGTTGTTCGTTTCAAGCTTTGATTCGTAGTTTTGTTGGAGTTGGTTCAAACTGTTGTAATCGTTCAAGTTTCACTAATTGAAGGCTCAAATTCCAGGTTCATCATCATTCATTTCTTTGTTTTTGTTTTGGTATTGAGAATCAGAAACGTTTGAAACTTGTTGGATATTACACTAATCTGTATTCGTATGACGTTAAACTGCTTCTTTTTTTTGATTCTTGTTGGTTCCCTAGCGTGAGAGGAATGCTGAAGTTTCCTTTGAAAATATTCTCGCTTCTAGTTCTACTTGAGTTTTCTAAATTATGCTGAAATTTCTTGCTTATGATGAATCGGAGTGATTCCTTTGGGTTGGTTATAGAATCTTCCAAAAATATTATTTCACTATTTGTTCCTTTATGCAAAAAATCAGTTTGACTCTCTTGTGTGCAAAACCAGTTTTAAAACATACCATCAATGACTGCATTCTGGGTTATAATGATAAATAAATATATATATATATATATATATATATATATATTAAATTGAAGTGCAAATAGCAGTTATTTGTACATGTTTCCTAAAAGGAAACTAGCATATTTTTGGTCATGCTTAGATTTTACCTGTTAATTGTAAAGTAGTTTACACTTTTGTTGCTTTATTTTCAGTAATTATTTTACTTCATATTTTTGTGTATCTTTGTTTGAAACCACTGGAAACATCTACTCTGGGATGTTTTGCGTGCTGGATCCTTAGTCAATAGAATTCAGCTGTGGATATGGCCTAACCGCCACATTATCATGCCACGTAGGTGCTATATCTTACTAGATGTAGATGGAATATCTTAGAACTACAGAGAATTTCCTTGGAAATATTCTAAATATTTATACACTTGTAGGAAGGTTCTAGAGAAATATAAAGGTTTCCTTAGGAAGACCCTAGAACCCTATAGAATTGTTAGGAAAGTCCATAGAAGATTCTAGCTATGTAGGATATTCCAGAGAAGGGACATAGTTATAAATATGGAAGGACTTGTAGAACAATGGTTATATATATACTAGCCCGTAAATGATTAGTATAAAGGGGGAATTCATTTGTAATTCATGAACCAAGCAAAAACAATCAAGTTCTCTCCAACACAAAGCTTCTCTTAATAATTTTCTTGTGTTCTTTCTTCCATTCTCTTAGCGATCTTGAGTGTATACGGCTGACTTGGTATAACAAGAACGTGAGCAAGTTGTGCAAGATCGTGAGCGAGTTGTCAAGTGCCGCACGTGCGCTTAGTTTAAGACTAAGGACATGACAACGTGGTATCAGAGCGAAGGTTTCAACTAAGGGAATGGCGGACGACGGAGAAATTAATGCTGCCAACACCCAAGCCAACGTCATCCAGGGTGCTGCTGGCAAGAGCTGTCGTAACGAAAGAGGAATGCCACAAACAAGAGCCGGGAGGTGCCACCCGAGGTTGTATCAAACAAAGGGCTTACATCCCAAGAATCATTTATCACTGAAGCGAGCGAGAATGAAGTAGAGGTCTTGCTCGAGGATGCCTCGCTCGGTAAAAAATGGGTGATGAAAATGAACGCGGGGATGGACGCCATGGAGATCTTTGGCCAACGCTTGGGGAAGGTGGAAGGAACCCTTGGAGTTCTTGAGAGACACACTCTTGAAGAAATTGAGAGCATTTGAAATGACTTGCAGGGTCGTACGCAGGTTGAGATGGAGCTAAGGAAAACCATCACTACCTTGGTGTGCATACTTATGGAGGCATTCAGCATTATCGATTCCATAAAGGCAAAGATAGAGTCGCACGAGCAGCAAGTTGATGCTAGCGTGACCGAGGTAAACAATACTGTTGTTGTGACAAGGGAGACCAAGATCGAGGCTCCCAAACCGCCAATGTTCAGAGGTGTTCGTGATGCACAAGAAGTAGAGAACTTCATTTGGAACTTGGAGAACTACTTCAGGCATGGCAAGGTGAGAGACGAGGAGGCTAGGATCAACACTGCTGTGTTATACCTCTCGGAGATTGCTTCACTGTGGTGGCATCGAAAGTGTGCTGACATGGAAAAGAGGCTATGCAACATTGAGACGTGGGAGCAGTTCAAGAAGGAGTTGAAGAAGCAATTCTACCCGGTGAATGTGGTGTATAAGGCTAGGCAGAAGCTAAGGGATCTCTGACAGACGGCCCCAATTCGGGAGTATGTGCACAAGTTCACTACCTTAATACTGCAAATCATGTCACTATCTGAGGAAGATTCACTCTTTCACTTCATGAATGGGTTGCAAAATTGGGCAAAGTAGGAGTTAAGAAGACATCAAGTAGCCAATGTGGACGAGGCCATAGTGGTAGCCGAGTCACTTGTTGACTTCAAGATGGATTCTGCCACGTCCAAAGAAGGCAAAGTCGAGAGGGGTGAGGGAGACCGTGACGAGGACAATGGGAAAGGCATAGCCGGTGTATACAAGGGTAATGGCAAGGGGCTATCATATAATGGTCATGTGTCCAAGAGAAATGGCAAGGGGCCGAAAAACAATAGCGAGTATGTGCCTAAGGGATGGTGCTATTTTTGTAAAGGATCACATCTGGCAAGTGAATGCCCAGAGTTGGGTAAGCTTGCAACAATGATCGGGAGTTTTGCTCACGGACACAAGGCTGACACAGAAGAGATCGCCTGCATTGGAGGGACGCGATTGGAATCTAAGCCGAAAGTAGAGGATTCTGAAGCCTATGTTGGCGCCATGTAAATAGAAGATGGTGGTAGCAAGAAAAGTTGTGCGGAGGTAGTTGAAGGGGATGGTAAGTTACAAAATGATGGCACACTATCAAACTTAAATGACGCACCAAGCAGAGGGGTCAAGTTTGCTAGAAAGGATGGGACCATAGAGGGCAGCCAAATAGAGAGTGAAAGCATAGACTCGATGCCTGAGAAGCTTCTCGACTTGGTTGAGTCATGGGAAGATTCATTCCAAGAGCAAGGAGGGGCATTTGATGGGCGGAGGATGGATGCCATCATTGCTAGCCATCCAAAGTACAAACACGTGAGAAGAATAGCTACTAGCCATTAACTTGTGAAATGGGAAAGAGAACCGCTTCATAGGGCATCATGGCTAATGGACAAAGATTTGGATGTAGCATCATGGCTAATGGACAAAGATTTCCGACGATGCCAAGTCGATGTGCGCGTATATGTGTTGATGCTTTGTGCCGAGGGCGGCACAAAATAAGGTGGGGGAGAGTGTTATGAACCGCCACATCATCATGCCACGTAGGTGCTATATGGGATATAATTTTTCATATGAAATGGTTACTTAAGTTTGAGACTAGATCTTTGAGACTAGATCTTGATGGAATATTCTAGAACTACAGAGAATTTCCTTGGAAATATTCAAAACTAGTAATAATTAGCCGCGCTTTGCGCGGTCATTAAAAATATTAATAAATCTAAAAAGTGATTAATTTCTCAATTCGTTACTATGTGAGAAGTTAAATTTATTTTTCCAAAACTGTATTTTTGATGCATTCTTAAATAATATATTTTAAATTATTAAGAACGTGAGTATTTTTGCTGTCTCATGAATCCTTGAATATATGGACATATGTCACAACAAAGAAAACAACTCTGAAATGAAAAATTTGGAATGTAAGGAATAAATGAAGAAGAGTGATCAAAAGTTTGTGTTGTAAATGTGAGGTTTGGTTTTAAACTAAAAATTGTGTGCACATAGGTATTTGATCCTCTCTCCATAATTTAAAAGTTACTCTGACCAATTCGAAATAAGTATTCTATTAACCTTTCAAATTTTGTACTTAAAAAAAATTAAAGGAGAAACAATCAAAACTGACATGATCAAATACCTATGTGCATCTTTCGTTTTATTATGTTCGTCTACGTCCATCTTTTTTAGTTTTATTATGTACACTTTTCTTAATTTCTTTCTTATCATTTTCCCTTTACTCGTTTCTTCCTATTTAATACATCTTTTCTCTTCACAAAAGAAGAAAAAAAATTGACACATTGTCCTTTCATGATGCTGCTGACATATATTTTAACAAAAAGAATATGTAAGAAATATTTGAAATGAAATATGACACAATTCTTTTAAGTCAACCTATGTGAACTTGAATAAAAACACAAAAGAATAAGATAAGAAACAAAGAGAGAGAACGATGCTAATGTAAAAATTTGGAATATAGACTTGAGATGTTGCTCGCTTTTTTCTTTCTCTAACGCCTTTTTCTCCAAATCTTTTTCTTAGTATTGAGTTTCCTAGTCCTAGTAATAAAATATGAATTGTAGTGAAATGTGTTTGGTAAGATTGACCTCATTTTTATACTCTTGAATAAGAACTCAAAAACTAAATATGAAAAGGAAAAACTAAAAGAAAAGGAAAATAAATTGGCAATGGAGGAAAGAAAAGATCAATATTGTGTATCACGTCAAATACAACAATACCATAATTCTCTATCCCATTTTTGTATTCCAATCCAAGCAGCGCAAATCTCATAATGCTTTTTCTAAGACAATGAAATACAGCTATTCCTTTCACACGATAATATTATCCTTTCTTTCTCATATCCCGCTATGTTTGAATTCTGGGCTAATATCTATTTTTCTGATCAGTTAGCAGACTTTCATAACCCACAAGAAATCACCCAAAAATTAAGTGGAGAAGGAGAAGAGCATAATTTATTAGTGGACGGAATGTCAATAGCATGTTCTTGTTTGTTACTAATGTTAGCTTGATAATATAGAAGAATACATATAGAAACCAAATGGTCAAGGAAAGAAATTTTAAGGAGTCATACTCAAAGCAAGCCCCTCACGAACTGCTAATTCTTTCTTAAGTTGTTGCCTTCAATTCCATTGATATTTTCTTCACAATTTGAACAGGATAAGTCCCATGATGAGATATTGAGTCTGCCATTCCACATCCTGAAGAGATATTCAAATCAGGGGAAAATACTGAGGTAATAAACCAAAAAAATACTAAAGCAAGAAAAAATGGAAAACTACCATGACAGTTACCACTATAGCTCCAATCTGAGTAACGAAGAATAGGAACCAATGCTATCTTCTAACTGTTAACGATGATGCTGCTTGACGCTATTTGCACAAAATCGAATCAGGCGATTTAGCAAATTCTATTATGCATGTATAGAAGTTCTATTAGACTTATATTTGATATTCTTTAAAAAAAGATATAGATGGCAAGTCCAAGCAAAAGATATACTTACTAAAACACATGATAATGGGAAAATGGTAATGACGAACCTTGGCATTACGAACAATGGCTTTAACAGCTTAAAACAATCACAGGAACAGAGCATATCAGGATGCATATAAAAGCTATCAAAGCAGCAGAAATTTGATAACAAAAAACAGATAACAGGAACGAAAAGAATAACTACTAAGTTAGAAGGAAGCTGCATATTTCTTCAGGAGCAATGATTTTCACAGGTACATAATCGAATTGGCGAGCACACAATGATACCCGTTACCCTAGTTTTAAATGAATAGCAAGCGTCGATTCAAGCTTGAAAAATTATTTCACAACTAATACATGACTATAGGACTGAATAATAGAAGAGAATAGATTATTAGAGTGAATATTCATATACTATCCTTGGCCGTAAGCCCACCATTCATGGCGATTGGCAATAGAGTAATTGTCAAGAGCCACTAAGCGTCCTGCCAATGTACAGATAAGAATCCTTGACATATGATACCTTTGTTGAGATTACTTCTTAAGCAAAAAATGCACATAGACAATAGTTTTAGTTTTTACTGATATCACCAAATCCTTTTTGTGAAGTGAGATTGAGTCTCAATCTTAATCCAGGTGAACTTTTACTACTGAAAAATAGAGAATTATTGCACATTATAGTTGCTGCATATGTTGGCAAAAGAATGTGTATTGCATATCTTTTGTACTTCAAAAAACATGGAGTATGTAGGTTGAGCGTCAGAAGGGAAAGAGAAAAACCTAAAAGAACGTAACCTGTAGCCTCAGTTCACTGCCGGACTGCATCATATGCTCAGATCAGAACAGTACAATACACTAATTTGAATCTTCTGCATAACTTTTTTTTTTTAACAAATGATCCGCTAAATTCCAGAGGAAAAAATTATCATCATCAATTAGACTGAAAGAGGCGGTAAAAATATGGGCTTACTTGCAAGAGGGGTTGGCAAGTGGGAGCCAAAATTGTCCAAATACTTCCAATTGGACATGGAGTAGTAGACCTTTTTCGAGTCAAGGCTTCGACTTGTAGGATCACACACAAATACACTTATACATATATTTGCTTCTGAAATGCGTGACTTCTACAAAGAGATTACCTTCAACTTTGGGAGTGATTTGTTCCGTTAGTCGGTAATTAAGATCATGTAATTAGAATATGAAAATGCATGCCATACTAATGGGAGGGGTTTTAAGTAAAAAAAAAAAAAAAAATGTTGCTTTCGCTTTAGGAGTACAAAAGATGCTTTTGCTTTCTTACCACCGGTTGTTTTGTTTTGAACTACTGCATTGTTAGCTAAACTTCAATGCTGAATATGCCCCTCATAGAATGTCTTGTCTGCTGTATGGATTTTGTAATTCCATAAGGTAAATAAGAACTATATCGAAGATGGTAAAATATGCCAACGTGCATTTGTGCTTGTGCTGCTGATCACGGTCTTGAACGCTAGGCACAAAAATCACATGAAAAGATGCTGGCTTTCCATTTTCTTGGGCGTAACTTTATTGACAAATTATTTCCCTATTTCTACAACCTGAAAGCACAAACCATGATCTTACCCTTTTATACTATATTGTGCGAAGGAATTTCAGCCACCTCCTTAATTCTAGTTCATAACTATGAGACCAATCACAATAAATCTCAAATAATCTGTTAATAATTGTAGTTTACTTTAGGCTCGATTTAGAGTACTATTGTGATTCAGTATACATTCGCGTAACATGGTCACAATTCTAAAAATCAATTTGGAGTATGCGTTCGCGCAACTTTAATCCATATTGTAAATATTTTTAACTACTCATTGTTAGTATAAAATATTCTATTTTATGTAACTTTTAATAGATATTTTTTTTGTTAAAGAAATTTATATACGTATGAATTTATATGGACAATTAGATGTTTTGACCATCTTGTTTTGAAACATCAGTTAATAATATTTGTCCTCCTAACAATGTGGAAACGCTTCTACTCATTTTAAGCTTTTTGTATTAAAAAAACTATCTTTTAAAGGACACTAGTAAATGATTCCGTTCTACCGTTTTGTGAAACATTATTACTAGTTGGAGTCACTTTCAATTTGGATTTGTTGTCATAATAATAAATATTGATTTATAGTACTTTACGGAATTAGTTATTCAATGTAGATTTTATTTCATAATAGTTCAGTAAATTTGCAAAATAGATGCTTTGACACTCATTTTCCATCTTTTCAAATACTAAGCTAGGTAGTAAATTTGCTATCTACTAGTCTTCTTAATAAATCAACAAAACCGTTATTAATTGTGGACATGTTCGCGTGACATGATTTTGACGCACCAAAAGGAAAGAGTATACGTACGCGTAACTCAATTCTTTAATTGTGAATGATTGAAGCAATTAAAAGCGATAAAAGATAATTGCACATAGGTCCTAAAATGAGTATTTGAACAGTTTAGCCGAGTAATAATCACAAAGCGGTCGTACTAGAACCACGGAACTCGGGAATGTCTAACACATTCTCCCGGGCTAACAGAATTCCTTATTTAGAATTTCTGGTTCGCGGACTTTAAGAAACTCTCTCGATTTGGAATTTTAAATCAATCGGTGACTTGGGACACCGTACTTATTCTAAGTGGCGACTCTGATTAAATAAATAATCTCATTTCGAATAATGTCACTTAAATTAGAAAAACTACCTTATATACTTCCTCGCGGGGTGTAGTATAAAAAAGGAGGTGTGACAGAGTGCATATCTCATAATTTCAGTCATGCTTTCTACTATTGAAATAAACAAGAACTGTGTTTGTAATCATGAATATTAACAAAAAAAGGATAAGAGGGGTGTGATCATGATAGTATATCATGCTCGATTGGCTATGCATTTATTTGACTAAGATGGGTCGGGGACCCGATTGTGAGGATGATTTCCTTGTTATGGATCGGGCTGCACGTCGCAACGATGAAATATTTATATTGAGGCCGATAGCCTATTTGATTCCACGAGATGGTTGATATTGCGCTCGGGCTGTAGGAGCAACTGCGGAGTCTGTACACACCCCCAGTGAACGTTGTTCACGTTAAATATGATTGAGCGGGCTGCACGCCGCAGTGGATACTATAGTGTACTGTTATGTGTGGAGTATCTTTCCATGCATTCTTTCTTGACATTCTTTCTTGACTGTATTACTTGTTGGTTATTGTTTTCACTTATGTGGATCTAAACTGCTAGATATAGAATTACATTGTGTACGCAGACCTTACCCTTACCCCGAGGGAGTAGAGAGATTTATTTTAAAAGGCCCTCCACTCAAGAAGACGAAATACAATATTATCATGATCACTAATAGAAGCCATACAAAAAATAACATCATGGAAATGAGAAATTATATGCAAAGCAAAAGCGATAGACATTATATAGACCTGACACAATGGATAATAAATGAATAGTAAGACACAACATTGTCACTAGCTGACATCGGTAAAAACCCTACCAGACTGGCCTTACAAACGTACAAAGTAAGAGAGACTCAACCACCTCCTAACCTACAACCCTAATATTCGACCTCTACAACTTCCTATCAAGATCCATATCCTCGGAAATCTGAAGCCTCCCCGTGTCCTGCTTGATCACCTCTACCATATACATCTTAGGTCATCCTCAACCTCTTCTCGTGCCCTCGAAATTCAGTCGCTCACACCTCCTTACCGGAACACCTGAGCTTCTCCTTTTTAATGTCCGAACTATTTAATCTCGCTTCCCGCATCTTATCATTAATGGGTGCCACGCCCACCTTCTCTGGAATATATTCATTCCTAATCTTATCCATCCTACTGTATCCGTACACCCACCCCAGCATCCTCATTTCTGTTACTTTCATCTTCTAGGTATCTGAGTTCTTAACAGGCTAACACTCAATATCTTATCCATCCTACTGTATCCGTACACCCACCCCAGCATCCTCATTTCTGTTACTTTCATCTTCTAGGTATCTGAGTTCTTAACAGGCCAACACTCAATTCCATACACTCAACAAATAATAGTATAGACTGAGATATGATATGCAAGTAAAGCTGAGACTGAGTACAAACAATTAAGAGGCAACCAACACGTAACATGGCCTCTGTAGGTCCCAATATTACCAACACATAGCCTAAGCATGATTTCTTACATGATTTGCAATAAAATTTCTATAACACATGGAGATCATATAGTTAACAATAAGTTATTCAACTTCACAGTTCCATGGAGTGAATCAAGTCAAAATACCTATGGTGCAAGTCCACACGCCCGTTACATATCATGTAAGTTACTTCCAAACGGATCACACAACACATAAGCTGGTGTTCATACCCTCAGAACCAGAATTAGAATTGCTACTTACCTCAATATGTGCCAGAGTCTATCCCAACACACCCTTACCTCGCAAATCAGCCTCCAAATACCTCGAATATAACCGCAAACACTACGATACAATCAACACGGGCTAAAGAAATCACTTCCATAAGAAAATACGAGATTATAAATCAAAAAACCAAAATCGGATCCAAGTGGGCTGGGTATCTAAATCCAACCAATGTAATAAAAACCAAAAGCTTATTCAACTACAAGTCTAACCATACCAAATTCATCAAAATCTGTCACCAAATCGCCACTCAAATCCCCAAAATCAGCTCTTTAAATCCCTAACTTTCAATTCCCTATTTACACCTTAAATGCACATTGTTGATACCCAATTTTTCCCTATCTACTTTTATACTCAAAGTATTCTCGAAATAGCATGTTCATTCTATTTTTGATATTTTTCTAGTTTTTAAAGCTTTTAAAAATCATTTTATTATTGGTTTTAACAAGTACAAAATCCAATAATTATTCCTAAAACTATCATTTTGGTGAGTAATTTATTTCCATCCTCTTATTTAGATCACAATTTAATTAAGGTGATTTTCCAAATTTTTTTATAAATCTATTTGATATCTTAAGCCAAAATTGCATATAATTACAATCATAGCCTATATTGTAGTTAATAGCATCTTACAGTCATAAAATTGCCCCCGGTATTTTAAATTAACATTTTTATATTATTAATTAATTCAGTGGGTTTAATTAGTTTTATAATTTTTTTTAACTATTTTAATTAATTTAAAAGGGGAAAATTGACTATTTAACGTATAACTCACTTACATTTCAATTATGGCCATATTAAACCCTCACGTGTCCTAATCTTGACATGCCCAATTTTTTAAATCACCCAAACCCCTAGCCCAATTAAAATACCCAACAGGAACCCCCCTTTAATCACAATCGTTGATCTTGAAGATCAACGACTCAAATTAAATCTTTCCTTTTAAATTCCCCAAACACCCCCAACCGTAATTCATTTCCCTCTACCTGCCACCCTTGAATCCCCTTCTTTTCCCATTCTTTCTAAAAACCCTAGTCAACATCACTCATGCTAACTTTAATCCCTGTAATTCTTGCTAGTTTCCATGGTTTCTCCGGCCATGAAGCTCTCATACTAACCTCTTATCACTCCTGTGTGCTTGGTATTCGAAGGTTTGAGGCTAGACCTCAAAGGCCTCCACCCAGACCTCTGCCGACTTGAGGTTTTCGTCCATTTCTGGCATGGTTCCGGCACAACTTAGCCTTTTGAGCCTACTTTTAGTCTTATCAGACTTAGATCGGACATTTTCGAAGCCTTTCTCATTCTAGTGTTCATCCTGAAACCCTAACAATCAAGGTTATTTTCTGATTATCTCCAGATCTGTGTGTATTCAAGCTTTATCTTGAATTATAAGAGGTTTCCCTAACTTTTCTTTAATGGTTTTTACTTTCAAAGTCATTTCTTTCTGATTTAGGGATTCTGAAAAATAGTTAAATGTTCTCCTACTTTTTTTCTTCCTTTCTTGTGTTTGTTTTATGTTCTTATGGTTTCTTTTATACATGTCCTTCTACTATGCTTTTTGTATCTTGTTCTTATTTTTCTTTTCAACCATGTTTCCAAGCTATGTTTTCACATGCTATATTTCTATGCTAGGTTTCTTTGATGTATTTTTGACGACCTGACCCTTCATCATGTGAGTTGCCACCCCGTTTCCCCCTTATTGTGTCATTTCATGTTCTATATCAGTATTAGAGTCTATCGCGTGAATTTGGATTGATTCGGGTTAAAAATAAGACACAAAACCTTGTAGAAGGAAGCTTGTTCTAGAAAAGTAAATCGGAAGTTGACTATGTTATTAGAAGGCTCGGATGTGAATTTCAGTGATTCGGATAGCTTTCGGGGATGATTCATGACTCGGAAGAGCGATCCGAATTTAATTTGGAGGTTTGGTGTAGAAATAGGCTTGAATTGGCGAAATTGTAATTTTGGCGAAATTCGGTTGATAGGTGAGATTATGATACGGGAGTCGGAATGGAATTCCGAGAGTTACACTAGATTCGTTGGGTTATTTTGGACATGTCTGCAAATTTTCAGGTCATTCAAACATCGTTTGGTCGGATTTTTGATTGAATGTTGGCTTCGGAAGTTACAGTTGAAACTTGGGCTTCAATCCGCCTTGATATGATGATTTTTGTGTTTGATGATGTATTTTTATGATTGGAACAAGTTCGTATCGTATTTTGGAGTAGGTTGATGGTGTTGGTTGAGGACCCGGGGGCCTCAGGGGTGATTCCGATGGTCAAACGGACCATTTTGTGATGAAGAATAGATCAGATTTGCTGTCATGGAATGGTAGAAAAATAAGCTATCGCGATAGTGTGAGTGGTGAATGCGATCGCATAGAAGGAAAATGGGGGCCTGTAAATTTAGCCTACGCAATCGCGAAGGGGTTGATGCGATCGCGTAGAGGAAAAAAACTTGAGGTCCGTGTTCGCAGGGGTATTCACGCGTTCACATAGAAGGAAGTGATGGCCTAAGATTTTTATTATCCGCGATCCCGTGATGGAGGTCACGATCGCGTGGGACCTGAAGTTTGTGCATCGCGATCGCGTGCTGGAGGTCGCGATCACGTAAGGGAAAATAATGACGGGCAGAATCAGTTAAATGACATATCAGTCGCAAGGGTTTCATATTTCCTCCATTGTTGGGCAAAGTTTGAAGCTACTGGAGTAGGGATTAAGAGATTTTCACCTAGTTTTCAACTGGAGGTAAGTTTTATGGACTAATTACGTGATTTTATCTCACTAAAAATTAGAAGAATCAAAGTGTAAAATGAGGGTTTTTGCTTGAAGCCTAAGAAATAGTAAATTAATGATTTGAAGGGTCAAATGGACTCTGATTTAGATAAATTTTATATGTATGGACTCGTGGCGAGACGAGGATTCTGAAAATATAAATTTCATAATTTTTCGAGAAGCGGGCCCGACACGAGTAAAAACGGTAGTGTCGGGTCATAATATAAATTTTGCTAGTTTCGAGATTTTTCATATATTTCAATTGTTTTCAATTGGGTGTTGTTCCATTAGCCTATTATGATATATTTGTTCTGATTTTGGCTAGTTTTGATGCACGTGGAGGCCGGTTTGAGGAGCAAAGGCGTCGCGGGCTAGTGTTTCGCCTGTTCAAGGTGGGTAATACTTGTAAATGATGTCCTGAGGGTTTCTAAACCACGAACTTGCACATCATAGTGTTGTATTGCGGTGACTTGCACGCCGGATAATAGGTATGGGGTAGAGCACCATTGGGGATTGTGACTTGATCCGTCCCGCTTAATAAATAATACTACCTAATTGCTTGAAATTGAATTGACACCCTAATAAAGATATTAATTATCATGAACTAGACTGATTATCATGTTTTGGCTTCGTGCCGAATATTTGAATCCTTTAGTTATTGGTATCACTATTTTGGCAATATTGTACATATTTTCATCTCAGTCTAAGGTTTTAAAATGGTATTTTGCTACTCAGAATTTTTATAAGATTTGAAAACTTAAATGAGGCTTTGATGACATTTTAGTTGTGAGCTGTTATGATACTGTTGCCCAATAGGCTTATATACATTCATGACTATGCGTGGATAGGGTTGTACGCCACAGCAGGAGTGATATTGATATTGTGCTTGGGCCGTAGGAGCGCCTCCGGAGTCTGAACCCCCACAGTGATAGCGAGCGCCTTTGCATGGATTGGGCTGTACGCCACAACGTCAAATACATTGCATTGCAGTACATACATTGGCTTTACTTGTACTACATGGCATGACATTTAGCACTCATACATAACTAGCATACATGTGTTATTTGCCTTATTGGCCAGATACTCTGGTGGAAATTGTTAAGGAGTGCTGAGCCCAAGGGGCTGATTTGAGTGCAGACTTGCACTGTTTGAGGTTTTACCCAGGTATTGAACTATTAATAATGAAAGAAAGAGATGTTAAAAAGAGATTTCAAATCTACTTAGATATGTTAAAAAGGAATACCATGAAAGTGTACTGCAGTTTAAAAGATGATTATGTATTTTATAGCGTGAGATAGTTCTTTGTGTGGTTTTCTTTTCCTCGGAATTATATACTTTTATTACCGCTGAGTTGGAAGTAATCACTCGACTCTCTGCACCTTGTGTGCAGATTCAGGTACTTGGAAGCTTACTTGAGCTTGGCGCTGGTTTAAAGCTCAATTTTGGATCGTCAAGGTAGCTGTTTGGCGTTCGCAGGACCCGACACTCCCCTTTTTACTCTGTTATTTTGTTTATTCCGCGTACTCTCAGACCTGTAGAGTTACTTTGAATATTGTATTGACATTCTGATAAAGGCTCTTGGCTCGTGACCCCTGATCTTTGGGAAGTTACATTGTATTTTGGGAGATTTCGGGATATTCTTATAACTATCAGTTTTGTTTTGTTTTCCTTCACTGTTAATGGCTTAAAAGAAATGATTTTGAGCTATAAGCTCGGGTTAAGAGTGTATTGGGTCGGGCTTTCCTAGCCGTTAGGTTGGGCGCCATCACGATCATGTTTAGGGTCGTGACAAGTTGGTATCAGAGCCTAGATTACTAGGCCTCATGAGTCTTGAGCCGGTTGGTAGTGTCTCGCGGATCGGTACAGAGACGTCTGTATTTATCCTCGGGAGGCTACAGACCTTTGAGGAAACACTTCACATTCTTGTAATTCTTATCGCGCGTACTTGATTCAGCTTGAGATAAAATTCTTGAAATTCCTTCCACACGTGTATGTGCGCACTCGAGTGCTTAGTATTATATTTGCCTTGATGGCTTGTGATTACCCGATAGAGGGGCAAGATTTAAACTCCGTGAGTTTATGTTGGGCCAGTCGGGAGGACTTGAGGCCGGATCTTTGCCTATGGCTTGAGCACCGAGGTGCGGATTTTGTGAGATGGTATTATAAATTTATATGACCAGTATTGTCCCTAATTGTGTAAATGGCGGCTTGATAATGGATGAGCTGTTAGGTGTTCGATCTTGTTGTGGTCTATTGTGCAGCCCCGAGTTATGGGCGTGAAGAATGTTTTCATGTCTCTTAGATAGAAGGTAAAGTGTATCACGTGTGGTAGTATGAGTTCAGACTCCGGAAGACTAAATTGGATGTTCTATTTGTATTATATTGGAAGGTGTGCTCAAATACTAAATTGAGGCAAAGCATGTGGGTTATCTCTTGCGGAGTGTCCTTAGGTGGGTTGATTCTTATGTGTAATTGAAATGTATTTGATATGTGTTATGATTCGAGCAGGTCCAATGCATATCCATGTATCAATTTTGATAATATAATTCGTGTAGTATTCAAATTAATGTTGTTGATATACATTGTGATGTCTTGTTAAGTTGTGGACGTGTTGTTAGGATGGTTTTGGTGAGTCTCTAGCAGGTGGATTGGCCAAATTACAAAGGAAGCTCTGTCAAAATTTTTGGAAAATTTGGGACTTAGAAAAGATTTCTGTCATCTAAAGAGTAGGCTTAACTGTTGTGTGTGAATGAATGCAAGAATTGCCAGAGAGTTAAGATTTCTGATGATTTGAGTTTCCGCCAAAGCTTGTAAGTGACTTGAGTTTAATCTCACTATAATATTGTGGCACTATTTGAGTAAGAATACCATGAGTGATTAAAAGTGCCTTGATATATGGCTTTGAGACAAGTTGGGGAGGTTGTTATTGATTAACTGATTGCATCGTTGTGTGCTATGTTGGTTCTGTCTCGAAGTATGTGGACAAATCAGTGTTGGTCGCGGGAATTGAGCCGAGAATGATGATTGTGAAGGAAATTTTTTGATAAAGGTTATATGTTGCTTTGTAGATGTGAAGAAATACTAGGATGTTTTGAACTGTTGTTGATAAAGAATGCTCAATGTATAGAGAAGAAAAATGGTTGTTTGTATCTATATGAGACCATATTCTGCAGTTTAGGGCAGGTGATTTACAGCTGAATAAAGATGAATGACTCTAGAGAATAATTTTGCAGTGTTCAAGATGTTGCACGTAACAGTCAGGTGTATTAAGGTTGTGTATGTGGCTAGAGACTGTGGTTTTATTAGAAGATATCAAGACTTTGTTGTATGTTATGTTAATTATGGGATTCTATGTATCCGTATTGGAAGGTAATAATGATGAATTTAGAATCGCATGAAGTTTTTCAAAATAAAGTATTATAGAATGTGATACTTCTAGGAAACATATGAGAGAGTATTCAGTGGCCTATGGGTCTTAGACCGTGTGGTCTTATATACGAGTCTCGTATGGTAACCTGAGTTGAGGTATCGTGGTGCTACAGTAAAGGAGAGTATTAAATTAAAGGTGAATCGGAAAGGAAATTAGGATAAATGGAATAGCTTGATAATAAACTGAAATGGTATGATAAGGGTACGATTGATTCTTGGTATGTGTTCAAAGTAATGAGTCTTGCAAGTATTGTGCAGCAAAGCTCTTGAGTGTTGGCAGTTGCGTAGCTCGGTGTGGGAAAAAGGATTCAATCCTAGCAGTTTAGCTTGTGCAATGGAATTGGGAGAAAGAGTTCGTGATATGTTTTACCGTGGTTTGAAAAATGAGTATATTTCATGTTGGTATGCGAAGCATAGAATGTGTAATTATTTTTCTTCTATGTGGGATCATGAATGTTCTTGACTAGCTAAGTGCGTCGATGTCTGTGGTGCAGGAGAGAGGTAGAAGTCCTCATGTTATCATAAGTGTGGTGTGGTCTGTGTGTAATGATATGGAGAATTGAGAATTTTTTATTTAAGGTTTTGGTTCAGTTCATAATATAATGGTAAGTCATTAGAATTCTGGAGCAGTGCGGGTAGCTGCAGATAATTTGAGAATCGATCTTTCGGGTGATTAAGGAAAATGGTGCTGCCATTCTAGTGATTTGGCGGGGTATATGTTCAAAAATGGCAAGGTAATGTAAACTGATAATATCTGGTCGTACTGCGGTATCCTCTTGTTGAATCGACTGTAATGATTGAGTTGTTGATGACATAGGGAAATTCTGAATCTCCTTCATGGTATGAATGGATGCTTGATGTGTGTATGTATTCGCACGACGGAGTGTGGGATCAGGCATAGTAAATCATGTGCTATATATGTGTGGGAGACTAGACGTTCTCATGATCCGCCTATGCAGTGGTTGTATATCCTATGTATCGGCACCGTTTAGCTGTTATTGGAAATTAAAAGCCCTAGTGAATCTTTCTTTGCTTGATATGTTCAATTTGGGTTATGATATTAGATTGCAGACTGGTTGTCCCAATGTCAGGTTGTCTAGACTAATGTGTTATGGGCTATGTCGGAAAACCACAGGTTGCGTGGGAAGGTGCATCAGATTATGTTCCGACATGGAAGTTTTGTATCCCAAGGACCAGCAAACGGCTAGCAGGTATTGCTTCGTTAATTGGGCCTTCGTGGCGGATATCAGTGCAGAGGTTTCTACCATTGATTCAGTTCCGGTATTGAGGGACTTTTCAGATGCTTTTCGTGTGGCCGAGCATAGGACTATGTAAGTTTATTGTAATGAGCAAATTTGACTTGATGAGCATTTTCTTTTTGTGAGGTATATATGTGTGGATCGGGTGGCACGGCGCCACGGGTATGGCATCTGGATCTGGTTGCGCGCCACAATAGTGTGATGTGAAAAATAGTCTTAATAATATGTTACCTTGTATGCATTACTTTCTGGTTTATGAGGAAAGTCCATATTGGGTATTGATCGGCGAATAGCGCATCAGCTGTTTCCTTTCAGGAGTGAATAGAATATATTAATTGTTTCTCTGTGGGTGTGATCGATTGCTTGAGTTCAGACCTAAATCTGTGCGTGGCTGACTATTTTGAGCATGGTGACTTGAGGTGATTCATGGGTAATAGTGTTTGGATAGAATTATGAGTTGTGGGAAGGCTACGTGATGTTATGTCCTTTCGAGGAGGGTTCGGTTACTTTATTTCTATGATGTGAGACGAGATCTCAGTTCTGTGTTGTGACGGCACGGAGGAATTTGAATTACAGCTCTTTTGTTTGAGTCAGTTGTCATGATTTGAGTGCGTTCAGATCATTTCTTACTGGAGTATGTGTTGTGCTCATCATGGCTTAGGCCGACAATGAGGTGTCATATCACCAGTGTTGTGTATTATAATCGAAATGATCGTTGGAGTCATTAATGAGTGCGAGCATATGTGATTTCTGCTGGTGTGTTATAATCGAGGTTTGGCTCTGAAATCTGTTGTGATATCAGTCAAAAGGGAAATGGATTCATGAATGGTTGACCTAAGAGATGGGTTCGATATATCGCGTGTTTCAGTTGCTGTGGGCAGTATATGAAGGTGTTGGAATAAGACTTTAGGTAATGAAAAAAGGTTTTTCTGTTAGTACTTGGTTATTGTGGCCAATTGTTAGGAATAGATGCCATCGTCTCGAGTGTTTGGGTTGTGTAGTATATCATATGGTCTCACATAGAGTGGTAAGTATGGGTTATTACAGTTGGTTCGGGTTTATTCTGAGTATAGACGTTGGGTTCAGATTTGGTGTATGATTTCGGGAAGTGTAATGTAGTTTATGGTTTGGACGGGCTGTGAAATTCCAGCTATATTGTGTTATTGGACTTATGATAGATATGGTGACATTGTATCACCCCGAGTATATGCTTGGTAAGGTCATTCAGCTATTGAGTTATTTTTAGTACAACTCTGGGTCCCCTCGAGGATGAGCGATTGTTTAAGTTGGGGAGAATGTGACGACCCGACCCATCAACACGTGAGTTACCACCCCGTTTCCCCCTTATTGTGTCGTTTCATGTTCTATATCAGTATTAGAGTCTATCAGGTGAATTTGGATTGATTATGGTTAAAAATAAGGCACATAGCCTTGTAGAAGAAAGCTTGTTTTAGAAAAGTCAACCGGAAGTTGACTATGTGGATGGAAGGCTCGGATCTGAATTCCGGTGATTCGGATAGCTTCGAGGGATGATTCATGACTCGGAAGAGCGATCCGAATTTAATTTGGAGGTCTGGTGAAGAAATAGGCTTGAATTGGCGAAGTTGGAATTTTGGCAAAATCCGGTTGATATGTGAGATTTTGATCCGGGAGTCGGAATGGAATTCCGAGAGTTGCAGTAGCTTCGTTGGGTGATTTTGGATATGTCTGCATATTTTCAGGTCATTCGAACATCGTTTGGTCGGGTTCTTTATTGAATGTTGGTTTCGGAAGTTATAGTTGAAACTTAGGCTTGAATTCGCCTTGATTTGATGATTTTTGTGTTTAATGATGTGTTTTTATTGTTGGAACAAGTTCATATCGTGTTTTGGAGTAGGTTGGTGGTTTTGGTTGAGGTCCCGGGGGCCTCGGGGGCTATTCCGAGGGTCAAACGGACCATTTTGTGATGAAGAAAAGATCAGATTTGATGTCATGGAATTTCAGAAAAATAAGCTATCGTGATCGCGTGGGTGGTGAACACGATCGCGTAGAAGGAAAATGAGGGCCTGATGATTCACATCCAAGCATAGGTTGTAGTCAATATAATTCGGTCAATTAAGTCCAGAGTCGATCCCACAGGGAATTAACCTACCAACTGCAACTTTCACAGCCCAAGAACACTTCTGAAAGCAGTTCCCAAAATTTGAATATATTTTTGTGGAGGCTTTCTAACAACTAACTTTTGCAAGAATTAAATAGTTGAATGAAAGAATTGAATGTTGGGTAAAGAATATAGAGAAAGACTAAGGTATTGATTTCCCCTATTGATGGAATCCCTTCCGTTTATGCTTATACAAATTGTCAATATTATTCTATCAATCATGAATGCCATTTTTACCGTAATTCTCTCTCGAGCAACTACAATAATTTACTAGTGCACTCTCCCAAGCTACCCTAGCTAGCTTTAATTTGAATAGTTTACTTTAGATTGCACCCAAGGCTTCGTTATTCCTAATCCCACCTTTACGCCTAAAATTATAGATTCCTCTAATAATCTAGGTGTGGTGTTGTTCAACAATATACCTAAATATGCACTCTTTTCCAAGTTATGCACACTAAATAGGCATAGCTAATTGGGGATCCTACCAATTAACTACAACAAGAACGAATTTGAATAAATAGAAATCTAGCTAAAATTTGTAATCGCATAACCTAGAAGTTCATCACTCAATAGGTTCCATCAAAACCTTGGATAAAGAATTAGCTACTTATAATCAAAGAAACAAGAATAATAATTGAATTCATAATCAAAGATTCAATGTAAAAGAAAGAAAGATGGTGAGAGAGTTCTCTCTTACTAGTTTTCATGCTAAAGTAGTGAATGATACAATACTTGCCTCTCTTGGGCGGAATCTATGCTTATATAGAGGGTTTAGGTTACAAAACTTGACGTTTTACAAAGTTAGCCTTCAGAAATTTCGGCAGCGTCCGCGGTCCGTCTGTGGTCGCAGATGGACCGCAAACAGTCAGGTTCTCTGAAGTTTGAGAGGTTCCGCAAGCCTCTTTTTTCGCAGTTCGTCCGCGGTCGCGGATGGACCGCGGATGAATAGTATCTCGCATTTCATCCTATAGTTTTAGTGCCAACTTCAGTCTTGCTCTACACTTGGCCTTTTTACCATCTTATGACTCCAAAATTGCTCTTTTGGTCTCCAATGGCTCATGTGTACCTATAACACACCAAAAAACACTAATAAAAGCATTTTGTCATCATAAACAATATCAATTCAACAATAAAGCGTGATTATTTAGGGCATAATTATAGTCAAATTCACCTATTATCAATACCCCACAGTTAAACCTTTGCTCGTCCTCGGGCAACCTTAATCACACTTTAGGCCAATTTTATTAATTTCTCCCCCAAAAATATGCCATAAAAGCTATCTTTCATGGTTAACCTAAGACATGCACAATCCTTACCTAACCGTAAACTCACATGCCAGCACATTATTGCTCACTCTAGTTATTATCACAGACTTGCAAATTTACCTTTTCCTTCTTGAGTTACATGCCCTCACACAATTTATTGAAAGAAGTTCCCACACATAAACAATTTAGAACATGGAACTTATAGAAATAGGAAAAACTCACTCACTCTCAACAAAGAACATTCATATGCATACAGACACACCATAGGCTTGCTCATAGTGTAATACTCCACTAATCGAGTTATTTAATCACAGATCAAGAGGGATTTAAGATTTGTAATGTTGGCTATGAGACGGGTAGGATACTTTTGGTTATAGTGGCTAGCCTCCCTAAGCACTTTCTTTCTTTTTCACAACTTCCCTTTTGGCTTTCTCCTTATGTCTCCCCTAAACATTCATTCACCTTTATTTACTTTTAATCCCCAATTTTCATTTGTTGGTGTAACTGGCCTTAGTATTTTACATATATATATATATATATATATATATATATATATATATATATATATATATATATATATATATATATATATATATATATATATATATATATATATATATATGTTTGGTAGCATTTATAGCATTTTGCTAGTTCACCAGTTCCTACCATTCATTCTTGATTTTCCCTTTTTCAGCTTCCCTTCACCCCACACTTAGGCTTTTGCATATTCGTTACAATACAAGTGCTTCTAGGAGGTAAAGTGGAACAATATATGATATAGATTTTTATGAACATTCACGGGTTCAAAGAATAGGCTTTAGGCTCAAAGGGGTTAACTAGGATATTATATACAGGTGAATTCATGTCTTATTGCTTTATGAGGTTACACAAAGAAATGTCTCTATCATCTCTACAACCAAACAACTTCTATTTCGCTTTGCAAACACACAGGGCAAGTTCTAGGTATCATGTAAAACATATAATGTAAGTAAAATCTCACACACACTTAGTATGCAACTCATTTAGAATCAGGTTCATCTACAAAGTCCTATCAATGTTCAAGCAAGTTGTATTGTGCAATTTAAGGCATATCCTATAATCTACAGTCAATCTTAGATAAATACATTCTCAAGTTCATTTTAGTTTTGCTAATGTGCATACTTGGGTTACATGTTAACCTTTGCCCTCTAATCCTAAAAAAGAAAAATCTACCTAACCCGGTTCAATAAAAATCCTTGGAAAAGAACCGTGGTCAAAAGAAAAACCAAGGGTGATACACTACCTAGAAAAAGAAATTAAAAGAAAGAAAAATTCCTACATGGACTACTTCCCTCAAGAGTATTTGTCCAAATAGTCTGTCATCAGGAAGCGTCCTCTACTCATATTTTTGGGTTTTTCAAATTTTTTGATTTTTTTTGTGTTTTTATTCCGACTTAGACCCTTAAGAAACCCGTCGCCAAGTGTCCATCATCGGGCCAAGCCAGCGAATATAATTTACAACTACAACTACTATGTACAACATATACAAGATAAGTTTCCCACCCCGCAGTTAAAATCATGCCATGTCCTCATGGCATAATAATCAATGTATATCACAGAAGGGTGAGAAAACTTACCTGGGACCTACCCCGTGTCTAGAAACTTTATCACTTTCTTTTTCACCATATCTTTCATATTCGGGTTCAGCCTTCTTTTGCGTTTCCTGGAGGGTTTGTGTCCCTCTTTCGGGAGAATCTTGTGCATGCAGTATGCGGGGCTGATCCCCTTTATGTCTGCCATGGTCCAACCAATGGCAATTTTATATTCCTTGAGTACCTGCAATAGCTTTTGAGCCTGCACATCTAGCAAACCAGATGAGATAATAACAGGTAAAGTGGAGTTAGGGCATGGAAATTCATACATGAGATGAGATGGTAGTGGTTTAAGCTCCAGCTTTGGTGGCTCTTCAATGGATGGTTTTGCTGGAGGGGTCTCTCTCTTCTCTAAATGTACAGGTTCAAACTCCAACTCTCTATCCCAAAACCCCTTACCTTCCAGAGATAGCACCCACTCTGCCAGGCTTTCACCATTTACCTCTTCTAAGTTCATCAGGCATGCCTGAAGTGCATCTTCAATTGTCAATTCTACTTCATCTGTCTCCACTATCACATCTACCGCATCAATGAGAGAGCAATTCGCGAACTCACTAGGGTGCCTCATGGATTTTTACACATTGAATATGATCTCCTCATCATTCAACCTCATCTTGAGCTCCCCAGTCTCACAACCAATCTATGCTCTCCCTGTGGCTAGGAATGGTCTTCCTAAGATTATAGGAATTTCCTCGTCCACCTTGCATTCAATAATAACAAAATCGGCGGGAAATATAAACTTCCCCACCTGAATGAGCACTTCATCTAATATACCGAATGGACACTTAATCTCCCTATCAGCAAGCTGTAATAACATTGAAGTAGGCCTGGCTCTCCCAATGCCCAACCTCTTATAAATCACCAAGGGCATAAGATTTATGCTCGCCCCCAAATCACAAAATGCCTTTGTAAAGGCAAAGTTTCCTATAGTGCATGGAATGGTGAAGCTACCTGGGTCAGATAGCTTCTCAGCAATGGGTCTAGAAAGCATTGTACTACAGGTCTGAGTAAGAGTCACGGTGGCCAAGTCTTGGAAATCAAATTTTCGAGACATCAGATCTTTCATCATCTTAGCATACCCAGGCGTTTCTTTCAAAGCTTCAATTGAATGAATGTTTACCTGGATTTGCTTGAGCATATCAAAGAACCTTTTGTATTGCTCCTCCTTCTGGTGCTTGGCCAACCTTTGGGGGAATGGGGCTGGAGGCCTCTTCTTCCCAATCACTTGGGACTTTTCTTTCTCTATCACTTGTTCCACAACCGGATGTTCTACCAGTTCAGCTACTTTCTCTGTTCCCTACTGCACATCATTATTTTCAGCTATTGGCTGGACTGTAACTTCTGTCAACCCGGTGGACTCATTCAGTTGATGGGTACTGGAGTGAGTGTCTCAGCCTGCAAATTGCTTCTCCCTCTTTGTTGCTCAGCATCAAGATCTTTTCCACTTCTCAGATTAACTGCCATCAGCTGCTTTGGGATTTGATCTTTTGGGTTTGTTTGTGTATCTGCAGGCAATGTCCCTTGAGGACGATTGTTGAATAACATAGCAATCTTGCCCACCTGTACTTCAATATTCTTGATAGTTACGTAATGTGCATCTATCCTTTCATTAATTTTGGCATGTGACCTAATTACCTGCTGCATCATAGCTTTCAACTCTGCGAACCCATCGTCATGTCTACCCCTATGCTGTGGTGGAGGTGGATGATACCCCTGCTACTGATAGTTGAAATTCTGAGGTCTAGGATATGGAGCCATATTGTTTGGTGGCCTCACACCTTCTGCATTATAGTGTAGTTGAGAAGGCCTGCACTGCTGTGGAGCCTGCTGAGCCCAACTCTGGTTACCCTGTTGCTGCCCTCCATAATTAGCCACATAGTTCATATCTTCATGCTGATGATGATGTTCTTGGTCCGCAGCCCATGGATTACCTATGGGTTGGCTAATGCAAGATGTGCATAAACCACCATTGGTAGTGTCTACAATGTGAATTTGCTGCTTGACCCCAGATTCTTTCACCTTCTTTGTTAGGATGCTCATTTGTGTCAGTAAAGTTGCCACGTTCTCCTCTAGGGTGTTGGAAGGATTCAGAGGTACAGAGTGTACCACTGGAGTGATAGGAGCATTCCTGGTCATCCACCCGGAGTTTTGAGCCATCTTGTCAAGCACATTTTGGCCTTTTCTCCAAGTCTTGCTCAGAAAAGCCCCACCTACTGAGGCATCTACTATATTCTTCATACTGTCTGAAAGCCCCATGTAGAACCTTTGACCCAACATCTATTCAGGAACCCCATGGCGAGGACACATAACAAGCATATCTTTGAATCTGCCCCAAGTTTCATGTAATGTCTCCATTGGTTTCTGCTTGAAGCTCACAATCTCATCAATTTGCTGAGCTGTCTTGTTAGGCGGATGAAACTTGTTGTGGAATTTCTTGACCAACTCATCCCAAGTTAGAGTTTATGGGGAGTGAGTTTAGCCATACCTACGCAGCCCCTATAACTGAGAATGGAAATATCAATAGTCTGATGGCTTCCGGTGTCACATTCGGTTGCCTCTGTGTCTTGCATATTGAGAGAAAGTTCTTCAGGTGCTGTGGTGGATCTTCAACCTGAGTCCCAGAGAATAATCCCTTGTTTTGCAACAAGTGTAGCATGTTGTTATTATTCTGGAAAGACTCATATTGAATCGCTGGCACAATAATGATAGTTGCCAAATTATCCGCTGTTGGTTGTGCCCAGTCATATAGTGCACCTTCCTGCGCATTCAACTCAGCTTGCTGGTTTGGGTCGTTCACGTCTCCCATGTTGAAATATAGTTTGATTGGTTGCTGAATTTGTTTGATTGCCCTGTTACGTGCCCGGAAAGTTTGCTCTATGTCTGAGAGTCGTTCAATTAGTTCTCCAGTCCTTGCAGATTTTCTAGGCATGCACCTGACTACACAAGAATCTTTTAGTTCTGTCAATGGCAATTGATAATTCCGTTAATTCCCCGGCAACGGAGCCAAAATTGATTCACGTCCAAGCAACGGTCGTAGTCAATGTAATTCGGTCAATTAAGTCCAGAGTCGATCCCATAGGGAATTAACCTACCAACAACAACTTTCACAACCCAAGAACACTTCTGAAAGCAGTTCCCAAAATTTGAATATATTTTTGTGGAAGTTTTTTAACAACTAACTTTTGTAAGAATTAAAGACTTGAATGAAAGAATTGAATGTTGGGTAAAGAATATAGAGAAAGACTAAGGTATTGATTTCCCCTATTGATGTAATTCCTTCCATTTATTCTCATACAAATTGTCAATATTATTCTATCAATCATGAACGCTATTTTTACCGTAATTCTCTCCCGAGCAACTATAATAATTTACTAGTGCACTCTCCCGAGCTACCCTAGCTAGCTTTAATTTGAATAGTTCACTTTAGATTGCACCCAAGGCTTCGTTATTCCTAATTCCACCTTTACACCTAAAATTATAGATTCCTCCAATAATCTAGGTGTGGTGTTGTTCAACAATATACCTAATTATGCACTCTTTTCCAAGTTATGCACACTATATAGGCACAGCTAATTGGGGATCCAACCAATTAACTACAACAAGAACGAAGTTGAACAAATAGAAATCTAGCTAACAATTTGTAACCACATAACCTAGAAGTTCATCACTTAATAGGTTCCATCAAAACCTTAGATAAAGAAATAGCTACTCATAATCAAAGAAACACGAATAATAATTGAATTCATAATCAAAGATTCAATGTAAAAGAAAGAAAGATGTTGAGAGAGTTCTCTCTTAATAATTTTCAAGCAAAAATAGTGAATAATACAATACTTGCCTCTTTTGGGCGAAATCTATGCTTATATAGAGGGTTTAGGTTACAAAAATTGAGTTTTTACAAAGTTAGCCTTCAGAAATTTCGGCAGCGTCTGCGGTCCGTCCGCGGTCGCGGATGGACCGCGAACAGTCAAGTTCTCTGAAGTTTGAGAGGTTCCGCGAGCCTCTTTTTTCGCGGTTCGTCCGCGATCGCGGATGGACCGCGAATGAACAGTATCTCACATTCTTCATCCTATTTTTTTAGTGCCAACTTCACTCTTGCTCTACACTTGGCCTTTTTACCATCTTATGACTCTAAAATTGCTCTTTTAGTCTCCAATGGCTCATATGTACTTATAACACACCGAAAAACACTAATAAAAGCATTTTGTCATCATAAACAATATCAATTCAACAATAAAGCGTGATTATTTAGGGCATAATTATAATCAAATTCACCTATTATCACCTGGAAAAGCCTACGTGATCGTGAAGGGGCTGATGCGATCGCGTGGAGGAAAAAAACTTGAGGTCCGCGTTCGCAGGGGTATTCACCCGTTCGCATAGAAGGAAGTGATGGCCTGAGATTTTTGTTATACGCGATCACGTGATGGAGGTCGCGATCATGGGGGACCTGAAGTTTGTGCATCGCGATCGCGTAAGGGAAAATAGTGATGGGCAGAATCAATTAAATGACATATTAGTCATGAGGGTTTTATATTTCCTCCATCGTTGGGAAACGTTTGAAGCTATTGGACGAGAGGTTAAGAGATTTTCACCTAGTTTTCGATTGGAGGTAAGTTTTATGGACTAAATACGTGATTTTATCCTAGAATCTTCATCTAAATCATTGAAAATTAGAGGAATCAAAGTGTAAAATGAGGGTTTTTGCTTGAAGCTTAAGAAATAGTAAATTGATGATTTGAAGAGTCAAATGAACTCTGATTTTGATAAATTTTATATGTATGGACTCGTGGTGAGACGAGGATTCTAAAATAAAAATTTCATAATATTTTGAGGAGCGGGCCCGGGGCTTGGGTTTTGCTAGTTTCGATGTTTTTTCATATATTTCAATTGTTTTCGATTGAGTGTTGTTCCATTAGCCTATTATGATATATTTGTTCTGATTTTGGCTAGTTTCGACGCGCGTGGAGGCTGGTTTGAGGAGCAAAGGAATCGCGGGATAGAGTTTCACCAGTTCGAGGTGGGTAATATTTGTAAATAATGTCTTGAGGGTTTGTAAACCCCGGACTTGCACATCATAGTGCTGTATTGAAGTGACTTGCACACCGGATAATGGGCGTGGAGTAGAGCACCTTTGGGGATTGTGACTTGATCTGTCCTGCTTAATAAATAATACTATCTAATTTATTAAAATTTAATTAACACCCTAATAAAGATATTAATTATCATGAACTGGACTGATTATCATGTTTTGGGCTTCGTGCCGAATATTTGAATCCTTCAGGGATTGATATCACTGTTTTGGCAATACTGTGCATATTTTCATCTCAGTCTAAGGTTTTAAAATGGTATTTTGCTACTAATCATTTTTATAAGGTTTGAAAACTTAAACGAGGCTTTGATGACATTTTAGCTATGAGCTGTTATGATACTATTGCCCAAGGGGCTTATATTCATTCATGAATATACCTTGATCGGGCTGTATGCCACAGCACGAGTGATATTGCGCTTGGGCTGTAGGAGCCCCTCCGGAGTCTGAACCCCCACAGTGAGTGTGGGCGCCTTTGCATGGATCGGGCTGTACGCCATAGCGTCATATGCAGTGCATTGCATACATACATTGGCTTTACTTGTACAACGTGGTATGACATTAAGCACTCATATATTACTAGCATACATGTGTTATCTGCCTTATTGGACAGATACTCTAGTGAAAATTATTAAGGAGTGCTGAGCCCAAGTGGCTGATTTGAGTGCAGACTTGCACTGTTTGAGGTTTTACCCAGGTATTGAACTATTAATAATGAAAGAGAGAGATGTTAAAAAGAGATTTCAAATCTACTTAGACATGTTAAAAAGGAATACCACTAAAGTGTACTGCAGTTTAAAAGATAATTCTGTATTTTATAGCAGGAGATAGTGCTATGTATGGTTTTCTTTTCCTCAACATTATTTACTTTTATTACCACTGAGTTGGAAGTACTCACTCGACTCCCTACACCATGTGTGCAGATTCAGGTACTTGGAAGTGTAGCTGAGCTTGGCGCTGGTTTAAAGCTCCATTTGGGATCGTCAAGGTAGCTACCTGGCGTCCGCATGACCTGATACTCCCGTTTTTACTCTGTTGTTTTGTTTTTTCCACGTACTCTCAGACCTGTAGAGTTACTTACAATATTTATTGACATTCTGATAGTGGCTCTTGGCTCGTGACCCCAGATCTTTGGGAAGTTACATTGTATTTTGGGAGATTTCGGGATATTCTTATAACTATCAGTTTTGTTTTGTTTTCCTTCACTGTTAATGACTTAAAACAAATGATTTTGAGTTATAAGCTCGGTTTGAGAGTGTATTGAGTCGGTCTTGCCTAGCCATTAGGTTGGCGCCATCACGATCGGGTTTGGGGTCATGACAGTGTTTCACATGCTATGTTTTGCTACTTGCCTTCCACTATAATTTGATATACTTTGATTACAATATTTTCCAACCATGTTCATTAAGTTTTCTTACTATGCCTGCTTAAGTATATATTCCTCTACTGTCTCTCATTATGTTTCCAATTAATTCCCTTAGTCTATTTTGCATTGAGTTTTCTGTTGTATCTGCTTATTTCTCTTCTTTGCATTTGGTTCAAGTCGAAAACCCTAGGATATAGGGGTTTTTGGCGAGTTTGATCTTGTATGTTTGGACTAGGGTTCTATTCGAGCCCTGGAGCCTCTCAAACTCACTTGGGATCCATGTAATATGTTTGAATCATTTTGTGTATGAATTCTTCTGATTACCATAACAATCCTTTTCATGTGAGGATTAAAATATTTTCTTCGAACTTGTGTTTGAATCAGAATCGTTTTTGGGAGGGGTAACTGATTGTTATTGATTCTTAAGTAAAGCCTCTCTTTACCTTTTCTGACTTGGTTCATTCACACAAATTCTCTACTCTTAATTGCTTGATTATCAATTGATTTCTTTGCCTTGATTTGCATGACCGTGTACTGTAAAAACCCTTTCCTTCAATAACTATTATGTATTTACCCTTCTTGCATTACTTTGAAAAGTATTTAATTAACTTATTTCCTTATTTATCTTGCCCGTTTGAAATCAGAATCCCTTAATTAAAGGGAAACCTTGTGTGATTAATTTTCAAAGTATTTTCTTGCCTATTTCTGCTTCTTTTCTGCACTATAAATACATGATACAAATTTCTAACACACATACAATTAAACATACAGAAATCACGACTCTCTTCTAAACCTACACTCTTACTTTTTGATTGCACTTTGGCTTTCATAAGTCTAATGTTTCTCCCTACTTGCTTCTTTGAACTGGTATGCTCTAAAATTAATTTCAGTATCTCTCCTAATGTGTTTATTTACAGTCTCTACATCCATGACTGCCTTCAATTCTCTGAAGTTAATTTTAAAGTTTCTATGTGCTTTGTCTGTTCTTTCTTTCTTTCTTATTGCTAGTGTAAACAATTGATCCCACACCCCAATTTCCCCTATGTGTGATGAGTTAAGGTATTTCCTGGCAGCATCCCAATTCTAAGGTTGATATGATGGTCAGGGGTGTGTCAGTAGTCCAGTTGCTAGGCATGACCACCAGCCTTCCATGGCCTCCCCCCTAATTCCCTTTAATTGCACTTACATGCACTCATAGTCTCTAAGTTTTGCCCCCCTCCTTTGAGCCTTGCCTTAGGATTTTGAGTTCCCTTTGAACTTGGATATTTGACCGGTGGCCCTTCCACTGCACTATAATCTGTTCTGCAGTAATAAATGGGGTTTAAGCATTGCCTAGAACTCTTGAAGTTCCTTGGAACTTGGCATATCCCAAATAAGAGAAAGGCTTTGAAAATCCGACCCTGGAAGTTGGTTTATCTCATATTAGTAGATTTTGAGTCTGAATTAGGCTGATTAGATGTAAATGTAATCACTGATATAATTTATTTCTTTTGATTCATTTGGTCTGTAATAAACTTTGTAATAATTACTGGGGTATAGTGAAAGGGGATGGGATTGAATGCATGCCAAAGGGGTAGAAATCATGTTCATAGGATTATTACTTTTAAATTCTGCATAAAAATCATGTCCATAGGATTATTACTTTCAAATTCCATAAAAATCATATCCATAGGATTATTACTTTCAAATTATGCATTTTCACATAAATACCATGTCTATAGGATATTTACTATTTCAAATTATGCATTTTCACATAGATACCATGTCTATAGAATATTTACTCTCTCAAGTTATGCATTTTCACATAGAAATCATGTTCATAGGATTATTACTTTCAAATTCTGCATTTTCGCTTAGATACCATGCTCATAGGTTTTTTGCACTTCATAATAATACCACGACAATAAATCAATGATGAAGCTCTGCATATTGTATAGATAATATGCCTATAGGACTTCCTGCATTTTGCATATGCATATGTCACTAGGCAAGCGTGCTTATAGGAATTAAAATAACTAATTACATATAGATGACCTGCCTATAGATCTTTGCATAACAGTAAACAACGATAAAATCAGTAGCACCTAGAAAGCATGACTATAGGAGTAATCAACTAAATCTGAATCACTCACTCGCCCCCTTAATTCTCAAATCAGTGGCAATTTTTAAAGATTCGTAGAGCTTACAACTAATGACTTTTTGCAATCAGTTATTTCTCCGTCCCTGAATTAATAGATGTCATGCCTATAGATCCTGTTCAACACAGGAAAATTGTTAAATAATTAATCAACTGTCAGTTTTTGACAACTACATCGAAGTGGGACTAATTTGGACTCCCTATCTGGGAAATATGTGGTAAATAAATTCTTCCTATGGTAATTTTAATCAAGGACCTAAATAGTATGTGTAATACATGCTAAAGAATTCATTTTTTGAAGTGAGGAGGCCTATTTGAGCCTTTTATTGCTATTAGTTCCCCATTAACTACTTTATGTGTTTTAGTTGTCGCCCTAGAATTTTATCCTTTTAAAACCCCTGAAAAGCAAAGCTCCCTCCCCTTTTAGGATTAGTAGTCTTAAACGCCTCCGGGATAGATAGGTGGGATGGGTAATAACATGCAGTAGGTAACGATACCATTCTGTACTTAATAACTTAACAGGGTGGGAAGGGTAGTCATAGAGATGATGGTCACACAATAACACCATGCGTATGATTGGCTATCGGTATTGTGTGGATGATCCATATGTTTTAAAAACCTAGGACCCCTTTCCTTTATGTAACTTTGTTAATATCAATGAATTTATGTCTTCATTTCAGCTACCCAAAACTCCTCTTTAATTTTAGTGCATTATTCCTTTTTCTTCTCAATTTTTCTTCTTTTCTGTTTATTCAATATCTTGATTTATTTTCTGCATTTAGACCCTCCCTCAAACAAATTGTAGCATCATCTAGACATTAATTTCAACATGCTTCTTACATACCTATTTGCAACCCTTATGTGTTAAATTATTTGTATACTTATTTGCATTAAAGTCATAATATAGCATGGCCGGGAACCACACTAGTGGATCTTGAGGGGTACCTAGCACCTTCCCTTCGAGATAATTTCTAGCCCTTACCCGAACTCTGGTTTTCAAAATTCAAACTCTTAGTGTCCTAATACACTTGATCACTAGGCGGCGACTTTTCAATTCCAAGAAAAAAACAATTCTCAAATGGGAATAGAGTTATCTTTCCAAATGTCGTAAATCCGATTTCGCGAGGAAAAGGGGGCGTCAGCACATACCATATAAATGGAAAAAATCAATGGGGAAACAAGATTATAGATAAAAAATGAGCAAAGGTACTTACCTCGAGAATCTTTTTAAAACCCCTCTAAAAAATCGCACAAGCCCGATCTAAAAATGTTAAAAATGAAAAATCCAGGATACTCTCGTTTTTAAGCTCTGCCAAAGCATTCCCGCACCTATAGAGCATGGTCTTACTTGCATGAATGCTTTTGCAATAGAAAATGCTCTCCTGCAAAAGTTACTTACCTAACGAGTCTCTGCTTCTACGACCCTTGATCCGCATCTGCGCAAACATAGGTGCGGAGTTCAGCATCCCACTTGCAAGCCTTCCGCTCCTGGACCTCTAATGCCGCATCTGCGACCACGTAGGTGCATGAATAACCTTGAAATTATGACCTCTTCTCGCTTCCTCCTTGCTCGCTTCTCCGACTCCTCCTCGTTTCTGTGAGCTCTGTCATGACCCCAAACCCGGTAGTGATGGCGCCGAGCACACTGCTAGGCCAGCCCGACCAATCAACAGAAATCACGGAGCTATCAGATCACATTTTAACCACTTTTAGGCATAAACAAAGATAAAACGATAATAATGAAAATATCCAAATACAGGGGTTACACACCCCAAACCAATAAAACCTCCCAATAGTCCAGGAGTCATAAGTCATGAGCCTCTACTAGAATATATGAAGTGTAATAGTGTATACAGCTGTGCTCAAGTGCGGAAATAGATAAAACAGGAATAAAGATAAGCTGGAGAAAGTCCGGTCCTACAGACGCGGGAAGCTACCTTGACTATCCAGAAACAACTCCAAGCAGCTACGCAATCAAGTCTGCTGCGACGTACCTAGATCTGCACACAAGGTGCAGGGAGTAAAGTGAGTACTTCCAGAATCAGTGGTAATAAGTAGGGGTAAGACAGCGAAGGTAAGAATACCCAATATAACAATAAGTAAAGCTATACATAAATATCCTGCAACAATATCAACATGAACAATAACCGAACTAGCAATATTAGCTAACAGCATAACAACTAACAACTACCAGGTATTGCTAAATGCAATGCAATGCATGAATATAACCGCTACAGCACGTAGCCCGATCCATTTGGGTACCCGTGCTCACTGTGGGGGTTCAGACTCCAGAGGGGCTCCTACAGGCCAACCACAATATCATGATATGTTGTGGCGTGCAGCCCGATCCACTATCAGTCACTTATAATTCAATGCAGCCTCGCAAGCTCGAAAATAGTATTTGAAAACTCTTTTTATCATTTTTCAGTAGAAAACAGTATATTAGAAATTCCATAGTTTGGAAAAATCATTATGATAGTAATAGCTCAGGACTGGTAGTAAAATAGCATGTCAATATCACAGAAACAATAATAACGATCCTCGTAGGATCCCAATAACTGGCTCACAGCCCAGAAATGAACACAACCATCCAAGTTGGAGGTTCATCGGCTCAATAGTAGCCAAAAACACAGTATAGTATCCACAGGTCAGACTAAGCCATAGTCCCCAATCACATTCGACCCCGCACTCACAGGAGAGTACGTGTCTCGTCTCAACACAGCGTCACAAAGTGATATAACGGGGTTTTGAACCCGCTGGTCATCACCCACACCCATTGCTCACCTCGACTCGGCTCGACGACTAGTCCGCGATGACCTTGCCACGAGGATCAGCCTCCACAGGAGTAGAATCTGATCAATTCAATAGAAATACATAAAAATGGGCCAATAGAACATTACCCATTCAAAACAATTCAAATTATACCAAAAACTACAAAGTTGCCAAAATCCGATTTTTGGTACACTTCTCGAAAAATTACGAAGTCACATATTTGGAATCCTTATCTCAACACGAGTCCATGCATATAAAGTTTACCAAAATCGGACTTTGTTTGCCTATTCAAATCTATGATTTTCAATAACCCACGCTTAAGACAAAAACCTCCATTAATACACCTCTAATCCTTCCAATTTCAGGTATAAACACCATATTAGCAAGATAATAATGTAATTTAGGTCCATGAATGATTACCTGTTGAACCCCTTTGATTTCCTTTGAAAATCGCCCTTAATCGCCTCTTCGAAGATGCCTTAGCGTGTTATAACCTTTCTGAATTTTTAACCTTCTGATTTCTATATTACTAATACAATTTCCGCTTTTGCGGACTTGGACTCGCACAAGCGAGTCCGCTTCTGCGACGAAACTATCGCTTCTGCGGTCCATCACTTAACCGCCCCAATTCGCTTCTGCCGTCCAGGTCTCGCACCTTCGTGACCGCCTATGCGACAAAGATTTCGCTTCTGCGATTGCTCACCTAGCCGCTTACGTTCGCTTCTGCGGCCATTGGTTCGTAGAAGCGAGCCCGCTCCTGCGCTCTTCTATCCTCTTCTGCGAAACTGTCCGGCCAGGTCCCTTCTCGCTTCTGCGAGACAAATTTCCTTCCTGCGGTTCCCCATCCGTAGAAGTGGAATAACTGCTGAAATTTATGACAGCAGATCCCATAACACAAAATCCTTCCGTTCGACCTCCCGAACTCATCCTGAGGCCCCCGGGACCTTAACCAAAAATACAATTCTACTCTAAATCATCATACGAACTTGTTCCAATCATAAAAACACACCCTCAAACACACGAATCATCAAATTAAGGCCAGTTCAAGCCTAGGATTCAACTCAAACTTCCGAAACTTACATTCTATCAAAAACCCGACCAAACGACGTCCGAATGACCTTAATATTTGCAGACATATCCAAAATTACCTAACGGAGCTACTACAATAGTTGGAATTCCATTCTGACTCTCGGATCAAAATCTCACCTACCATTCAGATTTTGCCAAAATTCAACCTTAGCCAATTCAAGCCTATTTCTACACCGGACCTCCAAATTCAAATCCGATCACTCGTCTAAGTCACAAATCACCTCCCGGAACTAACCGAATTTGTTTCGAGCCCTCTAACTATATAGTCAACTTCAGGTTGACTTTTCATAATCAAGCTTCATTTCAAAAGGCTATTTGCCTCATTTTCAACCGGAATCACTCCTAACTCACCCGATAGACTCTAAAACCGATATAGAAACATGAAACATATAAATGAAGGGGTAACGGGGTTGTTATTCCAATGACAACGGACCAGGTTGTCACATTCTCCCCCACTTAAGCAAACGCTCATCCTCGAGCGGGTCAAGAAACATACCTGGAGACTCAAATAAGTGAGGATATCTGCTCCGCATCTCCCGCTATATCTCCCAAGTGGCCTCCTCCACGGGTCGACCTCTCCATTGAACCTTTACTGATGCAATGTCCTTGGATCTCAATCTCCTCACATGACGACCCAATATAGCTATAGGCTCCACATCATAGGTCAAGTCATCATCAAGCTGGATAGTGCTAAAGTCTAACACATGCGATGGGTCACCAACATATTTTCGGAGCTTGGATACGTGAAACACTGGATGAACTCCCGATAGACTAGGTGGCAAAGCAAGCATATATGCCACCTCTCCAATCCTCCTGAGGATCTCAAAAGGGTCAATGAATCTCGGAATGAGTTTCCCTTTCTTCCCAAATCTCATGACGCCTTTCATCGGCAAAGCTTTCAATAAGACTTTCTCACCCACAGAATAAGACACATCCCGAACCTTCCGGCCCATATAACTCTTCTGGCGCGACTGAGCTGTGCGAAGTTTCTCCTGAATCACCTTCACCCTATCCAAAGCATCTTGGACTGACTTTGTCCCCAATAACCTTGCCTCATCGGGCTCAAACCAACCAACTGGAGGTCTACACCGTATCCCATATAAAGCCTCATACGGCACCATCTGAATACTGGATTGGTAGCTATTGTTATAGGAAAACTCTACGAGAGGAAAATAATGCCCATGAACAACCGAAGTCAATAACACAAGCTTTTAACATATCCTCTAAGATCTGAATAGTGCGCTCGGACTGTCCGTCCGTCTGAGGATGGAATGCAGTACTCAACTCAACCCGAGAGCCCAACTCACGCTGAAATATCCTCCAGAACGACAAAGTAAACTGAGTACCTTTGTCTAATATGATAGAAACTGGAACTCCATGCAATCTAACGATCTCCCGAATGAATATCTCAGCTAACCGCTCCGAGGAGTACGTAGTACACATAGGAATGAAGTGAGTTGACTTGGTCAGCCTATCCACAATCACCCAAACTGAATCGAACTTCCTTGCTGTCCGAGGGAGTCCAGTAACAAAGTCCATAGTGATCCTTTCCTACTTCCACTCGGGAATATCAATACGCTGAAACACACCACTGGACCTCCGATGCTCGTACTTGACCTGCTGACAGTTGAGGCACCGTGCTACATGTTTAACAATGACCATCTTCATCTTTCTCCACCAATAATGTTGTTTCAAGTCTTGGTACATCTTCGCGGCACCTGGATGGATAGAATACCGCGAGCTATGGGCCTCCTCCAATATCAACTCACGAAGGCCATCAACATTGGGCACGCATATCCGGCCCTGCATCTTCAATACACCGTCACTATCAATAGTGACATCTCTAGCTTCATCATGCTCAACTCCGTCCTTAAGGACAAGCAACTAGGGATCATCATACTGGCGCTCACGAATACAATCATACAATGAAGACCGAGATACAATACAAGCCAACACTCTGTTGGGCTCTGAAATGTCTAACCTTACTAGCCGATTGGCTTGCGCTTGAACATCATAAGTAAATGATCTCTCCTCAGCTGGAATATATGCCAAGCTGCCCATACTGACCGCCTTCGGGCTCAAAGCATCGGCCACCATATTGGCCTTCCCCGGATGATATAGAATAGTAATGTCATAATCCTTGAGCAACTCAAGCCATCTCTGGTGTCCCAAATTAAGATCCCTCTATTTGAACAAATGCTGGAGACTATGATGATCGGTATACACATCACAGGACACGCCGTACAAATAGTGCCTCCAAATCTTCAAGGCATGAACTATGGTAGCTAACTCCAAATCATGAACAGGGTAGTTTTTCTCATGAGGCTTCAACTGCCGAGAAGCATAAGCAATCACTCTACCCTCCTGCATCAATACACAACCTATCCCCACTCTCGAGGCATCACAATATATAGTATATGAACCTGAAGCTGATGGCGACACTAATACTGGAGCTGTGGTCAAAGCTGTCTTGAGCTTCTGAAAGCTCTTATCGCACTCATCCGACCACACGAATGATTCACCCTTTTGCATCAACCTAGTCAAAGAAGAAGCAATGGATGAAAATCCCTGAACAAACCGGCGATAATATCCCGCCAAGCCAAGAATACTCTTGATCTCTGTAGCTGAGGACGGTCTAGGCCAACTCTGCACCGCCTCTATCTTCTTCGGATCAACTTGAATAACATTACGAGACAACATATGATCCAGAAATGCTACTGACTCGAGCCAAAACTTGCACTTGGAGAATTTAGCATACAACTTCTCCTCCCTCAATCTGTGCAACACAATGCTCACATGCTGAGCGTGCTCCTCTTGACTATAGGAGTAAATAGAATGTCATCAATGAACACGATCATGAATGAATCCAAATACGGCCTGAACATGCTGTTCATCAGATGCGTGAATGCTGCTGGGGCGTTGGTTAGCCCAAAAGACATCACAAGGAACTCATAGTGGCCATATCTATTCCTGAATGCAGTTTTCATAATATCAGAGTCCCTGATCTTCAGCTGATGATAGCCTGAACGAAGATCAATCTTAGAAAACACTCTCGCACCCTGTAACTGATCAAATAAATCATCAATGCGCGGTAGAGGGTACTTGTTCTCCACTGTTACCTTGTTCAATTGTATACAATCAATACACATCCGCATGGAACCATCTTTCTTCTTAACAAATAACACCGGTGCACCCCACGGGGACTCACTCGGGCGAATGAATCCCTTATCCAAAATCTCCTGAAGCAGTTCTTTCAATTTTTCAGCTCAGCTGATGCCATCCGATAAGGAGGAATAGAAATGAGCTGAGTGCCCAGCACCAAATCAATGCCAAAATCAATGTCCTTGTCCGGTGGCATACCCGGCAGGTCTGAAGGGAAAACATCTGGAAAGTCCCTCACAATAGGTAAATAATCAATGCTAGGAGACTCAGCTCCCACATCCCTCACAAATGCTAAATACGACAAACAACCATTTTTAACCATTCTCTAAGCCTTTAAGAATGAAATAACACGGCTAGGGACGAAATTAGTCGAACCCCGTCACTCAATCTGAGGAATACCAGGAATAAGCAATGTAACTATTTTAGCATGACAGTCTAATATTGCATGGCACAGAGACAACCAGTCCATGCCCAATATCATATCGAAGTCCACCATCCCTAACAATAACAGATCCACCTGGGTCTCCAGACCCCCAATAGAAATAACACAAGATCTATAGACATGATCCACAATAATCGTATCACCCACAGGGGTGGATACATGAACAGGCAAATCAAGACTACCACGGGTCGTACCCAAATAATGTGCAAAATAAGAAGACACATAAGAATATGTGGACCCATGATCAAATAGTACAGAGGCATCTCTGTGACAGACAGAAATGATACCTGTAATCACTGCATCGGAGGCAACTGTATCACACCTGTCAAGGAGTGCATAGAATCGTGCCTGGCTTCCACAGGATCGCTCCTCACCTCTGGGGCGACTACGAGAAGACTGACCTCCACCTCTGCTAGCCTGAGATGGTGCTGAAGAGGAGGGCTGATCCTTCTACTGAGCCCTGTCCCTACGAAGTCGAGGGCACTGCCTCCTCATGTGGCCAAACTCGCCACACTCAAAACATTTGCCTGGTGCTGGAGAAGGGGACTGAAGGGAACCCCTCACCGCAGATAAACCCTGGGCTGATGAAGTAGTAGGTGCTGCACTCTGAGCTGGAAGGGCACTAAGTGAGGACTGACCCTGCTGGAATCCCTGGAGAACACGACCAGAAGAAGCTCCGCTCTGCTCAGGGCGGCCTAAATGCGAAGGTCTAGATGAGCGACCTCTGCCCTGCTGAAAATGCCTTCTAGATGGAGCACCACTGAAGATACCAGAACCTCGAGGCCTCTTTGCCACCTGCTCCTCCCGCTCCCGCTGATGATCCGCCTCAATGGAGCGTTTCATATCAACAACCTGCTTAAAAGATGATGATAGTACTCTCACTGGTCATCAAAATGCGAATGGAGTATTTGAGGCCATCAATGAACCTCCTATTCCTCTCTCGATCAGTCGGGATCATCCATGTGGCATGCCTAGCCAATTGTGTATATCTCAGCTCATACTGGGTCACTAACATGTCGCCCTGTACCAACCACTCAAACTGGCGACGAAGCTCCTCACGACAGGACTGAGGTACCTACTTCTCCTAGAAGAGAGTAGAAAACTGCTGCCAGGTAAGAGGTGTTGTTCCCGCAGGCCTACACCTCTCAAACTCCTCCCACCAATCGAATGATGGACCAGTAAACTGGAAAGTAGGAAATGAAACCCCGCTGGACTCAAGAATACCAACTGTACGTAGCATCCTCTGGCACTTAACCAAGAAACCCTGGGCATCCTCGCCCTCAGTACCACTGAAATGGGGTAGCTGGAGTCTACCAAATCTCTCTAGACGACGCTGCTCGTCGTCGGGCATAACCTGAACCCTGGCGCGACTATCATAATCGGAGCAATCACTGCAAACTAGCTGAGCTAGGGCTACCTATGGTGTCTATAATCCTTGCACAACTTGCTCGGGTGTGCGAGCCGTGTGGGTCTTATAACCACCTCCGGTCTGAGAAGTAGCTGCGACAGTAGAGGATGAAACTACCTGAGCCAGACCAGTGCAAACAGATAATATCTGGGCCAGAGTCTCCTGAAGACCAGGAATAACAATAGACACCGTCTGGGCCTGAGCTGGGGCTGCTAGAGCATCAACCACTGGGGGCTACCCATGAATAGGTACAACGGGCGGGTCAGCTGGCACTGCCTCAGCTACCTTACCTCTACCTCGACCACGGCCGCACCCACGACCTCTAGCTGGTGGCAATGGTGGTTGTCCACCTCATCTTAAAGCTCGAGTTCTCGCCATCTGCGAGAGAATAGAATACAGAAGTTTAGTTCTCAGAACAACAAGACCGCACGGCAAAATTCAAGTAATGTGAAGTGTTTCCTAAAGGTTTGCAGCCTCCCGAGGATAAGTACAGACGACCCCTTACCGATCCACAAGACTCTACTAACAGGCTCAAGACTCATGAGGCCTAGTAGCCTAGGCTCTGATACTAACTTGTCATGACCCCAAACTCGGTCGTGATGGTGCCCAGCACACCTCTAGGCCAGCCCGACCAATCAACAGAAATCACAAAGCTATCAGCTCACATTTTAACCACTTTTAGGCATAAAAGAAGATAGAACGATAATAATGAAAATATCCAAATACAGGGTTTACACACCCCAAACCAACAAAACCTCCCAATAAACCAGGAGTCACAAGTCATGAGCCTCTACTAGAATATATGAAGTGTAATAGTATATACAGCTGTGCTCAAGTGCGGAAATAGATAAAAACAGGAATAAAGATAAGCTAGAGAGAGTCAGGTCCTGCGGACGCGGGCAGCTACCTTGACTATCCAGAAACAACTCCAAGCAGCTACGGAATCAAGTCTGCTGCGACGTACCTGCATCTGCACATAAGGTGCAGGGAGTAAACTGAGTACTTCCAGACTCAGTGGTAATAAGCAGGGTTAAGACAGCGAAGGTAAGAATACCCAATATAACACTAAGTAAAGCAATGCATAAAATATCCTGCAACAGTATCAATATGAACAATAACCGAACCAGCAATATCAGCTAACAGCATAACAGCAAACAGCATAACAGCTAACAGCTACCAGGTATGACTAAATGCGATGCAATGCATGAATATGACCGCTACGGCACGTAGCCCGATCCATTTGGGTACCCGTGCTCACTGTGGGGGTTGAGACTCCGGAGGGGCTCCTACAGCTCAAGCACAATATCATTATACGCTACGGCGCGCAGCCCGATCCACTACGAGTCAGCTATAATGTAATGCTGCCTCACATGCTCAAAAATAGTATTTGAAAACTCCTTTTATCATTTTTCAGTAAATAACAGTATATCAGAAATTCCAGAGTTTGGAAAAATCATTATGATAGTAATAGCTCAGGACTGGTAGTAAAATAGGATGTCAATATCACAGAAACAATAATAACGATCCTCGCAGGATCCCAATAACCGGCTCACAGCCCAAAAATGTACACAACCATCCAAGTAGGAGGTTTATCGGCTCAATAGTAGCCAAAACACAATATAGTATCCACAGGTTGGACTAAGACATAGTCCCCAATCACATTCAACCCCGCACTCACAGGAGAGTACGTGTCTCGCCTTAATACAACATCAAAAAGTGATATACCGGGGTTTCGAACCCGCTGGTCATCACCCACACCTATTACTCACCTCGACTCGGCTCAACGACTAGTCCGCAATGCCCTTGCCACGAGGATCGGCCTCCACAGGTGTAGAATCTGATAAATTCAATAGAAATACATCAAAATGGGCCAATGGAACATTACCCAGTCAAAACAATTCAAATTACACCAAAAACTACAAAGTTGCCAAAAGCCGACTTTTGGTACGCTTCTCGAAAAATTATGAAAGTCAAATATTTGGAATCTTTGTCTCAACACGAGTCCATGCATATAAAGTTTACCAAAATCGGACTCCGTTTGCCATTCTAATCGATGACTTTCAATAACGCAGGCTTAGGACAAAAACCTCCATTAATACACCTCTAATCCTTCCAATTTCAGGTTGAAACACCATAATTTAGCAAGATAATAACATAATTTAGGTCCATGAATGATTACCTGATGAACCCCTTCGATTTCCTCTGAAAATCGCCCTTAATCGCCACTTAGAAGATGCCTTAGCGTGTTATAACCTTTCTGAAATTTGAACCTTCTAATTTCTATATTACTGATACGATTTTTGCTTCTGCGAACTTGGACTCGCACAAGCAAGTCCGCTTCTGCGATGAAACTGTCGCTTCTGCAGTACATCACTTAACCGCCCCAATTTTCTTCTGCGGTCCAGGTCTCGCACCCGCGCGACCGCCTATGCGACAAACACTCCACTTCTGTGATTGCTCACCTAGCCGCTTACCTTCGCTTCTGCGGCCATTGGTTCGCAGAAGCGAGCCCGCTTTTGCGCTCTTCTATCCGCTTCTACGGAACTGTCCGGCCAGGTCCCTTCTCACTTCTGCGAGACAAATTCCGCTCCTACGGTTCTGCTTCTGCGGTTCCCCATCCGCAGAAGCGGAATAATTGCTGCAATTTATGACAACAGATCCCATAACACAAAATCCTTCCATTCGACCTCCCGAAGTCATCCCGAGGCCCCCGGGACCTCAACCAAAAATAAATTCTACTCTAAATCATCATACGAACTTGTCCCAATCATAAAACACACCCTCAAACACACGAATCATCAAATTAAGGCCGGTTCAAGCTTAGGATTCAACTCAAACTTCCAAAACTTACATTCTATCAAAAACCCGACCAAACGACGTCCGAATGACCTCAAAATTTGCAGACATATCCAAAATCACCTAACGGAGCTACTGCAACTGTCGGAATTCCATTCCGACTCCCGGATCAAAATCTCACCTACCATTCGAATTTCACCAAAATTCAACCTTAGCCAATTCAAGCCTATTTCTATATTGGACCTCCAAATTCAAATCCGATCGCTCCCCTAAGTCACAAATCACCTCCCAGAACTAATCGAATCATCAGAATTCAATTCTGATCCCTCTAACTACATAGTCAACTCGAGGTTGACTTTTCATAATCAATCTTCATTTCAAAAGGCTATTTGCCTCATTTTCAACCAGAATCACTCCTAACTCACCCGATAGACTCTAACACCAATATAGAAACATGAAACATATAAATAAAAGGTAACGGGGTGGTAATTCCTGTGACGACGGGCCATATCGTCACAAGCTCGCATTTATGGTGCCTACTCCACATGTGCGATTACACCACCAGCTGCCAACTTCAGCAATTCTATAAGTTCAAAACTTGATCCGCTAAGCACCTGGAATCAACCCGATGCTTCTAGGACCTCAACCAAACATACTAACTATTCTTATAACAGAATACGAACTTAGTTGAATCCTCAAATCACATCAACAACATAAAAATATGAATCGTACATAGATCACGCGTAATGAACTTTGAAATTCCCAATTTCTACAACCGACACCGAAACCTATCAAATCACATCCGATTGACGCAAAATTTTGCACACAAGTCACAAATGACACCATGTATTTATACCAATTTTCAGAATTAGAATCCGACCCCATATCAAAAAGTTCACTACCGGTCAAACTTCCTAAAAATTCAACCTTTGTCATTTCAAGTCTAATTTCACTATGGACCTTCAAATGACAATCCGGACATGTTCCTAAGTTTAAAATCACTTAACAGGGCTAATGGAACCATGAAAATCCATTCCAGTGTCGCTTACACATAAGTCAATATCTGGTCCACCATTTCATCTTAAACTTATCATTATGAGACTAAGTGTCTCAATTCACTCCGAAATTATTCTGGAGTCAAAGTGACTAACCCAATAATTTATATAACAGCTATAAAGCACAAAATAAGTAGTAAATAGGGAGTGGGACTATAACTCTTAAAATGACCGATCGGATCATTACAAGTATAGTTCTCTCTAACACCAGTAAATGTTAAGTAGGAGATCAATACACTGGGGTGGAACTACAATTTTATGGTCCAAACCATGTATTTGTATTAAAAAATTCACTTTATATATATAAATTGTTTATACAAAATCTGGTAAATTTGTCTTTTGTAGAATTCAAAACTCATAAATGCATAGTACTAACATCGTCTTTATCAATATGGGGTCGAGATTCGGGAAGTATTGGACTAAAATTGTTGACGCAACCCAAAGTATTGGCAGAGGCTGTCCCAGCTGGATAAAATTCAAATATAGTTAGATTTACAACTGGTTGTTAAAAAATAGTCCAGTTTTAAAAGTAATCGAAATCTAGCCACTATTTATGTAAAGATATATTTGAGTGAAAAGACTATTCAAAATCCGACAAAATACACCAATATATTATGCTGGGGATCCAGCATAAGTATACTTGAACTCCAGCATATTATACTGGAATTCCAAGATAAGTATGCTAGAACTCCAGCATAATATGATGGAGTTCCAGCATAAGTACACTAGAACTCCAGCACAATTTACTGGAGTTCCAGCAAGTATAGAAGTTCGGCATAATATACTGGAGTTTGGAGCACCGGTGCTCCAGTCTCCAGTATATTATACTGGAGGCAGCCAAGTATACCGGTGTAGCATAATATGTTGGATTTTATACATAAGTATACCAAACTCCAGTATATTATGCTGGACGATCACTGTTGCAGCAAAATAGTAGCTATTTTTTATTAACTTGGTAAACATTGGCTATTTTTGAATGGCCAGTTCGAAAACTGGCTATACCATGCTATTTTAACCAACGACAACTAGTAGTGTCCACATTCCTATACCTAAAGAAACTTTATCTATACAGCTACTCTGAAATACTGTTGCTTCTTGTATAACAAGTAAAGGTATATATAGGTCGGGTTGGTCTGGACTTTCAATTATCAAATCAAATTAATAGTATCAGATTTTTAAATGTATAAACCAAACCAAACTAAATCAACAAAGTCGGATTTTTCAATCTAAAGTATTCTCGGGTTCGGGGTTTATGTCTTGGTAAAGTCTTCAAAGCATAAAATATGTAACATGTGCTCGAAATATTTATTTAGTCCTAGTAATATACATATATATAATATATTTTTCAAGAAAATAACACAATAATATAAGGTAAGTCATAACGTTGTACTTTAAATATTTAATAACAAAGATAATAAAATTACATAAAGCATATATTGCTAAATAATAAGCCATAATGAAAATTGACATAATCTAAAATACTATGTAGTTCATTCCGATTGTTGAATTGAATTTCTTTTGTTAAAATTAGTAGTGCTTTGAACCTTCTTTGAGTTACTACATTTATGTCACGACCCAAACTCGACCGTGATGGCGCCCAACCCTAAAGCTAGGCAAGCCAGACCAACAACAGTTTCATATTTAACAACAAATCTCAAAATGACAATTCAAGGAGAATATAAGAGTTTATAATAATACTCCAATAATAATAATAGAATTAAAATACTGAGAAGTGTGAACACTGATAATAACACTTCCAAAAGATCTGGGGTCACGAGTCTAGAGCCTTTAAGCAAACACTGGATAATAATAGGAATATCTGAATGAAATACTCAAGTTTGAACGTATATATATAAATAAACTGAAATAAGGAGAGAAGCCAGGTCCTGCAAACGCCAGCAGCTACATCAGCAACTCGAATAACTCTGAATGAAATTGAACTGCTCGGCTAAACTTCTTGCGTACCTGAATCTGCACACAACGGTGCAAAGAGTAGGGGTGAGTACTGAGTACTCAATTATTAAAAAGCATATAAAATAGCTGAAAGCATGAAATCCACAAAATACCACAGAGCAAAGCTATGTCTAACAGTCTGATACCTACCACAAACTAGCAAGAACAACAAACCACAAATAAACACAAGTAACTAACAAAGCATAAATGCAATACAATGCACATGACCGCTACAATGCGTATCCTGATCTGTTTAACGTCGACAGCGTCGCGTATCCTGACCAGTTTAATGTCGACGGCGCTTACTGGGTGTGTGTTCAGACTCTGGAGGGGCTCCTTCAGCTCAAGCACAATATAATCATAACATTCGCTGCGGCGTGCAGCCTGATCCACACTCAGTCCACAATATGTATATGAGTCACATAATAGTTTTAATTTATTTATTTCTAATTTCCAATTCATTAATAAGGAAATTACTTTAATTTCATAATTTTCAAGAACATGTGACTTAGCATTTCATAATAGTGATTTCAACCCAGGACCGAGATCAATGATTTTACAAATCATGCGATCATAAAGATATCTATCCCCTAAGGATACTACAGGTCAGCACAAGGACCCAAAAATGGTATAAAGCCCATATATATTCAACACAAAGTGTGTTTCAATCGCCAATATAGTATTATTCTTGTTCGAGATGGACCAAGTCTTAATTCCCAATCATAAACCAATCCCGCATCTTCCATGGCATGCGAGTCACACCCAATATAGCGTCACAATGGGATAAGCTGGGGTTTTAAATCCTCAGGCTATCATATATACCAACTACTCACCTCTAACCGGCCGTGGACTCATCTGCAATGTCTTTTCCTTTCGAACTTGCCTCCTCGTGTATCGAATCAAGTCAAAACCACAGCAAATACATAAATATGGGTCAAAGAAATATAACCCAATCAAAATTACTCGAAAAGTATAACAATTCACGAAGTTGGTAAAACTCGAGCCCCGAGCCCACTTCTCGAAAAATTCCGGAATTCATACCATCGGATTCCTTGTCTCGCCACTAGTCCGTACATATAAAATTTATCGAAAACGGAGTTCGAATGGCCTTTCAAATTACAAAAATTCTTTTTCTAGAATTAAGCCCTAGTTCTTTATAATTTCTACCCAATTTCATGAATTTTTGTGTTGATTCTTGCATAAAATTACGTTTTCTAGTCAAGAGACTTACCTCCAAGCAATACCCGTTGAAAACTCTCTTCAAATCGCTCAAAACGCTCTCTTGAAGGAGTAAAAATGGTGGAAATATGACTAGGGTCGCGTCTGAAATTAACTTAACTGTTCTGCCCAGACTCCTTCTTCTATGCGATCGGAATTCCTCTCCGGCGATCGCATAGAGTAAATTTTCCAGGCCCAAAATTCCTTCTCTGCGATCGCAGAACTCCCCATGCGATCGCATACCTTTGTCCCTTTATGCTACGCAATCGCATCATCCCCTCTTGCGATCGCACTATACACCCCTTCACGCGATCGCATAGAGTAAAATTCTACCCTCTTCAGATCTTTCTATGCGATCGCAGACCTGTTTATTGGATCGCATAGAACAAAAACTGTCTGCAATTTTCTATTGCATAAATATGTTCAAAATTTGCCCGTTGGCCATCCGAATTCACCCTGAGACCCTCGGGACCTCAACCAAAAGCACATATATGTCATATTACTTCCTTCAAACTTCCTCGCAACATAAAAACATCATCATAAACATCAAAATCATCGAATTCTCATGGATTCGAGCCTAAGTTTCACTAAAACTTCTAATACTTGCATTTGATCAAAAACCACCTAAACACCTCCGAATATCTGAAATTTTGCATGCATATCAAAATCACCTAACGGAACTACTGCAACTCTCAGAATTTCATTCCGAGCCCCGAATCAAAATCTCACTACCATCCGGAATTCGCCAAAATTCAACCTTAGCCAATTCAAGCCTAAATCTACACCGGACCTCCGAATTCAACTCGGATAGTTCTCCTAAGTCATAAATAATCCCCCAAAACTAGTCGAATCATCAAAAATCCATTCCGAGCCTTCTAACTCATAGGTCAACATTTAGTTGACCTTTTCAAACTAACCTCCCCATAAAGAGGTTTATTGCCTCATTTCTAACTGAATTCTACCCGATTTACTTCAAATTCTCCAAGCACATATAATGAAACATATGAAAGCATAAAACGGGAAAAATTGGGTGGTAACTCCCGTACCGACGGGTTGGGTCGTTACAATTTATGGGTTATAAAACTGATTTTTCATTCAAAAATGTTAAGTCCAAACTTGAAATAATACGTTAAAAGATAAAACTTTAAAAAAATTAAGAAATAATTTTAAATTACATTACAATAAATATTTATATGTATAAAGTATTTTTAAAAATTGTATTGTCATGACCCGTATTTTCCACCATCGGGAGTCGTGATGACGCCTATTAACGGAGCTAGGCCAGCCAAACTTTAAACATTCTCTAATAAATCTCAACAATATAAATAAGCAGAAGCAATTAAATAAGTGTGGAAGACTTTAAGATTAATAAAAATGAAACCAAAAATGCTGAAGTTTGAAACATATCTCTACCCAGAAACCGGTGTCACTAACTCACGAACTTCTAAGATTTTACTAAATACAACGTGTGAAAGAAATCATGACAGTCTGTTTCAATACAAGAGTTAACAAACTAAATAAAGACAGAAGAGACTCCGGGCCTACAACGCTAGCAAGGCTGCCTCAAGAATCCCCGGAATGAATGTCTGCTTCCGATCTAATACTGCTGCGGCCCGAAAGCTGCGTCCTGATCTGTGCAAAAGAAATGCACTGTGTGTACCATCAGCACAACCGACCCCATATGCTGGTAAGTGCCTAGCCTTACCCCGGTGAGGTAGTGACGAGGCTAGACAGGACCTAGCACTAATAACTTGTACAGATATATATGCAATAATAGGAAATACACAAATTTAAACAAGTAAAGAGGGGGGAGCATGTTGTGGGGTTCTACAGTCTATTCGAGGGCGGGTGAACCCAAAGTATCCTATTCGAGGGCGGATGAAACCAAAGTATCCTATTCGAGGGCGGATGAACCCAAAATATCTTATTCAAGGGCGGATGGACCCAAAATATCCTATTCGAGGGCGGATGAACCCAAAATATCCTATTCATAGGCGGATGAACCCAAAATATACTTATTCGAGGGCGGATGATCACAAAATATCCTATTCAAGGGCAGATGAACCCAAAATATCCTATTCGAGGGCGGATGAACCCAAAATATCATATTCGAGGGTGGATGAACCCAAAGTATCCTATTCGTCGGCGGATGAACCCAAAATATCCTATTCGAGGGCGGATGAACCCAAAATATCCTATTCGAGGGTGGATGAACCCAAAATATCCTCTTCAAGGGCGGATGAACCCAAAGTATCCTATTCGTGGGCGGATGAACCCAAAATATCATATTCAAGGGCGGATGAACCCAAAATATCCTATTCGAGGGCAGATGCTAAATATAGAAATCATCGAGAAAGAAGTACAGTTGAACAATAACAACTGATAAGGAAAACATAGTAAGTCTCGTTATACGAACACAATACACTCAGTACATACTCCGTTGCAGCACGCAACCCGAATCTCAACAGATATCACCGTTGTGGCGTGCAACCCGATCCTCAACAATCAATACCATTGCAGTGTGCAACCCTGATCCTCAATATTCATCAATAATCAATATCGTCGCGGCGTGTAACCCGATCCTCAAAATTTAATACCAAGAACTCACCCAAACTATGACCGCAACTCAAGTGGGAGGGGAGTAACAACAATCAATAGAGCATCCCAGTAAGGGAATACAATTATCAATTAAGACATCCCGACAAGGGCGAATACAGTAAATACTTACGTCTTGGCAAGGGATAATACAATAAATACTTACGTCCCGGCAAGGGAGAATACAATAAATACATACGTCCCAGCAAGGGACTAATCGCTACACATTTCACTTTTTGTCACCTATTTCTCGGGTAACAATTTCTAGTTTGGGACAAATGCTCCAATAAGCTAAACCAATCATAAAATATATGATGCTTATCAACCCAAGCAAGAAAGATGTACCATTTAATTCGTATCCAAAACATATAAGACTCGCGGTGATGCTAGACTCTGGTGCATAGATAACCATCACCATGCCTATACACTATACTCCTCATTTAGCACGTAGAAAATAATATCCTAATCCTAATCCCTCAAGCCAAAGTTAGAACAAACACTTACCTCAATCCGAAAATAGCAATCAAGGTTCTAAAATTGCTTTTCCTTTAGAATCTGACTCCGAAACAATGATATCTAGGCATAATTTATTTCAATAGCATCAATAAGGGCTCAAAAACGTAACCCCACAGACTAGAAATAAAATTCCCTTCTGTGATGACCCAAAGGGTCATCACCTATTTTCCTCATCTATTCCGCACTTCTGAGGCCTTAGAAACCTTATTTTATATTTCCTCGATTTATGTGCATAGTCCGGACACGTAGCCAGAAAATTTTTGTTTTAGAATGTGAATTCTTTGGAAAATGAAGAAATTTGATATTAATATTGATATAGTTGACTTCGGTCAACATTTTCGGTAAACGGAACCAGACCCGAGATCGGATGGTCCCGAAAGGTCCATAGGAAAATATGGGACTCTGGCATGCATCCAGAATCGAATTCCGAGGCCTAGAGCCCAAAATATAAATTTTTCTGTTAAATTGTTTTTCTGAAATTATTAATGAAAATGGAAATGAAAATTGGTTAAAAGACCATGGTATCGGGCTCGTATTTTGGTTCTAATGCCTGGTACAAGTATTATATATTATTTAAGTACTTCCTACAATGTTTGACGGAAACTGAATGTCGTTTGATGTGTTTTTGAGGCTTAATTCTATGAAAACAATGTTGTATTGGCGATTTGATCGCGCGAGCAAGTTTGTGGCATGTTTTTGAGGTTGTGTGCATGTTTGGCTTTGAGCCCGAGGGTTCTGGTGAAGATTTGATAGGCCGTTAGAGCAAATTTTGAACAAGAACACAGCTGGTATTTTCCCCCCAGCTGATATCTTCGCAATTGCGAAGAATCACTCGCAATTGTGACATGTCCCAAAAATAGCCTTAGTTCGCAAATGCGAGCAAACATTCGCAATTGCTAAGTGGCCCAGGAAAGGCCTTGGTTCACAAATGCGAGAAAACATTCGCAAATGCGAAGTTGCCCAGCAAAGGCCCAGGTTCGCAAATGCAAACAATACCTCGCAAATGCGAAGTGGCCCTGTATTGGCCTAAGTTCGCAAATGCGAACATTTCATTTGCAAATGCGGTGTCCGCAGCCAAGACCTGTTAAGTTCACAATTGCAAACATATGTTCGCAATTCCCATATCCGCAGCTGTGCAATTTTATACTTTAACAATTTTAAACCCCTTTTTCACCATTCTTTCAAAACCCAAAACCCCATAGATGATTTTTCAAGAGAAATATCACTCCAAATCACTTGTAAGTCGATTTCCACTCAACTCTTTCAATTCCTAACATCATTAAACATGTTTTCCATGAGAAATCAAAGGTTTTTTATGGTTGAATTGTTATTTTTGGGTAGAACCTAGGTTTTTCATAAATTGGGGAATTTAACCTCGATTTGAGGTCCGATTTCGAAACAAATCATATAATTGAACTCGTGGGGGAATGGGTAATAGGATTTTGGTCCAAACACCGAGTTTCTACCATGTGGGACCAAGGGCATTTTGGGAAATTTTGAGTAAAACTTTGAGAAAACTATTTTTATGCATCCAAACCAAATTATATAGTGTTTATTAAAGTAATTGAACCAATTGTGATTAGATTCGATCAAGTTGAAGGTTGAATTACGAGGTAAAGTGATAATTGAAGGTTAATTGGACTTCAAGAGTTTGAGGTAAGTGTTTGATCTATCCTAGCTTGATGGAATAGGATTGAGTGTGATAATTTGCTAATCGCTATGTGATCGAGTGGGGTGTATAGGCGTGGCGACGAGCATCTATACACCGGAGTCTAGCATGACCGTGAGTCATTTATTGACACATGTAGTGAGTTAATGTGGAATATTCTTAAGTCATGTTCTTGAACATTCTGTGCCGTTGTTACTTAAATTATGCATGAAGGATCATTCTATGCCATGTTTATTATTTATGCACGAAGGGACATTCCATGCCGTTATTTCTAAAACCATGCACGAAGGATCATGCCGTGCCATGGATATGAGGATGAGAATAAAAGTACGAAGGGTGATGCCGTGCACTTTATTCTGTTATTTGGTGAGGATGATAGTAAAAACACGAAGGGTGTTGCCGTGCAACCATTTAATTTTTTTATTTTGTGATAACTATTTTTACTTTACTGATCAATTATGTGTTTCTGATTGTGCTCCCCCGGCATGTTACCTCCTTTGTTAGTTGTGTTACTCAATATCTCCACAGGTTTATGTGAGTGTCTGGTCCTAGGCTTATCACTACTTCGCCGTGATAGAGTAGGCACTTACCAGCACATGGGGTCGGATTGTGCTGATACTATACTTCTATGCGTTTTTGTTCAGGTCCGGGTTTTGAGCAGGAGCAGCAGCAATAGTACACTAGCGGGATTATCGTACTTCCGAGACCGAGGTAGGTTGCAAGCGTCCTCAAGCCCGGCGTCTCCTCTATTTGCTTTTATTATTGCTGTGGTCTCATTGTTCCGAGACAGACAATTATTATTTATTTCTTTCAGACCATTATGTGTAGTTATTCCTTAGTAGTTCATGAGTTTGTGACTCCACATCTTGGGTAGAGGATTTATGTCAGTTACTTTACACTATTATTCATCTTTTATGCGAAAGACTTCCGCATTTAAAAGATATGAGTATTTATTCTTGATATTAAATTTTAGAACAAAATGGTTGTATCAACAGGAATATGGTGAGTGAATTGGCTTGCCTAGATACCACGAGTAGGCGCCATCACGATCCATATGGTGGGGGAATCCAGGTCGTGACAAGTTGGTATCAGAGCTCTAGGTTACATAGGTCTCACAACTCACGAACAAGCTTAGTAGAGTTTGAGGGGTAGGTACGGAGACGTCTGTACTTGTCCTCCAGAGTCTATTGAGTTAGGAAAAGTCTCTCATTTGTTCCTTCTTGTCCTACGATTTGTTCCTTAAATACTGATTGAATTTCTACTCTGTCCTTTCGCAGATGATGAGGACACGCGCTTCTTCATCCGATGATCAGCAGCCTGAGCCCCAGGCATCTCCCGCGAGGGGCAGGGGCCGAGGCCATGTCGGAGGCCGTGGTAGGGGCAGAGCTCAGCCCCAGGCATCGGTTCGATAGTGGAGCTTCATTTTGAAATTGGTGAGGAGGTTATAGCCCCAGCAGCTCCAGTGGGCCCAGCTCAGGTCCCATGAGAGGTCTTATTTACCCCGGATCTTCAAGAGGCTCTGGTCAGAATAGCGGGTTTTATGGACAGTGTCGCCAGAGCAGGCTTACTACCAGTTGCACCAGCCACTTCTCAGGCTGGAGGAGGGGTCCAGACTCCTGTTGCACGTACTCCGTAGCCAGTAGCTCCCCAGGCTCAGACATTGCACTACAACTTAGGCCAGAGTAGACAGGTGATTCATGTCCAAGCAACGATCGTAGTCAATATAACCTGGTCTAATAAGTCCAGAATCGATCCCACAGGGAATTAACCTACCAATTACAACTTTCACAACCCAAGAATACTTTCGAATCAAGTTCCCAAAATTTCGAGAATGTGTTTATGTGTATTTCGAACTACTACTTTTGCAAGAATTAAAAAGGCTTAAAAGAAAGAATTGAATGTTGGGTAAAATAATATGGAGAATGACTGTGACGACCCGGCCCGTCGTCACGAAAATTACCACCCGTTATGTTGTAATTACATATTTTATGCTTTTATATCAGTGTTAGAGTCTATCGGGGGAGTTAGGAGTGAATTGGATTAAAAATGAGGCATATAGCCTTTTTGAAGGAAACTTGAATAAGGAAAGTCAACCTGGAGTTGACTATTTAGTTAGAGGGCTCGGAATCGGATTCTGATGATTTGGTTAGTTCCGGGAGGTGATTTTTGACTTAGGGGCGCAATCATAATTGAATTTGGAGGTCCGGTGTAGAAATAGGCTTGAATTGGCCAAGGTTGAATTTTGGCAAAATCCGAACGGTAGGTGAGATTTTGATCTAGGGGTCAGAATGGAATTCCGACAATTCTTGTAGCTTCGTTATGTGATTTTGGATATGTCCGCAAAATTTCAGGTCATTCGGACGTCGTTTGGTCGGGTTTTTGATCGAATGTTAGTTTCGGAAGTTTTGAAGAAACTTAGGCTTGAATCCGTGTGTAATTGGTGATTTTGATGTTTAGGATGGTGTTTTTATGCTTGGAAAAAGTTCGTATCGTGTTTTGGAGTATGTTGGTGGTTGTCGTTGGGGTCACGGGGGCCTCGGGGTGAATTCAGACCATCATCCGGCGTTTTGAAGCAATGAGAAGTCTGCTGTAAATTGCAGATCACTAGGCATAATGTAAGCCTTCACGTTCGCGTGGCATGGGCCGCGTTTGCGAAGGCCAGGCAGGTCAAAGCATCGCGTTTGCGAGACTGGGTATCGCGTTCGTGTAGGCCAGGATTCTTGAGCTTTACGATCGCGTTCAGGGGATCGCGTTCGCGTAGGTGCGTGAGGGTGTGCATCGCGTTCGCGTGAAGGGTATCGCGAACGCGTAGAAGGAAAATCAGGCGGCTGGGAACTTGTTCATCGCGAACGCGTTGGAGAGGTTGCGTTCGTGAAGGTTAAGTCGGAGCTGGGCCTCGCGAACGCGTGGGTGTGAACGCGAACGCGTAGAGTAAATGGCCCAGGCAGTGAATTTAAAACCAGAAACATTTCCTTACGGGTTCATTTGCAAAACCCTCCATTTTTGAAGCCTAGAGAGAGGAAGTGAAGGGAAATAGCTGGGAGATCATCGGGGTATTGTCGGAGGTAAGTTTCGTGGTTTAATTGCGCGCTTTTATCATGAAATCATGGATTATTTCTATGAAAATCGAGGATTAAAGGTGGGTTTTAGCCCTAGGCCTAAAATTGTAGAAAAATACCGATTTGAGCGGGCAAATGGAGTCCGAATTTGGTAAATCTTATATGCCTAGACTCGTATTGAGACAAGGGTTCCGAATATGTAACTTTTATAATTTTTCGATAAGCGCACCAAAAGTCGAATTTTGACAACTTTGTGGGTTTTGATGCAATTTGGGGTTATTTCATATGGGTTGCATGAATTGGCCATAAATTGATGTAATATAATTGATTTTGAGCAGATTTGGCATCCGAGGGCGTTGATTTGCGAGGCAAGCGCAAGGCGGACTGAGGCTTCTACCTGTTCGAGGTGAGTGGTAGTAGTAAATAATGTACTGAGGGTTTGAAACTCTGTACTAGCACTTCACAGTGCTATGTTGAGATGAGACAAGCGTCTTGTGACGGGCGTGGTGACATTGTGATTGGGGAATTGGACTTGGTCCTTTCCGGCTAATAGTATACTGTGTATTATGACTGATAATGAGATTATAACTGGGTAATTGGGCTGGTAGCTATGTTTGGGGCCTTGTGCCGATCTGTAGAGCATTGGGGAACCTGTAGAGCTAGGTGGCCCTTATATCGTGTTGAACTTACATTCTGCCGTAAAACTAGCCGAATAACCTATTTAAGAGCCAATACTAGATGTGTACTGTGAGAGATAGATTACTTAGGGTGGAAATCCCCTGAATTAGCTGAGTGGGTCTGAAAGGCCAATCCTATACTAATTGGGACAGGGTCGAGGACCCGTTTTGAGGTATCATATATACATGCCTTTATTCGATCGGGCTGCACGCCGCAGCAGTATATATATTGGATCAGGTTGCACGCCGCAACAGTAATTATATTGTATCGGACTGCACGCCGAAATATTATTGCGCTTGGGATGTAGGAGCCCCTTTGGAGTCTGAGTCTGCACACATTCCCAGTGAGCGCTAGTGTATATTATAGGATCGGCCTGTGCACCGCAGCAGTATAGCTATATATGTATATATATATTCGGTCGGACTGCATGCCGCAGTAATATATGTGTGGATCGGACTGCACGTCGCAGTATCATAGCGCTTGGGCCTAGGGAGCCCCTCCGAAGTCTGTATAAACCCCAGTGAGTACCGTCGACGTTAAATGGAGCGGGCTGCGCGCCGCAGCGGTATATGTATTGGAGCGGGCTGCACGCCGCAGCATTATACTTTTTCATATCCTTATACATACTTAAATACTTATACATTATGGACATATGTATATATTTACATACATAGAGTTGGCTGTACACCATAGCGGTACGAGTGAGGATTTGGTCGGTGTGGGACCTTGTTGAGTTAGATGTGGACTGGAGATCAGAGTACTCACTGTAGTGATGACTTACCTGTGGGGGTTTGCCTTAGAACTGTTTAGTGATAGTACTGTAGTTCTTATTTTTAGTTATTGTTTATTATTGTTACTCACTGAGTTGAAATATAGTCACCCCACTCCCCTGCTCTTTTTGTGCAGATCCACAGGTGCCCGAGAGGAGTTGAGATATTGTAGCTGCTGATCCTTGTCTACTTTTGCGGAGACTACGAGGTAGCTGCCAGCGTCCGTAGAGCCTGTTATCTCCTTCTTTATCATCTTGTTGATTTCTTTTTTGCCTAGACTTGTTTGTAATAGGATGTTATTCTATAGAGGCTCAGTCTCGTGACACCACGATATGGTTGGGACCGTATTTTGTATGCTTTTACTATCTCGCTTATCACGTGATATGATCATTTGCTGTTTAAGTTTAATTTGATTAATTGGAACTAATAACTGGCTGGTTTAAGGGATAATATGGTCGGGCTTGCCTAGCATTGTGTTGGGCGCCATCACGACCAGGGTTTGGTCGTGACAAGTTGGTATCAGAGCCTAGGTTAACAGGTCTCGCGAGTCATGATCCGGTTGGTAGAGTCTCGTGGATCGGTACGGGAATGCCTGTACTTATCCTCGGGAGGCTGCAAACCTTTTAGGAAAAGTTTCAATTCTTGGAATTCTTGTCGTGCGATTACTTTTGACTTGAACTGAACCTTGACATTCTATTCTCTCGCAGATAGCGAGGACGCGAGCTTCCGAACGGGGAGGACGACCACCACTACCACATGCTAGAGGCCGTGGACGCGGCCGTGGTCATGGCGGAGGTCGGGCAGCTGATGCAGTACCATCACGATCAGGCTCCAGCTATAGACATTCCAGTAGCACTTGTTCGGGCACCGGCGGTGCCCATTGTGATTCTAGTCCTTCAGGAGGCCTTGGCTCAGATATTATGAGTTTGCACTGACCTGGCTGAGGCAGTTTTAGCCACTACCGCAGTAGCTGCTTCTCAGGCTGGAGGAGGCAATCAGACCCCCGTTGCTCGCACACCTGAGCAGGTAGTGCAGGGATTGTAGACACCGGGAGCAGCTCCAGCTCATCCGGTTGCACCAGTTCAAGACTTCGGGTTCCAGGGTCCCAGCTATGACAGACGATGAGCAGCGTCGTCTCGAGAGGTTCACCAGGTTATCTCCTCCGGTGTTCACTGGTGCTCCGGGCGAGGACGCCCAAGGTTTTCTGGATAAGTGCCGTCGGATGCTTCGTACGGCAGGGATCTTGGAGTCCAGTGGGGTATCTTTCACTACCTTTTAGTTTTAGGGGCCAGCCTTCGCTTGATGGGAGGCTTATGAGCATCGCAGGCCAGCAGGGGCATCACCACTATCATGGCCAGAGTTCTCCACCATGTTCTTGGAGAAGTGGGTGACTCGATCTCAGAGGGAGGAGATGCGCATGTAGTTTGAGGGTCTCCGTCACGGGGATATGTCAGTGTCAGAGTATGAGATCAGGTTTACAGAGTTGTCTAGGTATGCACCATGGTTGGTTCCTTCTGACAGAGAGAGGATTGGACGCTTTGTGGACGGCCACATTTATCCCATTCGTATTCTGATGACTCGGGAGAGGGTTTTGAATCGTACATTTGAGGACGCTGTGGATATTGCTCATGACATAGAGACAAATCGTCATAGAGAGCGGGATGAGAGGGAGGCCAAGAGGCCTCGAGGTTCATCAAGTTCCAGTGGTACTCAGGCTAGAGGCCAGAGTCAGCAGAGTCGAGGTCGCTCTTTCAGATCTTCGCGGTCGGACCGCTCAGATCATCGCAGATGGTCTTCTAGACAGGGTTATCAGGGTTCGCACCAGAGCCAGCCATCTCTTAGTGCCATGCCAGCTCAAAGTTCTTCACCGGCCCCATCTGCTCAGGGTTCATCTCGGCCTAGTTCATCAACTGGCCACTCCAGTGACAGAGGTCCTTATCAGTCTCAGTACCCAGCACCGGGGAGTTGCTACGAGTGCGGAGAGTTTGGGCACCACCGTAGGGAGTGTCCCCGTCTTGTTTCCGGATCTTATCAGCAGAGGGGGCAGCCCTCGTCATCTGGTCCTTCTACTTTAGCACCCGCCCCGCCAGCTAGGGGTGAGGGTCAGTCAGCTAGGGGTCGCCCTCGAGGGGGAGACCGATCAGGCGGGCATGCTAGATACTATGCTCTCCAGGGCTGATCTGAGGCTGTTGCTTCTGATGCAGTTATCACAGGTATTATTTCAGTCTGCCATAGTGATGCCTCAGTGTTGTTCAATCCTGGTTCTACTTATTCTTATGTGTCTACATATTTTGCTCCTCATTTGGGCACGACCCGAGGGTGTCTTGGGCTGCCAGTGCATGTATCTACCCCGTTAGGGGATACTATTGTTGTGGACCATGTATATCGGTCCTGTTTGGTCACTATTGGGGGTCTGGAGACCTGAGCAGACCTGTTGCTTCTCAACATGATCGATTTTGATGTTATATTGGGCGTGGACTGGCTATCTCCATGTCATATTATCCTGAACTGTCATGCTAAGACAGTCACCTTGGTTATGCCGGGTATTCAGAGGATCGAGTGGCGAGGCACGACTGAGTATGTACCTAGCAAGGTAATATCTTTTCTCAAGGCCCAACGAATGGTTGGGAAGGTATGTCTCTCTTATTTAGCATTTGTGCGGGAGGTCGAGGCCTAGACTCCCAATATTGATTCTTTTCCCATTGTGCGAGACTTTCCTGATGTATTTCCCTCAGACCTGCCGAGCATACCACCTGACAGGGATATTGATTTTGGAATCGATTTGGTACCAGGCACGCAACCTATTTCTATTCCTCCATATCGGATGGCACCAGCTGAGCTGAAGGAATTGAAGGAGCAGCTCCAAGAACTCCTGGATAAGGGGTTCATTCGGCCGAGTGTGTCGCCGTGGGGTGCACCGATCCTGTTTGTTAAGAAGAAGGATGGATCTATGAGGATGTGTATTGACTACAGGCAGCTGAACAAAGTTCAATAAACAATAAGTATCCTCTACCTTGTATTGATGATTTATTTGATCAGCCCCAGGGAGCTAGGGTATTCTCAAAGATTGACCTTCATTCAGGCTACCATCAGCTGAAGATTAGAGAGTCCGACATTATGAAGACTGCATTCAGGACCAGATATGGTCACTATGAGTTCCTTGTGATGTCTTTTGGGCTGACCAACGCCCCAGCAGCATTTATGCATCTGATGAACAGTGTGTTCAGGCCCTATCTGGATTCATTTGTGATTGTGTTCATTGATGACATTCTAGTCTACTCTCGTAGCCAGGAGGAGCATGCTCGACACTTGAGCATTGTATTGTAGAGATTGAGAGAGGAGAAGCTGTATGCCAAGTTCTCCAAATGCGAGTTCTGGCTTGAGTCCGTGGCATTCTTAGGACATGTGGTGTCCCGTGATGGCATTCAGGTAGATCCGAGGAATGTCGAGGCAGTGCAGAGTTGGCCCGGACCGACCTCAGTTTCTGAGATTCGTAGCTTTCTGGGATTGGCAGGGTATTATCGCCGATTCGTTTAGGGGTTATCTTCTATTGCTTCACCCTTGACTAGATTGACTCAGAAGGGTGTTCCTTTCATATGGTCAAGGAGTGCGAGGATATCTTTCAGAAGCTCAAGACAGCATTGACCACAACACCAGTCTTGATTATGCCGTCAGCTTCAGATCCTTATACCGTGTATTGTGATGCCTCGGGAGTTGGCATTGGTTGTGTGTTGATGAAGGAGGGTAGGGTCATTGCTTATGCTTATCGTTAGTTGAATCCCCACGAGAAGAACTACCCTGTTCATGATTTGGAGCTAGCAGCCATAGTTCATGCTTTGAAGATTTGGAGGCATTACATGTATGGTGTCTCATGTGAGGTGTTCATGGATCATCATAGCTTTCAGCACCTATTCAGACAGAAAGACCTTAATTTGAGATAGCGGAGGTGGTTGGAGTTGCTTAAAGATTATGACATCACCATTTTGTATCATCCGGGGAAGGCCAATATGGTGGCCGATGCTTTGAGTCGGAAGGCGGTTAGTATGGGTAGCCTTGCTTTCATCCCAGTTGGGGAGAGGCCACTTTCTTATGATGTTCAGACCCTAGCCAATCGGCTAGTGAGGTTGGATATTTCGGAGCCGAGTCGAGTGTTGGCTTGTGTTGTTTATCGATCTTCCTTATATGATCGCATCAGGGAGCGACAGAATGATGACCCACATTTGCTTGTCCTTAAGGACAGAGTGCAGCATAATGATGCTAGAGATGTGACTATCGACAGTGATAGTGTTCTGAGGATGCAGGGCCGTATATGCGTGCCCAATGTAGATGGATTGCGGGAGTTGATACTCGATGAGGCACACAGTTCGCGGTACTCTATTCACCCAGGTGCCGCGAAGATGTACCAAGACTTGAGATAGCACTACTGGTGGAGGAGGATGAAGATGGATATTGTTAGGCATGTAACTAAGTGCCTCAATTGCCAGCAGGTCAAGTATGAACATCAAAGACCGGGTGGTGTTCTTCAGCGTATGGTCATTCCCGAGTGGAAATGGGAGAGGATCACCATGGATTTTGTTACTGGACTCCCTCGGACAGCGAGGAAGTTTGATTCTGTTTGGGTGATTGTGGATAGGCTGACCAAGTTAGCTTACTTCATTCCAGTTAGTACTACCTACTCATCGGAGCGGTTGGCAGTGATCTTTATTCGGAAGATTGTCCGGTTGCATGGAGTTCCAGTGTCTATCATATCCGACAGGGGTACTCAGTTCACTTCTCAGTTTTGGAGAGCATTTCAGCGAGAGATGTGTACGCGGGTTGAGTTGAGCACCGCATTTCAACCCCAGACGGATGGGCAGTCGGAGTACACTATTTAGATCCTGGAGGATATGTTGCGGGCATGTGTGATTGACTTTGGTGGTTCATGGGATGAGTTCTTTCCACTTGCGGAGTTTACCTACAACAACAGCTATCAGTCGAGTATTCAGATGGCCCCGTACGAGGCATTGTATGGCAGACGGTGTAGATCTCCCGTCAGATGGTTTGAGCCTGGTGAGGTTAGATTGATAGGGACTGAGTTAGTCCAGGATGCTCTGGATAGAGCAAAGTTGATTCAGGAGAGGCTTCGCACAGCACAGTCTCGCCAGAAGAGTTATGCGGACCGTAGAGTTTGAGAGTTGTCTTTCATGGTTGGTGATAGGGTATTGCTGAAGGTTTCACCCATAAAGGGTGTCATGAGGTTCGGAAAGAAAGGGAAGCTGAGTCCCAGGTACATTGGTCCTTTTGAAATACTCAGGAGAGTTGGAGACGTAGCCGAAGAATTGGCCTTACCACCCAGCTTATCCAGCGTTCATCTAGTATTCCATGTGTCTATGCTCTGGAAGTACATCGGGGATCCGTCTCATGTGTTGGACTTCAGTACAATTCAACTTGATGGTGATCTATCTTATGATGTGGAGCCGGTGGCTATTCTAGGTAGACAGGTTCGAAAGTTGAGGTCCACGGACATTGCTTCAGTTAAGGTGCGGTGGAGAGGCCGGCCCGTGGAGGATTCCACTTGGGAGATCGAGTAGGAGATGCGGAGCAGATATCCTCACTTGTTTGAGACTTCAGGTATGTTTCTTGACCCGCTCGAGGACGAGCGTTTACTTAAGAGGGGGAGAATGTGACGCGGCCCTTTATCACGGGAATTACCACCCCGTTATGTTGTAATTACATGTTTTATGCTTTTATATCAGTGTTAGAGTCTATCAGGGGAGTTAGGAGTGAATTGGATTGAAAATGAGGCATATAGCCTTTTTGAAGGAAACTTGAATAAGGAAAGTCAACCCGGAGTTGAATATTTAGTTAGAGGGCTCGGAATCAGATTCTGATGATTCGGTTAGTTCCGAGAGGTGATTTGTGACTTAGGGGAGCAATTGGAATTGAATTTGGTGGTCCGGTGTAGAAATAGGCTTGAATTGGCTAAGGTTGAATTTTGGCGAAATCCGAACGGTAAGTGAGATTTTGATCCGGGGGTCGGAATGGAATTCCGACAATTCCTGTAGCTTCGTTATGTGATTTTGGATATGTCCGCAAAATTTCAGGTCATTCAGACGTCGTTTGGTCGGGCTTTTGATCGAATGTTAGTTTCGGAAGTTTTGAAGAAACTTATGCTTGAATCCGTGTGTAATTGGTGATTTTGATGTTTAGGATGATGTTTTTATGCTTGGAACAAGTTCGTATCGTGTTTTGGAGTATGTTGGTGGTTTTCGTTGGGGTCCCGGGGGACTCGGGGTGAATCCGGACCATCATCCGGCGTTTTGAAGCAATGAGAAGTCTGCTGTAAATTGCAGATCACTGGGCATAATTTAAACCTTCGCGTTCGAGTGGCATGGGCCGCGTTCGCGAAGGCCAGGCAGGTCAAAGCATCGTGTTCGAGAGACTGGGTATCGCATTCACGTAGGCAAGGATTCTTGAGCATCGCGATCGCGTTCAGGGGGTCGCGTTCACGTAGGTGCGTGAGGGTGTGCATCACGTTCGCGTGAAGGGTATCGCAACGCGTAGAAGGAAAATCAGGCGGCTGGGAACTTGTTCATCGCGAACGCGTTGGAGAGGTCGCGTTCGCGAAGGTTATGCCGGAGCTGGGCATCACGAACGTGTGGGTGTGAACGCGAACGCATAGAGTAAATGGCCCATGCAGTGAATTTAAAATCAGAAAGATTTCCTTACCGGGTCATTTGCAAAACCCTCCTTTTTTGAAGCCTAGAGAGAGGAAGTGAAGGGAAATAGCTGGGAGATCATCGGGGTATTGTCGGAGGTAAGTTTCCTGGTTTAATTACGCGTTTTTATCATGAAATCATGGATTATTTCTATGAAAATGGACGATTAAAGGTGGGTTTTAGCCCTAAGCCTAAAATTGTAGAAAAATACCGATTTGAGCGGGCAAATGGAGTCCGAATTTGGTAAATCTTATATGCCTAGACTCATATTGAGATGAGGGTTCCGAATATGTAACTTTTATAATTTTTTGAGAAGCGCACCAAAAGTCGGGTTTTGACAACTTTGTGGGTTTTGATTCAATTTGGGGTTATTTCATATGGGTAGCATGAATGAGGGCGTTGATTTGCGAGGCAAGCGCAAGGCGAACTGAGGCTTCTACCGGTTCGAGGTGAATGGTAGTAGTAAATAATGTACTGAGGGTTTGAAACCCTGTACTAGCACTTCACAGTGCTATGTTGAGATGAGACACGCGTCTTGTGACAGGCGTGGTGACATTGTGATTGGGGAATTGGACTTAGTCCTTCCCGGCTAATAGTATACTGTGTATTATGACTGATAATGAGATTATAACTGGGTAATTGGGCTGGTAGCTATGTTTGGGGCCTTGTGCCGATCTGTAGAGCGTTAAGGAACCTGTAGAGCTAGGTGACCCTTATATCGTGTTGAACCTACATTCAGCCGTAAAACTAGCCGAATAACCTATTTAAGAGCCAGTACTAGATGTGTACTGTGAGAGATAGATTACTTAAGGGTGGAAATCCCCTGAATTAGCTGAGTGGGCCTGAAAGGCCAATCCTATACTAATTGGGACAGGGTCGAGGACCCGTTTTGAGGTATCATATATACATGCCTTTATTGGACCGGGCTGCACGCCGCAGCAGTATATATATTGGATGGGGCTGCACGCCGCATCAGTAATTATATTGGATCGGACTGCACGCTGCAGTATTATTGCGCTTGGGTTGTAGGAGCCCCTTCGAAGTCTGATTCTGCACACATTCTTAGTGAGCGCTGGTGTATATTATGGGATCGGGCTACGCGCCGCAGCAGTATAGCTATATATGTATATATATATTGGGTCGGACTGCATGCCGCTGTAATATATGTGTGGATCGGACTGCACGCCGTAGTATCATAGCCCTTGGGCCTAGGGAGCCCCTCCGAAGTCTGTATACACCCCTAGTGAGCGCCGTCGATGTTAAATGGAGCGGGCTGCGTGCCGCAGCGGTATATGTATTGGAACGGGCTGCACGCCGCAGCATTAAAACTTTTTCATATCCTTATACATACTTAAATACTTATACATTATGGACATATGTATATATTTACATGCATAGAGTTGGCTGTACACCGTAGCGGTACGAGTGAGGATTTGGTCGGTGTGGGACCTTGTTGAGTTAGATGTGGACTGGAGATCAGAGTACTCACTGTAGTGATGACTTACCTGTGGGGGTTTGCCTTAGAACTGTTTAGTGATAGTACTGGAGTTCTTATTTTCAGTTATTGTTTATTTTTGTTACTCACTGAGTTGAAATATACTCACCCCACTCCTCTGCACTTTTTGGGCAGATCCACAGGTGCCCGAGAGCAGTTGAGATATTGTAGCTGCTGATCCTTGTCTACTTTTGCGAAGACTACGAGGTAGCTGCCAGCGTCCGCAGAGCCTGTTTTCTCCTTCTTTATCATCTTGTTGATTTCTTTTTTGCCTAGACTTGTTTGTAATAGGATGTTATTCTGTAGAGGCTCAGTCTCTTGACACCACGATATGGTTGGGACCGTATTTTGTATGCTTTTACTATCTCTCTTATCACCTGATATGATCATTTGTTGTTTAAGTTTAATTTGATTAATTGGAATTAATAACTGGCTGGTTTAAGGGATAATATGGTCGGTCTTGCCTAGCATTGTGTTGGGCGCCATCACGACCAGGATTTGTGTCGTGACAAAGACTAAGGTATTGATTTCCCCTATTGATGGAATCCATTCTGTATATGCTCATACAAATTGTCAATATATTTTATCAATCATGAACGCTATTTATACAGTAACCCTCTCCCGAGCAATTACAATAATTTACTAGTGCACTCTCCCGAGCTACCCTAGCTAGCTTTAGTTTGAATAGTTCACTTAAGATTTCACCCAAGACTTCGTTATTCCTAATCCCGTCTTTACGCCTAAAGTTATAGATTCCTCTAATAACCTAGGTGTGGTGTTTTTCAACAATATACCTAAATATGCACTCTTTTCCAAGTTGTGCACACTAAATAAGTCCCCGGTTTTGAAGTTCCGCTCAATGATATTCTGATCGTGAATCCGCTTCATACTCTCTTTGTATAGTCTAGTGCTTTCAAATGCGAGATACCGGAATTCTTCCAATTACTTCAGTGCCCACCATGCTTTGTGCTCTAGTTCCACTGGTAGATGACAAGCTTTCCCAAACACAAATTTGTATGGCGACATGCCGATTGGTGTCTTGATTGCTGTCATATAAGCCCATAATGCGTCATCAAGCTTCCTGGACCAGTCGGTCCTTGTGGCGTTCCCTGTTTTAGTTAATACACTCTTTATCTCCCTATTGGAGACCTCAACTTGCCCGCTGGTCTGCGGGTGATACAGAGTGGCCACTCGGTGTTTCACATCATAGCCAATAATTTCTCAAACGCCCGGTTGCAAAAGTGTGTGCCCCCGTCACTGATGATAGCCCTTGGAGTCCCGAAACGGGTGAAAATGTTCTTCTTTAAAAATCCCACCACCACCTTAGCATCATTTGTGGGTAATGCTACAACTTCCACCCATTTGGACACGTATTCAACCGCAACAAGTATGTACTTATTGCCGTATGAACTGATAAAGGGCCCCATGAAGTCTATTCCCCAGACATCGAACACTACAACCTGCTGGATTGTGTTCATTGGCATTTCATGACGCCGGGAGATGTTCCCGGTGCATTGACATTCGTTGCAACCCTTCACCCACAAGTGTGCATATTTAAACACCGTTGGCCAATAGAAACCAGCCTCAAGTATTTTGGCGGCTGTACGTACTCCTCCAAAGTGACCACCATATGCTGAAGCGTGACATGCCTGCAAAACAGATGATTGTTCTATCTCGGGGACGCATCTCCGGATCATGTTATCGAGACATATCCTAAACAAATAGGGTTCATCCTAATAATAAAGCTGAATTTCATGAAAAACGCTTTTCCTCTAGACCGACGAGAGGTCGTGAGGAACAATACCGCTGGCCAGGTAATTTGCATAATCGGCATACTATGGTGCTTCAAGGAGAGTGGTGGTGAGCAGCTGCTCGTCTGGAAAGGTTTCCAGAATTTCCCCACTCTCTTTGACAATATCAGCTCCTTCAAGTCGTGACAAATGATCAGCGACTTGATTTCCAGTGCCCTTTCTATCCCAAATTTCAAGGTCGACCTCTTGGAGAGGAAGCACCCAATGAACTAGGCGCGGCTTAGAGTCCTTTTTATAAATTAGATATCTTAAAGCTCCATGGTCCGTGTATACAATTACCTTGGATCCTATAAGATAGGACCGGAATTTGTCAAATGCGAACTCGACCGCAAGCATCTCCTTTTCCGTCACTGTGTAGTTTAGATGTGCTCCACTCAAGGTCCTACTTGCATAGTATATTGGGTGCATCAGCTTGTCTTTCCTTTGGCCCAGCACTGCCCCCACTGCATAGTCACTTGCATCACACATTAGCTCAAAAGGTTGCTCCCAGTCGGGGGCAATGATGATGGGTGTTGTGACCAACCTCTTCTTCAGTTCCTCAAAATCAATCCTGCATTCATCAGAAAAAACAAAGGGGTGATCTTTTTCAAGTAACTTACAGAGAGGGTTTGATATTTTGGAGAAGTCTTCGATGAACCTCCGGTAAAAACCGGCGTGTCCAAGAAAGCTTCTTATGGCCTAGACGGATGTTGGTGGAGGCAGCTTTGCAATGACATCAACTTTGGCACGGTCTACCTCAATGCTTTTGCTTCAAATCTGGTGCCCCAATACTATACCTTCTTGTACCACAAAATGGCATTTCTCCCAGTTTAGCCCTAAGTTTGTTTCCATGCACCGTTTCAGCACTCTTGTCAGATTGACAAGGCATTCATTGAATGAATTCCCTACCACTGAGAAATCATCCATGAACACCTCCATAATGTTGATAATAGGCGAAAACTAAATAGTTTATCCATTATTTATGCGTCCATTTAATTATGATCCAATAACATAATTTATGAATTTGATAAGATATAAGCTATTAATTAGTGATTTGTACAATGTGCAGAAAAAGGAGCTTATATCTACAATTGGAAATGTTATGGCACAATTTTGGAGCAAAAACAATCCTTCGGACTTGAGTCTTTACGATCAAGAAACAAGCTTGAATGAGAAATTCTCCCAGGTGCGCGAAGTGGTCACTTCGCGCACCATTTCGCGCAGATGAAGGATTAATTGGGCTACAGATGCGCGAAGTGCCCACTTCGCGCACCACTTCGCGCAGAGTAGTCCGGTTAAGTGGATTTTTCTAAGGTTGAAAATGAAGAGACACACAATTCCACTCAAAGTTAATTAATGCAATCTTATATCATGGAGAAGATCAGATTTTTAGCATTATTGGATTAGAGTGGAATTGTACTATTCATTTTAGAGAGAAGATTTTGAGAGAAAAACTCATCGAGAGTGTTCTTGAAGCTAAGGAAGGAGTTGAAGATCAAGTTTTGAAGTGCAACAAATTAAAGAGTTCATCTAAACCTTCATCTTGTATTTTTCTTTGTAGTATTTTAGACATCAATATTATTGATTTTAGTATGAACATGAGTAGCTAAACTCTCTAGTATTCTAGGGTCATGGATGTTAGTTGATCTAGTTATTTGAAGCTTAGATTGATTTTATTGAAGTTATTCATATGGGTTGTTTATTTGATTTTGATCTTAATTATTTTACTGCATAGCTAACAGTGAAATATTATCTACGAACTTTGAAATAAACTTGACAAAGGAAATTCTTGGTTGCATATAAAATCAAATAGAACAAGATTTGAATCTCGGGCATCGAGTGAAGGATTTGCAATTAAGATAGATATATACTTAATTGCTTTGTTTGGTTAAATAATAAGAGTTTGAAATGCATTCTTGTTAAGATTAATATCATAGAAATATAGATATTGATTTAACTTGGATAGATTCATAAGAACTCGAAAGATTCTTATGAATATTATTAACCTTATAATCAATAATCCAGATAATTAAATAAATCGATTCTTGGTAGAAAAATAGCATGATTACTAGCAAGTCCATGGCCCTGGAATATATTTATCCAAATTTTTATAAACATAAATTGTAATTGGTGTAGTAATTTTACCTTGAATTATTGTTCTATTATTAAGAAGTTTTATATATATGTTGTGATAGTCCAGCTTGAATTGATAATTAATTTAGTCTAAATCAGTCAATAAGTTAATCACAATTCCTCGTGGGAACGATACTCTACTTACTACTATATTACTTGTCGATCGCGTACACTTGCGTGAGTATTTTGGTCGCAACAAGTTTTTGGCGCCGTTGCCGGGGAATTTGAAATTAGCTCCTTGACTGTTTTACTATTTTGTAGTTGTTAATAGAAAATATAAAAAGAAATTTTCATCTATTTGTTTGTGTTATACATGTTCTTCTCTTGAATGCGGAGGAGCAGAAGCACAAACAATCTTTTCCCATTTGATCCTGAAATTGAAAGAACAATTCATAGAACAAGGAGAGAGTGGGAAGCTCAATATAAAACAGAAGGAGAGTTGAACATTCAAATTCAACCACAGCCAACAGTGATGGCAGGAAATGAGGAACGAGCGGTGATTGAAGCCGCAAGACCCAGTCTGGCTAATATGACTTAGGCTATTGTGAAGCCTGATATTACTGGGCACTTTGAGTTGAAACGATATATGGTGCAGCTGATTCAGTCTACAGGGCAATTTGTGGGTCTACCTCATGAAGATCCACAAAGACATATCCAAAATTTTTTGGAAATTACGGATACTTACAATTATCCAAATGTTTCCAAGGATTATGTACGGCTGACACTTTTTCCCTTTTCTCTGCTTGGGGAAGCTAAAGAGTGGTTAAACAAGGAACCATCAAATTCAATCCGCACATGGGATGATCTAGCAAGGAAGTTCTTAATCAAGTTCTTTCCTACAAAAAAGACAAAGATGTTGAGGAGTCAAATTCTTGGGTTTGAACAATGCTCTGGCGAAACACTTCGTCAAGCATGGGAAAGATACAAGAAGCTACTCAGGGACTGCCCTCATCATTGTCAAACAGACGAGGTGTTAGGTCATACATTTGTTAATGGATTAGATGAAGCTTCAAAAATGAATCTTGATTCCGCTTGTGGAGGAAGTTGCATGACAAAATCTTACACGAAAATCCAACTCTTGTTAAATACATTCACTTCAAATGATAATAACTGACAAGGTGATGGAGATTCCAGAAAGGCAATGAAATAAAAATCAGTAGGGGTGCTTGAGCTGGATGATGTATCGGCAATGAGAGCTGAAATTGCAAGGCTATCCAACCAGATGACAAGGATGACAATGTAACAACCTCAACCTATGCAACATGTGCAACAAATGGCTATTTGCTGTGAAATGTGTGGTGATAGCCATACAAGTGATATGTGCCCCACGAATCCAGAATCTATTTATTATGTGGGATAACAAAACAGAGGCCCAGCAAATCAGCACGCAAAATATGGAAATTCCTACAATCCAAATTGGAGGAATCATCCTAACTTCTCATGGAGGGGAAATCAGCAAAATCCAAATCAGTACAGACCGCAAGGGGGTTTTAATCAACCTCAGAGACTACCTCAGCAGGTGGAAGAAAGTACAAATGATTTGCTGAAAAAGTTGTTGATCGACAATCAGCAGCTCAGAACTGATGTTAGGAATCTAGAAAGGCAAATGGGGCAGATAGCAACGAACCAGAACACTAGACCTACAGGAGCTCTCCCTAGTGACATGGAAAAGAACCCACAGGTAAGTGCTATAACACTTAGAAGCGGGAGAGAACTTGAGGAAATCTCAAAGAAAAAGAAAGAGAAATTTGTGCCTGAGGGAGAATTGATCCCTACATTGATAAATGATCCAAAGAAGACTACTGAAAATCTTGAACCCGTGGAAGTCCCAAGACCACCCCCACCTTTTCCTTAGAGACTACAGAAGAAGAACGATGATCGAATGTTCAGTAAATTTTTGTCCATGTTGAGCCAAGTTCAATTAAACATTCCACTTGTTGATGTACTTCGAGAAATCCCTAAATATGCTAAGTACATCAAAGATATAATGGCTCATAAAAGAAGATTGACTGAATATAACAGTCGCACTTACTGAAGAGTGCACTGCCATGGTACAAAACAAGCTTCCACAAAAGCTTAAAGATCCCGGTAGTTTTACAATTCCTGTGCGTATTGGTGATATCGATGTAGGTCAGGCTCTTTGTGATTTGGGGCGAGCATAAATTTAATGCCCTTGTCATTGTTCAAACTATTAGGTCTTGGAGCTCCTAGACCAACCACTGTGATGTTACAGTTAGCAGACAGGTCCATAGCACACCCTGAAGGGGTGATAGAAGATGTATTGCTGCAGATTGGAATATTCATCTTTCTTGCAGATTTTATTATTCTTGATTATGAAGCAGATGAATTAGTGCCAATCATTCAAGGGAGACCTCTGCTGGCTACTGGTGATGCGATCATTAAAGTGAAAGAAGGGAAGATGATTCTAAGGGTTGATGATGAGGAAGTGGTGTTTAACGTATACAAAGCAATTCAATTTCCTTGCCAATATGAAGAACTTTCTATGATATCAGTGATTGAGAATGATGAACAAAATTGTGATTCAAGTGTGTATCTCAATGATTCATTAGAGAAATCACTTACAATATTTGATAATTTGGCAACTGATGAAGAGGTTGAAGAGATGATGTACATCCTTGATACATCTTGTGCATACTTGCAAGGAACATATCCTTTTGAACCGTTGAACAGGCCACATGGACCTCCTCCAAAGCCATCAATTGAGGAAGCTCCGAAATTGGAGCTTAAACCACTACCATCTCACTTGCATTACTCTTATTTGGGTAGTTCTGATACATTGCCTATTATCATTTCTTCTGATTTATCTGAATTGCAGGAGGAAAAATTGCTGAGAGTATTGAGAGAGCACAAGAGAGCCATTGGGTGGACAATGTCAGACATAAAAGGTATTAGTCCTGCGTTTTGCATGCATAAAATCCTAATGGAGGAAGGATACAAACCAAGTATAGAACACCAACGTCACCTCAATCCTAACATGAAAGGAGTGGTAAGGAAAAAGGTGATCAAATGGCTTGATGCAGGTATTGTATTTCCTATCTTTGACAGTAAATGGGTGAGTCCAGTTCAGTGTGTTCCTAAGAAGGGAGGTATAACTATGATAGTTAATGATAATAGTGATTTAATACCAACAAGAACTGTCACAGGGTGTAGAATTTGTATTGATTACAGAAAACTGAATAATGCCACCAGGAAGGACCACTTTCCTCTCCCTTTCATGGATCAAATGCTTGATCGATTGGCCGGCCAGGAGTATTACTACCTCCTGGATGGTTACTCTGGGTACAATCAAATTACTATAGCCCTGGAGGACCAAGATAAGACCACTTTTACGTGTCCTTATGGCACGTATGCGTTCAAAAGAATGCCCTTTGGTATTTGCAATGCACCTGCGACATTTCAAAGGTGTATGATGGCCATTTTCACTGATATGGTCAAGATGTTTGTAGAAGTATTTATGGATGATTTCTCAATTTTCGGATTCTCTTTTGATAAATGTTTAACTAACCCCGATAAAGTGCTAGCCAGATGTGAAGAGACCAACTTGGTCCTGAACTGGGAAAAATGCCATTTCATGGTAAGAGAAGGTATTGTCCTAGGACACAAAGTGTCCAAGAACGGATTGCAAGTAGACAAGGCAAAAGTGGAAGCAATTGAAATATTGCCCCCACCCATATCTGTTAAGGGCATACGCAGTTTTCTAGGCCATGCAGGATTTTATCGAAGATTCATTAAAGATTTTTCAAAAATTTCATCTCCTCTTTGCAGGCTCCTTGAGAAGGATACACCATTCAAGTTTGATGATGCTTGTCTGAAAGCATTTGAAAGCTTAAAATAAGATTGGTCACTGCACCAATCATTGTTGCTCCAGATTGGGAATTGCCTTTCGAATTAATGTGTGATGCAAGTGACATAGCCATTGGTGCTGTGTTGGGACAAAGAAAAGAGAAATTTTTTTACTCCATTCATTATGCGAGCAGAACTCTAAATCCCGCTCAAATGAATTACACTGTCACAGAGAAAGAATTACTTGCAGTAGTATGGGCATTTGACAAGTTTAGATCCTACCTAGTAGGAACTAAAGTCATAGTCTATACTGACCATTCGGCTATCAAGTATCTATTTGCAAAGAAAGATGCAAAGCCAAGACTAATCCGATGGGTTCTTCTTTTGCAGGAATTTGACCCGGAGATACGTGATAGAAAAGGTACTGAGAATCAAGTGGCTGATCATTTGTCCAGATTGGAAAACAGAAGTCATGTGATTGAAGGAGACTCAATAAAAGAAATGTTCCCAGATGAACATCTGTTAGCCATCACATCTAATGAAACTCCATGGTATGCTGACTTTGTAAATTATATTGCAAATGGAGTGATGCCATCAGAAATCACAGCCGATCAACGGAGAAGATTCTTCCATGATGTGAAATCATATATGTGGGATGAGACCTTTCTCTATAAACAATGTGCTGACCAATTGGTAAGAAGGTGTGTACCTGAAGAAGAAATGAATGACATCTTGCATGACTGTCATTCTTCTTCATATGGAGGTCATCATGGTGGAGATAGAACAACACAAAAGGTTCTCCAATCAGGTTTTTACTGGCCATCCTTATTTAAAGATGCTCATGCATTTGTTAAAACTTGTGACAGGTGTCAAAGAACAGATACAATCACAAAGAGAAATGAGATGCCTTTGCAGAATATTTTGGTGGTTGAATTGTTTGATGTATGGGGAATTGACTTCATGGGACCATTTCCAGGTTCTAATGGTCAAAGATACATTCTGGTTGCAGTAGACTATGTGTCTAAGTGGGTTGAAGCCATTGCTCTCCCTACAGATGATGCAAAAGTTGTGGTAAGTTTTGTTAAGATCCACATTTTCACACGCTTTAGAACTCCAAGGGTGTTGATAAGTGATGGAGGAACACACTTTTGCAACAAACTGTTTAAAATGTTTTATCAAAATATGGGATAAAACACAAAGTTGCTACTGCTTACCACCCTCAGACGAGTGGTCAAGTTGAAGTATCTAATCGAGAGATAAAATAGATTTTGGAGAAAACAGTTAATGCAAATAGGAAGGGTTGGTCTGTTAAATTAGAAGATGCTTTGTGGGCTTACCGAACTGCATACAAGACTCCAATAGGTACTTCTCCATACATGTTAGTTTATGGAAAGGCATGTCATTTTCCTGTTGAACTTGAACACAAAGCTTATTGGGCAATCAAAAAGTTAAATGTGGATATGGATTTAGCTGGTGAAAAAAGGCTGCTACAACTCAACGAACTTGATGAGTTTAGATTGAATGCTTATGAAAATGCTAAGTTGTATAAAGAAAGGACCAAGAGATGGCATGATAAGCATATCCAACATCGTGAGTTTGAGCCGGGGCAACAAGTTCTATTATTCAATTCTAGGTTGAAACTCTTTCCGTGAAAGCTCAAATCCCGTTGGTCAGGACCTTTTGTGGTGGTAAGTGTGAGTCCCTATGGAGCAATAGAATCAAGGGACCAAAACTCAAGTGACACTTTTCTGGTGAATGGACAAAGAGTGAACCATTATTGGGGTGGTGACGTTAATCGTCACAAGACCTCGATTGAACTCAATGATGTTTGATGAATTGTGGAGTCGTGCCGCGACAGTAAATCAGGCGCTTATTGGGAGGCAACCCAATAATAGCGATATTTGTATATTTTTTTTAGTGTGTTATTTTCTTCGTTTTTAGTTTGTTTGGGTATAAATTGTGTGTTGATGATTGTAGGACAACAATGAGGGATGCTAAGGTATTACTTCATTGTTTGTTTGTTAAATAAAAAAAAATATTTCCCCAGTTGCGCGAAGTCCTGCGCGAAGTGATTACTTTATACATGTTAGTTTATGGAAAGGCATGTCATTTTCCTGTTGAACTTGAACACAAAGCTTATTGGGCAATCAAAAAGTTAAATGTGGATATGGATTTAGCTGGTGAAAAAAGGCTGCTACAATTCAATGAACTTGATGAGTTTAGATTGAATGCTTATGAAAATGCTAAATTGTATAAAGAAAGGACCAAGAGATGGCATGATAAACATATCCAACATCGTGAGTTTGAGCTGGGGCAACAAGTTCTATTATTCAATTCTAGGTTGAAACTCTTTCCGGGAAAGCTCAAATCCCGTTGGTCAGGACCTTTTGTGGTGGTAAGTGTGAGTCCCTATGGAGCAATAGAATTAAGGGACCAAAACTCAAGTGACACTTTTCTGGTGAATGGACAAAGAGTGAAACATTATTGGGGTGGTGACGTTAATCGTCACAAGACCTCGATTGAACTCAATGATATTTGATGAATTGTGGAGTCGTGCCGCGACAGTAAATCAGGCGCTTATTGGGAGGCAACCCAATAATAGCGATATTTGTAAATTTTTTTTTAGTGTGTTATTTTCTTCGTTTTTAGTTTGTTTGGGTATAAATTGTGTGTTGATGATTGTAGAACAACAAGGAGGGATGCTAAGGTATTACTTCATTGTTTGTTTGTTAAATAAATAAAAAAAAATATTTCCCCAGTTGCGCGAAGTCCTGCGCGAAGTGATTACTTTATACATGTTAGTTTATGGAAAGGCATGTCATTTTCCTGTTGAACTTGAACACAAAGCTTATTGGGCAATCAAAAAGTTAAATGTGAATATGGATTTAGCTGGTGAAAAAAGGCTGCTACAACTCAACGAACTTGATGAGTTTAGATTGAATGCTTATGAAAATGCTAAGTTGTATAAAGAAAGGACCAAGAGATGGCATGATAAGCATATCCAACATCGTGAGTTTGAGCCAGGGCAACAAGTTCTATTATTCAATTCTAGGTTGAAACTCTTTCCGGGAAAGCTCAAATCTTGTTGGTCAGGACCTTTTGTGGTGGTAAGTGTGAGTCCCTATGGAGCAATAGAATTAAGGGACCAAAACTCAAGTGACACTTTTCTGGTGAATGGACAAAGAGTGAAACATTATTGGGGTGGTGACGTTAAACGTCACAAGACCTCGATTGAACTCAATGATGTTTGAGGAATTGTGGAATCGTGCCGCGACAGTAAATCAGGCGCTTATTGGGAGGCAACCCAATAATAGCGATATTTGTAAATTTTTTTTAGTGTGTTATTTTTTTCGTTTTTAGTTTGTTTGGGTATAAATTGTGTGTTGATGATTGTAGAACAACAAGGAGGGATGCTAAGGTATTACTTCATTGTTTGTTTATAAATAAAAAAAATTTTTTTTTTCGTCCAACCAGTTGCGCGAAGTCCTGCGCGAAGTGACCACTTCGCGCACACTTCGCGAACCTTAAGCAGAAAGCTCAAAGGTTGTGCGCGAAGTCGTTCGCGAAGTGACCACTTCACGCAGCACTTCGCGCACCTGAGACGGGGTGTGTATATACTTAGTTTATTTTTGTTTTAACTGACCCTATTCACTACTCTTTCAATTTTCCTCTCAAAATACCCTAAAATTTCCTCTCTTCTCCAAACCCTAACCTCAAATACCATAATTCTTCTTCCTAATTGCTCTAAAACTCTTCAACAATTAGTAAAAGCTCTTCATCCTTGGTAAAAATTCATCCTAATCCCTTCAAGGTAAGAACCCTATACTTTTAATTTCTTTATTTTTTTTAATTTCGTTTTTTTTATTACTCATGACTCTAATTTGTCAAGATAGTTGATATATATGTTAGAAATTATAGGTTGTATAATGTTTTTGTAGTATTTATGTTGTTTATGATAAATTAGAAGTTCTTGTTCAAACTTAGAATATTTGAGCAATGTTAATAGAATTTAGCATAGTTTGATATACTTTTGGGGTTAAATTTGTGTATAAATGGGATGGGTAGGACATGAATTGGTTATAGCTGAATTTTGGTTGGGAAATCCCTAACCAAAGCATTAACAATAAGGATGAATTAGGCTTGTCCACAATGTGTTTGAGGAAAGTCCTCAAAGAAGTTTGATAGAGCAATTGTACTCAATTTTGCGTGTGAATTCTGAGTAACCGCATTGAAACACATTATCTATTCATCTTAGATTAATGTGTCATTGTCTTGTAGGAATTATGGCAACAAAAAGACGATTAACTTCAGGAGCATATTCCAGCCGATCACGAGCCAATCCTGCAACCAATTACGATTCAAGAAGGTTTACTTCGCCCGAAGCTCAAACCCAGTTCACCAACAAAAGGACAAAGAAACCAATTCCAGAAAGGGGCATTGATGCTAAAAATCTTCAAGAAAAGTGCCCTAACATGTACCAAAAGTTGATTGAATGGGGGCTTCAAGTCTTTATCAATGAACCGGTTACTGCAAATGAAACAGTAGTTCGCGAATTCTACGTGAATGTACCTGAACATCAAAATAACATTGTGACTGTGCGCAGAAGACATGTCAATGCCTCAATTGAGGCAATTAGAGCAAGTTACAATTGACCTGATGTTGTGCCAGAGAATGAAGATTTCTATGAGTATGGAAAATGTCCAGATAATGCAAAATGGGAAAGATTCTTCTCAAAGATTTGCATCCTGGGAGTTGAGATAGAATTGTTAGAGAATGGTGACAAAATTCATTCATCTTCTCTAACTATAGAAGCAAAAACCTGGCTTTATGTGATAAATAGCAGGCTACTTCCTTCTAAGAATACAACTGAAGTTAACGGTCCCAGAGCTGCACTGATATGGTGTCTTGTAGAGAATTTGGCTTTTGATGTGGCAAAGATCATTCATGAAGAAATGGTTATTAGAAGCCCAATTCGTAAGTATGGATTTTTCTTCCCATCACTAGTCACTTTACTTTGCAGGCAAGCACATGTACCAGAGGATCCTGATGTAGATATAACTATAAGGAAGGAATTTAATATCAAACCCAAGAGAGGTGGAGATGAAGAAGATAGCTCTGAAGATAAAGAGAATGATGGAGGTAATCAACCAATGGACACAGACAGAGGAGAGCAAGCCCAACCTCCCAATGCACCAGCAGTTGCACTGCCAAGAGAAGCATCATCTTCAGGAACTGCTGGCATGCCGAGCCACAACACATGGGAGCAAGAGATAGGTGAATTGAGACAAACAGTAAACACGCTAAGCACCCGTGTGGAGGAAATAGCAGACCGACAAGTCAAGTCGGAAAAGAAATTTATGGGATGGCTGCGAGCATTGGGGCGAGCTTGTAATGTCAACCCCGACACAGTGTCAGATAAAGAATAGATCGTCGGGGAAGTATTTTTATCTCTGTGTTTTGAAGTTGTAGTCATGGGGACATGCCTAATCTTAAGTGGGGGGTGTGTTTAGCATATTTCTGGATAGTTTCGGATATTAGAATTTTCTTTGTGTTGATGTTTTGTTTGTTTTGAAGTTTTGCTTGTTTTGAAGTTGATGGATAGTAGATTAATTAAATTTGATTGTCTTTGTTATTAAAATTTTTATTTTGAATTTTTTTTTATAAAAAAAACAAATATATATTGTGAGGAGTTCTGTCCTCTTTTCTTAATTTTGTGATTAGTGTGAATATTTCCCCTTGGTTTTTCTTAAGGTCACGGTTCTTGTCCAAGGGTTTCAATTTGAACCGGGTATAGATAGATTTTAGTTTAAATCTTTTTATTGATTTTAGATAAGATTTTATCTTATGGTAATCCTTAATGTTAATACACTTGAACATACCAAATCCTAGAGTATAATGCCTAGTTTTACTGGATTTTTAACTGAAAGTGATTTTATTGCATATTTACTACTGAAAGGAATATTCACAACAGAGTGTCTTGATGAGTTGATCTTAATGAATCTTATGCCATGTGTGGAGAGATTTTTGATGAGTCCATGTAGTGTAAACTGTGTCTAGAACTTGCCTAGTATTTGAATTGAAGCGAAATTTCAGGTGACACTCGGTTTTAAAAAATGATATTAGGCTTTCCTTGATCTTTTTGAACTCAATTGCTCAAATCAAATAAAATCTATCCCTAGTTAACCATTTCTAGCCTTGAAACCTTTATTTGGTACCCACATTACAAGCCTATACCATTTTTGTTCTTAATTGATATTTTGAACCCTTTAACCTCTTAAAGCACTTTAATTGTAAAATGAGCGCTAAAAGAAGTACAAAGGAACTAAGTGTGGGGTGGTTTGTGAACGGAACCAATGAAAGTGATAAATGTGTATTTAAATTATAAAAAAAAAAATTTATGTATAAATATTTGTATATTGTTGTGTTACTGCCAGTGGAGTGTAAATTAAAGCAGTGCATAAAAGAAAAATGGAACACTGCTAGGAGTGAATTGATTGATTGATGCAATTGTTATTAAGATTGAAGAATTTGCGCTAAAAATGATTGAGTAATGTGTTAAAGTGCTTAGGAGTGCTAGTCACTAATCCCAAAGTAAATCCTACCAGCCCCTTAACCCATATTACAACCAGAAGAAAAAGTCCTAATTGATTTTGATCGAACAAGCCTGCATTAGTAGAGATTTACATTAAGGGCAAGCTTATGGTACCACTTGCATGCATGTGACTTCTTTTGTGAGTGTGAGTTAAACTTTCTAGTTGTAAATAATTAGGGAACTCTCTTGTACATATTGACATATGTAATGCTGATAAAATTATGAGGGCATATGATTCGTGACAGATAAACAAGTCTTGATCTTTGTATAGAGTACTTCAAAGAAGTGTGAATATTGTGTAGCACTTGAAAGTTAGTCCAGAAACTAGAATTTTATATTACTAGGTATGAGATATGATTCTTGTTCTAATTGTAAAGCATTAAGGTAAACTGGTTGAGTTGATGACTCTTTTATAAGTATAGTGTAATTGCTCGAGGACTAGCAATGAATTAAGCGTGGGGTGTTGATAATAGGCGAAAACTAAGTAGTTTAACCATTATTTATGCGTCCATTTAATTATGATCCAATAACATAATTTATGAATTTGATAAGATATAAGCTATTAATTAGTGATTTGCACAATGTGCAGAAAAAGGAGCTTATATCTACAATTGGAAATATTATGGCACAATTTTCGAGAAAAATAATCCTTCGGACTTGAGTCTTTACGATCAAGAAACAAGCTTGGATGAGAAATTCTCCCAGGTGCACGAAGTGGTCACTTCGCGCACCATTTCGCGTAGATGAAGGATCAATTGGGCTACAGATGCGCGAAGTGCCCACTTCGCGCACCACTTCGTGCAGGCACTTCGTGCAGAGTAGTCCGGTTAAGTTAATTTTTATAAGGTTGAAAATGAAGAGACACACAATTCCACTCAAAGTTAATTAATACAATCTTATATCATGGAGAAGATCAGATTTTTAGCATTATTGGATTAGAGTGGAATTGTACTATTCATTTTAGAGAGAAGATTTTGAGAGAAAAATTCATTGAGAGTGTTCTTGAAGCCAAGGAAGGAGTTGAAGATCAAGTTTTGAAGTGCAACAAATTAAAGAGTTCATCTAAACCTTTATCTTGTATTTTTCTTTGTAGTATTTTAGACATCAATATTATTGATTTTAGTATGAACATGAGTAGCTAAACTCTCTAGTATTCTAGGGTCATGAATGTTAGTTGATCTTGTTATTTGAAGCTTAGATTGATTTTATTGAAGTTATTGATATGGGTTGTTTATTTGATTTTGATCTTAATTATTTTACTGCGTAGCTAACAGTGAAATATTATCTACGAACTTTGAATTAAACTTGACAAAGGAAATTCTTGGTTGCATATAAAATTAAATAGAACAAGATTTGAATCTTGGGCATCGAGTGAAGGATTTGCAATTAAGATAGATATATACTTAATTGCCTTGTTTGGTTAAATAATAAGAGTTTGAAATTCATTCTTGTTAAGATTAATATCATAGATATAGATATTGATTTAACTTGGGTAGATTCATAAGAACTCGAAAGATTCTTATGAATATTATTAATCTTATAATCAATAATCTAGATAATTAAATAAATCAATTCTAAGTAGAAAAATAGCATGATTACTAGCAAGTCATGGCCCTGGAATATATTTATCCAAATTGTTATAAACATAAATTGTAATTGGTGTAGTAATTTTGCGTTGAATTATTGTTCTATTATTAAGAAGTTTTATATATATCTTGTGATAGTCTAGCTTGAATTGATAATTAATTTAGTCTAAATCAGTCAATAAGTTAATCACAATTCCTCGTGGGAACGATGCTCTACTTACTACTATATTACTTGTCGATCGCGTACACTTGCGTGAGTGTTTTGGTCGCAACAAATGTCTTCCACCATGTCGGTGAAAATGGCCATCATGCACCTTTGGAATGTGGCAGGTGCATTGCATATTCCGAATGGCATCCTCCTAAAGGCAAAAATGCCATAAGGGCATGTGAAGGAGGTCTTCTCTCTATCCTCGAGGGCTATGGAGATTTAATTGTACCCCGAGTATCCATCCAGAGAGCAAAAGTGTGACCTCCCTGCCAACCTGTCAAGCATCTGATCAATGAAGGGAAGTGGGAGGTGATCTTTGCGAGTGGCTAGATTCAGCTTCCTGTAGTCCATGCATATTCTCCATCCGATGACGGTTCTAGTTGAGATCAACTCATTATTCTCGTTTTTCACCACCGTCATGCCACCTTTCTTTGGCACACATTGGACCGGGCTAACCCAGCTGCTGTCTGATATTGGGAAAATGATTTCCGTGTCTAGCCACTTTATTACCTCTTTCTTCACCACTTCCTTCATGTTTGGGTTCAGCCTTCTTTGGTGTTCCTTCGAAGGTTTGTGTCCCTCTTCCATGAGAATTTTATGCATGCAATATGGGGGTTGATCCCCTTTATGTCTGCCATGGTCCACCCAATGGTAGTCTTGCATTCTTTTAGTATCTGTATAAGCTTTTGAGCCTGCACATCTAACAAACTAGATGAGATAATAACATGTAAGGTGGTGTTAGGAATCTTCAATGGTCAACTCTGCATCATCTGTCTCCACTATCATATCAACCGCATCAATAAGAGAGCAATTCGCGAACTCACTAGGGCGCCTCACGGATTTTTCCACATTGAATATGATCTCCTCATCATTCAACCTCATCTTGAGTTCCCCAGTTTTACAATCAATTAGAGCTCTCCCGGTGGCTAGGAATGGTCTTCCTAGGATTATAGGAATTTCCTCGTCCACCTTGCGATCAAGAATCACAAAATCGGTGGGAAACACGAACTTCCCTACCTGGATAAGCACATCATCTAAAATACCAAATGGACGCTTAACCATCCTGTCAGCAAGCTATAATAACATAAAGGTAGGCCTGGCTCTCCTAATGCCTAGCCTCTTATAAATAACCAAGGGCATGAGATTAATGCTCGCCCCCAAATCACACAATGCCTTTGCAAAGGCATAATTTCCTATAGTGCATGGGATGGTGAAGCTACCTGGATCAAATAGCTTCTCAGCAATGGGTCTGGAGACAACTGCACTACAAGTCTGGGTAAGGGTTACGGTGGCCAAGTCTTGGAAATCAAATTTCTGCGACATCAAATCTTTCATCATCTTAGCATAGCCAGTCATTTCTTTTAAAGCTTCAATTAAGGAAATGTTTACCTGGATTTGCTTGAGCATCTCAAAGAACTTTTTGTATTGCTCTTCTTTCTGGTGCTTGGCCAACCTTTGGGGGAATGGTGGTGGAGGCCTCTTCTTGGTACTTTTCTTTCTCTATCACTTTCTCTTCAACCTGCTACTCTACCTGTTCAGCTACTTTCTCCTTTCCCTGCTGCGGTTTTTATTTTCAGCAACTGGCTGGACTGTAACTTCTGTCAACCTTGTGGACTCATCCAGTTCAATGGGCACTGGAGTGAGTGTCTCAGTCTGTGTGTTGCTTTTCTCTTCTTCTTTCTCAGCATCCAGATCTCTACCACTTCTCTGAGTCACTACCATCAGCTGCTTTGGGACTTGGTCTTTTGGGTTTGTTTGTGTATCAGCAAGCAATGTCCTTTGAGGACGATTGTTGAGAGACATAGCAATCTAGCCCACCTGTACTTCAATATTCTTGATGGCTGCATCATGTTCATCTATCCTCTCATTGGTTTTGGCATTGACCCAATTACCTACTGCATCATAGCTTCCAACCTTGCAAACCCATCATCATGTCTACCCCCAAGTTGTGGTGGAGGTGGATGATATCCCTGCTGCTGATTGCTGAAATTCTGAGGTCTAGGATATGGAGCCTTGTTGTGTGGTGGCCTCATACCTGCTGCGTTAAATTGTGGCTGAGGAGGCCTGTACTGCATTGGAGCCTACTGACCCCAACTCTGGTTACCTTGTCGTTGCCCTCCATAGTTAGCCACATAATTCATGTCTTCATGCTGATGATGATGTTCTTGGTCTGGAGCCTATGGATTACCTATGGGTTGGCTAATGCAAGATATGCATAAACCACCATTGGTAGTATCTACAATATGAACATGCTGCTTGACCCCAGATTCTTCCACCTTCTTCGTCAGGATGCTCATTTGTGTCAATAAGGTTGCCATGTTCTCCTCCATAGTGCTGGATGGATTCAGAGGTACAGAGTGTACCACTGGAGTGATAGGAGCATTCCTGGTCGTCCACCCGGAATTTTGAGCCATCTTGTCAAGCAAATTTTGGCCCTCTCTCCAAGTCTTGCTCAGAAAAGCCCCACATGCTGAAGCATCTACAATATTCTTCATACTATCTGAAAGCCCCATGTAGAACCTTTGACCCAACATGTGCTCAGGAATCCCATGGTGAGGACACATAACAAGCATACCCTTGAATCTGCCCCAAGATTCATGTAATGTCTCCATTGGTTTCTGCTTGAAGCTCACAATCTCATCAATTTGTTAAGCTGTCTTGTTAGGTGGATGAAACTTGTTGTGGAATTGCTTGACTAACTCATACCAAGTTGCAATAGAGTTTATGGGGAGTGAGTTTAGCCATACATGTGCAACTCCTGTAACTGAGAATGGAAAGAGCAATAGTCTGATGGCTTTCGGAGTCACATTCGGTTGCCTCCGTGTCTTGCATATTGAGAGAAAGTTCTTCAGGTGCTGCTGTGGATCTTCAACCTGAGACCCAGAGAATAATCCCTTGTTTTGCAACAAGTGTAGCATGTTTTTAGTAATCTAGAAAGACTCAGCTTGAATTGTTGGCACAACGATGGAAATTGCCAAATTATCCGCTATGGGTTGTGCCCAGTCATACAGTGCACCTTCCTGTGCCTCCTGCGCCTCTTGCATATTTAACCCAGCTTGCTGGTTTGGTTCGTTTACATCACCCATGTCGAAGTCTAGTTTGATTGGTTGTTGAGATTGCTGAATTTGTTTGGTAGCCTTGTTACGTGCCCGAAAAGTTTGCTCGGGGTCTGTGAGTCCTTCAATTAGTTCTCCAGTCCTTGCAGATTTTCAAGGCATGCACCTGAGTACCCAAATCAACAACCGTCAAGATATTCACTGTAAAGTGTAGAAAGAACCTGACTACACAAGAATCTTGAAGTTATGTTAATGGCAATTGATGATTCCGTTAATTCACCGGTAATGGTCGTAGTCAATATAACCTGGTCTAATAAGTCCAGAATCGATCCCACAGAGAAATAACCTACCAATTACAACTTTCACAACCCAAGAGTACTTCCGAATCAAATTCCCAAAATTTCGAGTATGTGTTTATGTGAATTTCAAAGTACTACTTTTGCAATAATTAAAAAGGCTTAAAAATGTGTTGCAACAACTATAGGGGTATCAAATTAATAAGTCACACCATGAAGGTCCTGGGAGAGGGTGATCGAGGCGAGGGTGAGGGAGATGTCATCTATATCCGTGAACCAGTTTGGTTTCATGCCGGGTCGCTCTACTACAGAAGCTATCCACCTTGTGAGGAGGGTGGTGGAACTGTTCAGGGATAAGAGGAAGGACCCGCATATGGTGTTTATCGACTTGGAGAAGGCGTACGATAAGGTCCCTAGAGAGGTTCTGTGGAGATGCTTGGAGGCGAAGAGCGTGCCAGAAGCCTACATCGGAGTGATCAAAGACATGTATGATGGAGCCAAGACTAGGGTTAGGACGGTGGGTGGCGACTCGGACCATTTTCCGGTGGTTATGGGGCTACATCAAGGATCTGCGCTAAGCCCTCTCTTATTTGCCTTGGTAATGGATGCTCTAACTCGCCATATTCAAGGGGATGTGCCATGGTGTATGCTCTTTGCTGACGACATAGTCTTGATAGACGAGACGAGGGCCGGTGTTAATGCGAGGTTGGAGGTCTGGAGACAGACCCTCGAGTCTAAGGGTTTTAAACTAAGCAGGTCTAAGACGGAATATCTAGAGTGCAAGTTTAGCGCCGAGTCGAGCGAAGTAGGCTGGGACGTGAAGCTGGGATCTCAGGTCATAGCCAAGAGGGACAGTTTCAGATATCTTGGATCGGTGATTCAAGGGGACGGAGAGATTGACGGGGATGTCACTCACCGTATAGGAGCGGGGTGGTTGAAGTGGAGGCTCGCATCGGGAGTCTTGTGTGACAAGAAAGTTCCACAGAAACTCAAGGGGAAGTTTTATAGAGCGGTGGTTAGACCTGCCATGTTGTATGGGGTGGAGTGCTGGCCTGTGAAGAACTCTCATGTCCAGAGAATGAGAGTTGCGGAGATGAGGATGCTCAGGTGGATGTGCGGGCTCACCGGATTAGATAAGATTAAGAATGAAGTTATTCGGGAGAAGGTGGGGGTGGCCCCAGTGGATGAGAAGATGCGAGAAGCGAGACTCAGGTGGTTTGGGCATGTGCGGAGGAGAAGCCCTGATGCACCGGTGAGGAGTTGTGAGCGACTGGCGGTGGTTGGCGCGAGTCGAGGGAGAGGGAGGCCTAAGAGGTATTGGGGTGAGGTGATTAGGCAGGATATGGCTAGAATGGGGATTTCCGAGGACATGACCCTTGATAGGAAAGTTTGGAGGTCTAGTATTAGGGTTGTAGGGTAGGGCCTTCTAGAATTCTTAGTACTTCGGTTAGGGGCTGAGTGGGGTTTGGTAGCGACCTCTATAGTTAATTAATGTATTGTATTGTGCCTCTTATGGTAGTAACCGATTGGTATTATTGCATGTCATTCTACTTTTGGTTTTATGTTTAGATAATTACTTATTTGATTTATCCCGGATTTACTAACATTGTTTTGTTTTGTTTGTTGATTTTCTCTCTCCTTCTCTGAGCCGAGGGTCGGCCGGAAACAGCCTCTCTACCCTTTCGGGTAGGGGTAAGGCCTGTGTACGTATTACCCTCCCCAGACCCCACTTTGTGGGAACATACTGGGTAGTTGTTGTTGTTGTTGTTGTAAAAAGGCTTAAAAATGTTGGGTAAAATAATATGGAGAAAGACTAAGGTATTGATTTCCCCTATTGATGGAATCCCTTCTGTTTATGCTCATACAAATTGTCAATATATTCTATCAATCATGAACGCTATTTGAACCGTAACCCTCTCCCGAGCAATTACAATAATTTACTATGTGCACTCTCCCGAGCTACCCTAGCTAGCTTTAATTTGAATAGTTCACTTAAGATTGCACCCAAGACTTCGTTATTCCTAATCCCGTCTTTACGCCTAAAGTTATAGATTCCTCCAATAACCTAGGTGTGGTGTTGTTCAACAATATACCTAAATATACACTCTTTTCCAAGTTATGCACACTAAATAGGCACAACATATTGGGGATCCTACCAATTAACTACAACAAGAACGAAGTTGAACAAATAGAAATCTAGCTAACAATTTGTAATCACATAAACAAGAAGTTCATCACCCAATAGGTTCCATCAAAACCTTAGAAAAGGATTTAGCTACTCATGCTCAAAGAAACAAGAATAATAATTGAATTCATAAATAAATACTTGATATAAAAAAAAAGGAATGAGTTAAGAGAGTTCTCTCTTACTAATTGTCTTGCAAAAGTAGTGAAAAATAGACAACATGCCTCTATTGGGAGAACTAGGAGTTTATATAGAGGTTTTAGGGCTAAAAAACTAAATTTGTACACAACTAGGAAAACATTCTGCGGTGCCTTACGCGGTTCGTCCGCGGCCGCGGGCGAACTGCGAACAGAGCAGTCCTCTAATTCTTCCGAAAAGTTCAGAGAGCTTGATTTCTCGCAGTTCATCCGCGGTCGCGAGTGAAACGCGGATGAACAGTACTTCAGATTCTTCTTCAATTCTTCAAGCTCACTTCACTTCAACTCTTCACTTGCCCTTTTTATCAACATGTGACTCCAAAATAACTCCTTTTAGCATCCAATGGTTCATGTGTACCTATAACAGACCAATAAACACTATTCAAAGCATTTTGTCATCATAAACAACATTAATTCAACAACAAATTGTGATTATTTAGGGCATAATTATAGTCAAATTCACCTATTATCAAGAGGCTATGACTTTTGATGCTCTATGGAGACTTGATCGGTTCCCCAAGCTTTTTACCACCACTTACAGCGGTGCCCAATCAGAGGATCCCCAAGACTTCTTATTCAGTTGCTATGAGATTCTCAAGACTTTGGGAATAGTGGAATCCAACGGGGTTGATTTTGCACATTCAGGCTTGCATGATCCGCTAAGACTTGGTGGAGAGATTTATGTTTGACTCGACCAGCAGGGTCCCCGGCTTTAACATGGGACCAGTTCGCAGAGTTATTTTGGAGAAGTTTCTCCCTGTTACCCAACGGGAGGCACTTCGGAGGTAGTTTGAGCCTCTCCAGCAGGGTTCTATGACTGTTACCTAGTATGAGACGAGGTTTGCTGATCTGGCACATCAAGCGGTTGAGATACTCCCCTCAGATCGAGAGAGGGTCCGCAAGTTTATAGATGCGCTAAATCAGCCGATCCGACTTCAGATGGCTATGGGAGTCGGGAGTGACATATCTTTTCAGGAGGCAGCTAATGCAGCTCATAGGGTTGAGATGACTCTTGCTCGGGGAGGTGGTTATGCTTCAGACAAGAGGCGTCGTCATTCTGGCAGATTTAGTGGTACCTCATCTGGAGGCAGGGATTCTTATGATAGGCGCCAGTCTTCCAGGCTTTTTCAGTCAGCTCTCCAGGTTTCGCAGGGTGGTTCAGGTGATCGTGGGTTTCGTGAGCAGTATTTAGACTAGCCTCCTATCAGTGCTCAGCCTCTTCAGAGTGTTCGTGAGGGCCATTCAGGTCGTCAGGGTCAGCAGTCCCAGCAGCCAAAGTGTTGTTACGGTTATGGTGACCTAGGTCATCTTGTTTGGTTTTGCCCTCGAGCAGCGAGCAACACTCAGCAACGGGGTCCTCGCCTCATAATTCTGGCCCCAGCTGACCCATAGCCTGCCCAGCCAGCCAGGGGTGGGGGTAGAGATCGTATATGTGGAGGTCGAGACCGTAGAGGTGGAGACCATCCCGCCAGAGGTAGAGGTCAACTAGTGGATGACCATCCCAGAGACATACCTCAGAGGGGTGGTGCCGATCCCCAATTTTATGCTTTACCGGCTAGGCCAGAGGCAGAGGCATCAGATGCTATAATTGCAGGTACCATTCAGGTTTGTGATAGAGGTGCTTCCATATTATTTGACCCTGGGTCTACATATTCATATGTGTCTTCCTACTTTGCACCATGCCTGGCCGTGCCTAGCTATACCCTGGACATTCCAGTCTATGTGTCTACACCAGTGGGTGACTCTATAGTTGTCGACCGGGTGCATCGTTCGTGCGTGGTTATATTCGAGGGTCTTGAGACCCATGTCGATTTATTTCGATCAGACATGGTGGATTTTGACGTCATATTGGGGATGGATTGCTTGTCTCCGTATCACGCTATCCAAGATTGTTATGCCAAGACAGTGACCTTGGCCTTGCCAGAATCACACCGACTAGAGTGGAGGGGGACCCTAGGCCACTCCGTTCGCAATGTTATTTCTTATGTTAAGGCTCGACGCATGGTCGAGAAGGGGTGTCTAGCTTATTTGGCATATGTTCGTGATTCCAGCACGGAGATTCCTTCTATTGATTCAGTTCCTATTGTACGGGATTTTCTCGAGGTCTTCCCTTCAGACCTGCCGTGTATGCCACCCGACAGGGATATTGATTTCTGTATTGATTTGGCACCGGGCACTCAGCCCATCTCTATTCCACCGTATCGCATGGCCCCGCCCGAGTTAAAAGAGTTAAAAGATCAGTTGCAAGACCTTTTAGAAAAGGGCTTTATCACTGTTGTGACCAAAACACTCACGCAAGTATACGTGATCGACAAGTAATATAGTAATAAGTAAAGTATCGTTCCCACGAGGAATTTTTATTAACTTATTGACCGATATTAAATTAACTAATTCTTGATTTATGCTATATAATTTGAAAGTATATAGGAGCTACTTTATAATTCACTTAATAATGTCACAATTATTCAAGATGAAATTACTATAACCAATTCACAATATTTTTATAATAGTATGGACAAATATATTTCAGGGCCATGGAATTGCTAGTAATCATGCTATTTTTCTACTTAGAATCGATTTATTAAATTATCCGGATTATTGATTATAAGGTTAATAATATTCATAAGAATCTTTCGATTTCTTATGAATCTATCCAAGTTAAATCAATATCTATATTTCTATGATATTAATATTAACAAGAATGCATTTCAAACTCTTATTATTTAACCAAACAAGGAAATTAAGTATATATCTATCTTAATTGCAAATCCTTCACTCGATGCCCGAGATTCAAATCTTGTTCTATTTGATTTTATATGCAACCACGAATTTCCTTTGTCAAGTTTAATTCAAAGTTCGTAAATAATATTTCACTGTTAGCTACGCAGTAATGCCTGTTTCTTTATGGTACATATGCATCTTATGTTTAGATAATTATTATGAGGTGTATGCTGGAGTAACTAATGCGGTTTTTGTTTTTTGTTTTTTGTTTTTGTTTGCCTTTTTTCTATGCGTCAAGGGTCGATTGGAAACAGCGTCTCTGCCCTCTCGGGTAGAGGTAAGGCCTGTCTACATATTACCCTCCCCAGACCTCACCTTGTGGGAATATACTGGGTTGTTGTTGTTGTTGTTGTTAGCTACACAGTAAAATAATTAAGATCAAAATCAAATAAGCAACCCATATCAATAACTTTAATAAATCAATCTAAGCTTCAAATAACAAGATCAACTAACATCCATGACCCTAGAATATTAGAGAGTTTAGCTACTCATATTCATACTAAAATCAATAATATTAATGTCTAAAATACTACAAAGAAAAATACAAGATGAAGGTTTAGATGAACTCTTTATATTGCTGCTCTTCAAGTCTTGTTCTTCAACTCCTTCCTTTGCTTCAAGAACACTCTCAATGATTTTTCTCTCAAAATCTTCTCTCTAAGATGAATAGTATAATTCCACTCTACTCAATAATGCATAAAATCTGATCTTCTCCATAATATAAGATTGCATTAATTAACTTTGAGTGGAATTATGTGTCTTTCCATTTTCAACCTTAGAAAAATCATTTTAACCGAACTATTCTGCGCGAAGTGGTGCGCGAAGTGGTCACTTCGCGCACTTGGGAGAATTTCTCATTAATTCTTGTTTCTTGATCATAAACACTCAACTCCGAAGGATTGTTTTTGCTCCAAAATTGTGCCATAACATTTCCAATTGTAGATATAAGCTCCTTTTTCTGCACAGTGTACAAATCACAAATTAATAGCTTATATCTTATCAACTTCATAAATTATGTTATTGGAGCATAATTAAATGGATGCATAAATAATGTCTAAACTACTTAGTTTCCCCTATTATCAACACCCCACACTTAATTCATTGCTAGTCCTCGAGCAATCACACTTTACTTATAAAAGAGTCATCAACTCAACCATTTTACCTTAATGCTTTTCACTTAGAACAAGAATCATATCTCACACCTAGTAATATAAAATTCTAGTTTCTGGACTAACTTTCAAGTGCTACACAATATTCACGCTTCTTTGAAGTACTCAATACAAAGATCAAGATTTGTTTATCTGTCATGAATCATATGCCCTCACAATTTTTTTATCAACATTACATATATCAATATGTGCAAGAGAGTTCCCTAATTATTTACAACAAGAAAGTTTCACTCACACTCACAAAAGAAGTCACATGCACGCAAGTGGTACCATAAGCTTGCCCTTAATGTAAATCTCTACTAATGCAGGCTTGTTCGATCAAAAATCAATTAGGACTTTTTCTTCTGGTTGTAATGTGGGTTAAGGGGCTGGTAGGATTTATTTTAGGACTAGTGACTAGCACTCCTAAGCACTTTAACACATTACTCAATCATTTTTAGCGCAAATTCGCCAATCTTAATAACAATTGCATAAATCAATTCACTCCTAGCAGTGTTCCATCTTTCTTTTGTGCACTACTTTAATTCACACTCCACTGACAGTAACAAAACAATATACATTGATTTATACAGAATTGTTTATTTATTTATTTTATATATACACATGTCAGTGCACCTTTTTCACTTTCATTGGTTCCGTTCACAAACCACCCCACACTTAGTTCCTTTGTACTTCTTTTAGCGCTCATTTTACAATTAAAGTGCTTTAAGAGGTTAAAGGGTTCAAAATATCAATTAAGAACAAAAATGGTATAGGCTTGTAATGTGGGTACCAAATAAAGGTTTCAAGGCTGGAAATGGTTAACTAGGGATAGATTTTATTTGATTTGAGCAATTGAGTTCAAAAAGATCAAGGAAAGCCTAACATCATTTTTTTTAAAACCGAGTGTCACCTGAAATTTCGCTTCAATTCACATACTAGGCAAGTTCTAGACACACTAACACTATATGGACTCATCAAAAACCTCCCCACACATGGCATAAGATTCATTAAGATCAACTCATCAAGACACTCTGTTATGAGTATTCATTTCAGTAGTAAATATGCAATAAATTCACTTTCAGTAAAATTCCAGTAAAACTAGGCATTATACTCTAGGATCTGGTATGTTCAAGTGTATTAACTCTTTGGATTACCATAAGACAAAATCTTATCTAAAAGCAAAAAATTTAAACTAAAATCTATCTGTACCCGGTTCAAATTGAAACCCTTGGAAAAGAACCGTGGCCTAAAGAAAAACCAAGGGAAAATATTCATACTAATCACAAAATTAAGAAAATAGGACAGAACTCCTCACAAATAAAATGACCCTAAAATTTATATATATATATTTTTTAAAACAAAACAAAAAATTAAATAAAACAAATAATAATAATAATAATAATAAAAACAATCAAATTTAATTAATCTACTATCCATCAACTTCAAAACAAGCAAAACATCAACATAGACAATTCTAATATCCGAAACTATCCAAATATGCTAAACACACCCCCCACTTAAGAATAGGCATGTCCCCATGACTACAACTTTTAAACACAGAGATAAAAATACTTCCTCGACGATCTATTCTTGATCTGACACTGTGTCGGGGTTGACATTACAGGCTCGCCCCAATGCTCTCAGCCATCCCATGAATTTCTTCTCCGACTTGACTTGTCGGTCTGCAATTTCCTCCACACGGGTGCTTAGAGTGTTTACTGGGTCACATAAATGCACACCCGTATTCACATGTGTTGTGGCTCGGCATGCCAGCAGTTCCTGAAGATGATGCTGCTCTCGGCAGTGCAACCGCTGGTGCATTGGGAGGTTGGGCTTGCTCTCCTCTATCAGTGTCCATTGGTTGATTTCCTCCATCGTTCTCTTCATCTTCTGAGCTATCTTCAGCAGCTCCACCTCTCTTGGGTCTTATATTCAATACCTTCCTTACAGTTATATCCACATTAGTATCCTCTGGTACTTGTGCTTTCCTGCAAAGTAAAGTGACTAGTGATGGGAACAAAAAGCGAAACTTATGATTTGGGCTTCTAATAAACATTTTTTCATGAATGATTTTTGCCACATCAAAAGCCAAATTCTCTACAAGACACCATATCAGTGCAGCTCTGGGACCGTTAACCTCATTTGTGTTCTTTGAAGGAAGTAGCCTGCTATTGATCACATAAAGCCAGGTTTTTGCTTCTTGAGTTAGAGATGATGAATGAATTTTTTCACCACTCTCTAACCATTCTATATCAACTCCCGGGATGCAAATCTTTGAAAAGAATCTTTACCATTTTGCATCATTTGGAAATTTTCCATACTCATAGAAATCTTGATTCTCTGGCACAGCATCAGGTAAATTGTATCTCGCTCTAATTGCCTCAATTAAGGCATTGACAGGTCTTCTGCGTACAGTCACAATGTTATTTTGATGTTCAGGTACATTCGCATAGAATTCGCGAACTACTGTTTCATTTGCAGTTTCAGGCCCATTGATAAAGACTTGGAGCCCCCTTCAATCAACTTTTGGTACATGTTAGGGCAAATTTCTTGAAGATTTTTAGCATCAATGCCCCTTTCTGGAATTGGTTTCTTTGTTCTTTTGTTGTTGAACCAGGTTTGAGCTTCGAGCGAAGTTAACCTTCTTGAATCATAATTGGTTGCCGAATTTGCTCTTGATCGGCTGGAAGATGCTCCTGAAGTTAATCATCTTTTTGGTGCCATAATTCCTACAAGACAATGATACATTACTCTAAGACGAATAGATAATGTGTTTCAATGCGGTAACTCAGACTTCACACGCAAAATTGAGTACAATTGCTCTATCAAACTTCTTTGAGGACTTTCCTAAAACACATTGTGGGCATGCATATTTCATCCTTATTGTTAATGCTTTGGTTAGGGATTTTCCAACCAAAATTCAGCTATAACCAATTCATGTCCTACCCATCCCATTTATACACAAATTTAACCCCGCAATTATATCAAACTATGCTAAATTATATTAACATTGCTCAAATATTCTAAGTTTCAACAAGAACTTCTAATTTATCAAAAGCAACATAAATACTACAAAAACATTATACAACCTATAATTTCTAACATATATATCATCTATTTTGACAAATTAAAGTGTTGAGTAGTGCTATACAAAAACGAAATAAAAAAAAATTAAAGAAATTAAAAGTCTAGGGTTCTTACCATGATGGGGTTAGAATGAAATTTGACAAAGGATGAAGAGCTTTTAATAGTTGTTGAAGAGTTTTAGAGCAATTAGGAAGAAGAATTATGGTATTTCAGGTTAGGATTTGGAGAAGAGAGGAGATTTTAGGGTTCTTTGAGAGAAAAAATGAGAGGGTTAAAGTGTTGAGTAGTGCTATACAAAAACGAAATAAAAAAAATTAAAGAAATTAAAAGTCTAGGGTTCTTACCTTGATGGGGTTAGAATGAAATTTGACAAAGGATGAAGAGCTTTTAATAGTTGTTGAAGAGTTTTAGAGCAATTAGGAAGAAGAATTATGGTATTTGAGGTTAGGGTTTGGAGAAGAGAGGAGATTTTAGGGTTCTTTGAGAGAAAAAATGAGAGGGTTATGTTTAGAATCGGTTAAAAAGAAAATAAACTAAGTAAATACACACCCCGTCTCTGGTGCGCGAAGTGCTGTGCGAAGTGGTCACTTCGCGCACGACTTCGCGCATTTTGCCAAACATTCTGCTTAAGCTTCGCGAAGTGTGCGCGAAGTAATCACTTCGCGCAGGACTTCGCGCAACTGGGGAAATATATATTTTTTTAACAAACAAACAATGAAGTCGTACATTAGCATCCCTCCTTGTTGTCCTACAATTATCAACACACATTTAACACCCAAACAAACTAAAAACGAAGAAAATAACACATTAAAAAAAATATATGACAAATATCGCTACTATTGGGTTGCCTCCCAATAAGCTCCTGATTTACTGTCGCGGCACGACTTCACAATTCATCAAACATCATTTAGTTCTATAGAGGTCTTGTGACGATTAATGTCACCACCCCAATAGTGTTTCACCCTTTGTCCATTCACCAGAAAAGTTTCACTTAAATGTTGGTCCCTTAATTCTATTGCTCCATAGGGACTTACACTTACCACCACAAAAGGTCCTGACCAACGGGATTTGAGCTTTCCCGGAAAGAGTTTCAACCTAGAATTGAATAACAGAACTTGTTGCCCCGGCTCAAACTCACGATGTTGGATATGCTTATCATGCCATCTCTTGGTCCTTTCTTTATATAACTTGGCATTTTCATAAGCATTCAACCTAAACTCATCAAGTTCGTTGAGTTGTAGCAGCCTTTTTTCACCAACTAAATCCATATCCACATTTAACTTTTTGATTGCCCAATAAGCTTTGTGTTCAAGTTCAACAGGCAAATGACATGCCTTTCCATAAACTAACCTGTATGGAGAAGTACCTATTGGAGTCTTGTATGCGGTTCGGTAGGCCCACAAAGCATCTTCTAATTTAACAGACCAATCCTCCTTGTTAGCATTAACTATTTTCTCTAAAATCTGTTTTATCTCTCGATTAGATACTTCAACTTGACCACTCGTTTGAGGATGGTACGCAGTAGAAACTTTGTGATTTACCCCATATTTTGATAAAACATTTTTAAACAGTTTGTTGCAAAAGTGTGTTCCTCCGTCACTTATTAACACCCTTGGAGTTCCAAAGCGTGTGAAAATGTGTTTCTTAACAAAACTTACCACAACTTTTGCATCATTCGTAGGAAGGGCAATGGCTTCAACCCACTTAGACACATAGTCTACTGCAACCAGAATGTATCTATGACCATTAGAACCTGGGAATGGTCCCATGAAGTCAATTCCCCATACATCAAACAATTCCACCACCAAAATATTCTGCAAAGGCATCTCATTTCTCTTTGTGATTGTACATGTTGTTTGACACCTGTCACAAGTTTTAACAAATGCATGCGCATCTTTAAATAAGGATGGCCAGTAAAAACCTGATTGAAGAACCTTTTGTGTTGTTCTATCTCCACCATGATGACCTCCATATGAAGAAGAATGACAGTCATGCAAGATGGCATTCATTTCTTCTTCAGGTACACACCTTCTTACAAATTGGTCAGCACATTGTTTGTAGAGAAATGGCTCGCCCCACATATACAATTTCACATCATGGAAGAATCTTCTCCGTTGATCAGCTGTTATTTCTGATGGCATCACTCCACTTGCAATAGAATTTACAAAGTCAGCATACCATGGAGTTTCATTAGATGTGATGGCTAACAGATGTTCATCTGGGAACGTTTCTTTTATTGAGACTCCTTCAATCACATGACTTCTATTTTCCAATCTGGACAAATGATCTGCCACTTGATTCTCAGTACCTTTTCTATCACGTATCTCCAGGTCAAATTCCTGCAAAAGAAGAACCCATCGGATTAGTCTTGGCTTTGCATCTTTCTTTGCAAATAGATACTTGATAGCCGAGTGGTCAGTATAGACTATGACTTTAGTTCCTACTAGGTAGGATCTAAACTTGTCAAATGCCCACACTACTACAAGTAATTCTTTCTCTGTGACAGTGTAATTCATTTGAGCGGGATTGAGAGTTCTGCTTGCATAATGAATGGAGTAAAAAATTTTCTCCTTCCGCTGTCCCAACACAGCACCAATGGCTATGTCACTTGCATCACACATTAATTCGAAAGGCAATTCCCAATCTGGAGCAACAATGATTGGTGCAGTGACTAATCTTCTTTTAAGCTCTTCAAATGCTTTCAGACAAGCATCATCAAACTTGAATGGTGTATCTTTCTCAAGGAGCCTACAAAAAGGAGATGAAATTTTTGAAAAATCTTTAATGAATCTTCGATAAAATCCTGCATGGCCTAGAAAACTACGTATGCCCTTAACAAATATGGGTGGGGGCAATTTTTCAATTGCTTCCACCTTTGCCTGGTCTACTTGCAATCCGTTCTTTGACACTTTGTGTCCAAGGACAATACCTTCTCTTACCATGAAATGGCATTTTCCCCAGTTTAGGACCAAGTTGGCCTTTTCACATCTGGCTAGCACTTTATCGAGGTTAGTCAAATATTTATCAAAAGAACCTCCAAAAACAGAGAAATCATCCACAAATACTTCTACAAACCTCTGGACCATATCCGTGAAAATGGTCATCATACACCTTTGAAATGTCGCAGGTGCATTGCAAAGACCAAAGAGCATTCCTTTGAATGCATACGTGCCATAAGGACGCATAAAAGTGGTCTTCTCTTGGTCCTCTGGGGCTATAGTAATTTGATTGTACCCAGAGTAACCATCCAGGAAGCAGTAATACTCCTGGCCAGCCAATCGATCAAGCATATGGTCCATGAAAGGGAGAGGAAAGTGGTCCTTCCTGGTGGCATTATTCAGTTTTCTGTAATCAATGCAAATTCTCCACCCTGTGACAGTTCTTGTTGGGATTAAATTGTTATTATCATTAACTATCACAATTATTCCTCCCTTCTTAGGAACACACTGAACTAGACTCACCCATTTGCTGTCAGAGATAGGGAATACAATACCTGCATCAAGCCATTTGATCACCTCTTTCCTTACCACTCCTTTCATGTTAGGATTGAGGCGACGTTGGTGTTCTATACTTGGTTTGTGTCCTTTCTCCATTAGGATTTTATGTATGCAAAACGCAGGACTAATACCTTTGATGTCAGACATTGTCCACCCAATGGCTCTCTTGTGCTCTCACAATACTCTCAGCAATTTTTCCTCCTGCAATTCAGATCAATCAGAAGAAATGATAACATGCAATGTATCAGAACTACCCAAATAAGCGTAATGCAAGTGAGATGGTAGTGGTTTAAGCTCCAATTTCGGGGCTTCCTCAATTGATGGCTTTGGAGGAGGTCCATGTGGCCTGTTTAATGGTTCAAAAGGATATGTCCCTTGTAAGTATGCACAAGATGTATCAAGGATGTACATCATCTCTTCAACCTCTTGATCAGTTGCCAAATTATCAAATATTGTAAGTGCTTTCTCTAACGAATCATTGATATACACACTTGGATCACAATTTTGTTCATCATTCTCAATCACTGATATCATTGATAGTTCCTCATATTGACAAGGAAGTTGAATTGCTTTGTATACGTTAAACACCGCTTCCTCATCATCAACCCTTAGAATCATCTTCCCTTCTTTCACTTTAATGATCGCATCACCAGTAGCTAACAGAGGTCGCCCTAGAATGATTGGCACCAATTCATCTGCTTCATAATCAAGAATAATGAAATCAGCAGGAAAGATGAATTTTCCAATCTGCAGCAATACATCTTCTATCACCCCTTCAGGGTGTGCTATGGACCTGTCTGCTAACTGTAACATCACAGTGGTTGGTCTAGGAGCTCCAAGACCCAATTGTTTGAACAATGACAAGGGCATTAAATTTATGCTCGCCCCCAAATCACAAAGAGCCCAGCCTACATCGATATCACCAATACGCACAAGAATTGTAAAGCTACCAGGATCTTTAAGCTTTTGTGGAAGCTTGTTTTGTACCCTAGCAGTGCACTCTTCAGTAAGTGCGACTGTCTCATATTCAGTCAATCTTCTTTTGTGAGCCACTATATCTTTGATGTACTTAGCATATTTAGGGATTTCACGTAGTACATCAACAAGTGGAATGTTTAATTGAACCCGACTCAACATAGACAGAAATTTACTGAACATTTGATCATCGTTCTTCTTTTGTAGTCTCTGGGGAAAAGGTGGGGGTGGCCTTGGGACTTCCACTGGTTCAAGACTTTCAGCAGTCTTCTTTGGATCATTTATCACTTTAGGGATCAATTCTCCCTCATGCACAAATTTCTCTTTCTTTTTCTTTGAGACTCCCTCAAGTTCTTTCCCGCTTATAAGTGTTATAGCACTTACCTGTGGGTTCTTATCTGTGTCACTGGGGAGAGCTCCTGTAGGTCTTGTATTTTGGTTCGTTGGTATCTGCCCCATCTGCCTTTCTAGATTCCTGACATCACTTCTGAGCTGCTGATTGTCGATCAACAACTTTTTCAGCAAATCATTTGGGCTTTCTTCCACCTACTGAGGTGGTCTCTGAGGATGATTAAAACCCCCTTGCGGTCTGTACTGATTTGGATTTTGCTGATTTCCACCCCATGAGAAGTTAGGATGATTCCTCCAATTTGGATTGTAGGAATTTCCATACCGTGCGTGCTGATTTGTTGGGCCTCTATTTTGCTGTCCCACATAATAAATAGATTCTGGATTCGTAGGGCACATATCACTTGTATGGCTATCACCACACATTTCACAGCAAATAGCCATCTGTTGTACCTGTTGCATGGGTTGAGGTTGTTGCATTGTCATCCTTGTCATCTGGTTGGATAGCCTTGCAATTTCAGCTATCATTGCCGATACATCATCCAGCTCAAGCAACCCTGCTGATTTTTGTTTCATTGCCTTTCTGGAATCTCCATCACCCTGCCAATTATTATCATTTGAACTGAATGTGTTTAGCAAGTGTTGGATTTCCGTGTAAGATTTTGTCATGCAACTTCCTCCACAAGCGGAATCAAGATTCATTTTTGAAGCTTCATCTAATCCATCAACAAAAGTATGACCTAACACCTCGTCTATTTGACAATGATGAGGGCAGTCCCTGAGTAGCTTCTTGTACCTTTCCCATGCTTGACGAAGTGTCTCGCCAGAGCGTTGTTCAAACCCAAGAATTTGACTCATTAGCATCTTTGTCTTTTTAGTAGGAAAGAACTTAATTAAGAACTTCCTTGCTAGATCATCCCATGTGCGGATTGAATTTGATGTTTCCTTATTTAATCACTCTTTAGCTTCCCCAAGCAGAGAAAAGGGAAAAAGTGCCAGCCTTACATAATCTTTGGAAACATTTGGATAATTGTAAGTATCCGTAATTTCCAAAAAAAATCTGAATATGTCTTTGTGGATCTTCATGAGGTAGACCCACAAATTGCCCTGTAGACTAAATCAGCTGAACCATATATTGTTTCAACTCAAAGTGCCCAGTAATATCAGGGTCCACAATAGCCTGAGTCATATTAGCCAGACTGGGTCTTGCGGCTTCAATCACCGCTCGTTCCTTATTTCCTGCCATCACTGTTGGCTGTGGTTGAATTTGAATGTTCAACTCTCCTTCTGTTCTAAATTGAGCTTCCCACTCTCTCCTTGTTCTGTGAATTGTTCTTTCAATTTCAGGATCAAATGGGAAAAGATTGTTTGTGCTTCTGCTCCTCCGCATTCAAGAGAAGAACCTGTATAACACAAACAAATAGATGAAAATTTCTTTTTATATTTTCTATTAACAACTACAAAATAGTAAAACAATCAAGGAGCTAATTTCAAATTCCCCGGCAACGGCACCAAAAACTTGTTGCGACCAAAACACTCACGCAAGTGTATGTGATCGACAAGTAATATAGTAATAAGTAAAGTATCGTTCCCACGAGGAATTTTTATTAACTTATTGACTGATATTAGATTAACTAATTCTTGATTTATGCTATATAATTTGAAAATATATAGGAGCCACTTTATAATTCACTTAATAATGTCATAATTATTCAAGATGAAATTACTACAACCAATTCACAATATTTTTTATAATAGTATGGACAAATATATTCCAGGGCCATGGAATTGCTAGTAATCATGCTATTTTTCTACTTAGAATCGATTTATTAAATTATCCGGATTATTGATTATAAGGTTAATAATATTCATAAGAATCTTTCGATGTCTTATGAATCAATCAAAGTTAAATCAATATCTATATTTCTATGATATTAATATTAACAAGAATGCATTTCAAACTCTTATTATTTAACCAAACAAGGCAATTAAGTATATATCTATCTTAATTGCAAATCCTTCACTCGATTCCCGAGATTCAAATCTTGTTCTATTTGATTTTATATGCAACCCAGAATTTCCTTTGTCAAGTTTAATTCAAAGTTCGTAAATAATATTTCACTGTTAGCTACGCAGTAAAATAATTAAGATCAAAATCAAATAAACAACCCATATCAATAACTTCAATAAAATCAATCTAAGCTTCAAATAACAAGATCAACTAACTTCCACGACCCTAAAATATTAGAGAGTTTAGCTACTCATATTCGTACTAAAATCAATAATATTAATGTCTAAAATACTACAAAGAAAAATACAAGATGAAGGTTTAGATGAACTCTTTATATTGTTGCTCTTCAAGTCTTGGTCTTCAACTCCTTCCTTTGCTTCAAGAACACTCTTAATGATTTTTCTCTCAAAATCTTCTGTCTAAGATGAATAGTATAATTCCACTCTACTCAATAATGCATAAAATCTGATCTTCTCCATAATATAAGATTTCATTAATTAATTATGAGTGGAATTATGTGTCTTTCCATTTTCAACCTTAGAAAAATCATTTTAACCGAACTATTCTACGCGAAGTGCTGCGCGAAGTTGTCACTTCGCACACATGGGAGAATTTCTCATTAATTCTTGTTTCTTGATCATAAAGACTTAACTCCGAAGGATTGGTTTTTCTCCAAAATTGTGCCATAACATTTCCAATTGTAGATATAAGCTCCTTTTTCTGCACAGTGTACAAATCACAAATTAATAGCTTATATCTTATCAACTTCATAAATTATGTTATTGGATCATAATTAAATGGATGCATAAATAATGGCTAAACTACTTAGTTTTTGCCTATTATCAATCACGCCTAGTGTTTCTCCTTGGGGTGGACCGGTGTTATTTGTGAAGAAAAATGATTGCTCGATGCGGATGTGTATTGATTATAGGCAATTAAACAAAGTGACGATAAACAATAAGTATCCTCTACCTAGGATTGATGATTTTTTGACCAGCTCCAGGGAGCGAGGGTGTTCTCAAAGATAGACTTGAGGACGGGCTACCATCAACTGAAGATCAGGGCGGCTGACATTCCTAAGACAGCCTTTCGCACTCGGTATGGGCACTATAAATTCTTGGTCATGTCTTTCGGGTTGACCAATGCTCCAGCAGCATCTATGGAGTTGATGAATCGAGTGTTGAGGCCTTATCTAGATCTGTTCGTGATAGTCTTTGTAGATGATATCCGGATATACTCCCGCAGCCAAGAAGAGCACGAGCAGCACCTCAGAGTGGATCTTCAGACTCTGAAGGATAATCAGCTATATGCCAGGATTTCAAAATGCGAGTTCTGGTTGAGATTGGTTGCACTTCTAGGTCATATCCTGTCAGTAGAAGGTATTCAAGTGGACCCAAAGAAGATTGAGGCAGCCAAGAATTGGCCTCGACCAGCTTCCATGACCGAGATTCAGAGTTTCTTGGGGTTAGCAAGCTATTACCGTTGATTTGTAGAGGGGTTCTCTTCTATTGCAGCCCCGATGACCAGGTTCACCCAGAAGGGTGCCCAGTTCAAGTGGTCAGATGAGTGTGAGGCGAGCTTTTAGAAGCTCAAGACAGCTTTGACTACGGCACCAGTGTTGATTTTACCCACGTGTTCACAGCCTTACACAGTTTACTGTGATGCATCCCGTACGGGGCTTGGAGCGGTATTGATGCAGGGTGGCAAGGTTATTGCTTATGCTTCGAGACAGTTGAAAATCCATGAAAAGAATTATCCGGATCATGATCTTGAGCTGGCAGCAGTTGTTCATGCCTTAAAAATCTGGAGGCATTATCTATATTGTGTGGCATGTGAGGTATACATGGATCACAAAAGTCTTCAGTATTTATTCAAGCAAATACAGTTAAATGTGCGACAGAGGAGATGGTTAGAGTTTCTGAAAGACTATGATGTTACTATCTTATATCACCCAGGTAAGGCCAATGTGGTGGCAGATGCGTTGAGTAGGAAGTTTGTCAGCATGGGTAGTCTCACTTATATTCCGGTCAGCCAGAGACCACTTGCTCTAGATGTCCAGGCCTTAGCCAATCGGTTCATGAGATTAGACATCTTTGAGCCTAACATGGTGTTAGCCTGCACGGTCGCTTGTTCTTCTCTATTAGAGCGTATTCGTGAGAGGCAGTTTGATGATCCTTTTTTGCGTGACCTGAGGGATATTGTACAGTGCGGAGGTGCTACGAAGGTAACTTTGGATGATGACGGATTATTGAGATTGCAGGGGCGAGTTTGTGTGCCCAACGTTGAGGGGATTCGAGAGTTGATCTTAGCGGAGGCCCACAGTTCGCGGTATTCTATTCATCCGGGCGTCACGAAGATGTATCAGGACTTGCGACATCAGTATTGGTGGTGTAGGATGAAGAAGGACATTGTTGTGTATGTCGCTCGGTGTCTAAATTGTCAGCAGGTTAAATATGAGCACCAGAGGCCCGGTGGTGTGTTCCAGAGAATTGAAATTCCCGAATGGAAATGGGAGCGGATTACAATGGACTTCATCACTGGACTGCCTTTGACTCGGTGGAAATTTGATGCTATTTGATTCATTGTTGATAGGCTGACCAAGTCAGCACACTTCATTCCAGTATCTGTCTCCTACTCATCGGAGAAGTTAGCATAGATTTACATCCGGGAGATTGTTCTCCTTCATGGGGTGCCGGTGTCTATTATCTCAGATCGGGGTACGCAGTTTACCTTGCATTTCCTGAGAGTGGTCCAGCAAGAGTTAGGCACCGAGGTTCAGTTGAGTACAACTTTTCATCCTCAGACGGACGATCAGTCTAAGAGGACTATTCAGATCTTTGAGGACATGCTCCGAGCTTGTGTCATTGATTTTGGAGGCTCGTTGGACCAATTTCAGCCATTAGTAGAGTTTGCCTACAATAAAAGCTACCAGTCTAGCATTCAGATGGCTCCATATGAGGCATTGTATGGTAGGCGATGTCGGTCTCCAATCGGATGGTTTGAGCCGGGAGAGGCTCGGTTGCTGGGTACAGACCTAGTTCAGGAGGCCTTAGACAAGGTCAAGACTATCTAGGAGAGGTTGCGTTCAGCTCAGTCCAGACAGAAGAGTTATGCAGATCGTAAGGTTCGAGATGTGGATTTCATTGTTGGTGAGCAGGTATTGCTCCGGGTATTGCCTATGACGGGCGTGATGAGGTTCGGAAAGAAGGGCAAGCTCAGCCCTAGGTATATTGGTCATTTGAGATTTTGGACCGAGTGGGAGAGGTGGCTTACAGACTTGCACTGCCACCTAACTTATCAATCGTGCATCCAGTTTTTCATGTATCTATGCTTCGGAGGTACCACGACAATCCTACAAATGTGTTAGACTTCAGTACTGTCCAATTGGACAAGGATCATTCTTACGAGGAGGAGCCGGTGGCCATTCTAGACCGGTAGGTTTGACAGTTGAGGTCGAAGAGTTTTCCTTCCGTGCGTGTCCAGTGAAGAGGTCAGCCTCCTGATGCATCGACCAGGGAATCCGAGTCTAATATCGGAGCCGTTACCCACATTTGTTCCCAGACTCAGGTACTTCCTTCTCTTGTCCGTTCGAGGATGAACGGGTGTTTTAGAGGTGGAGGATGTGACGACCCAAAGGGTCATCACCTGTTTTTCTCATCTGTTCCGCACTTTCGAGGCTTTGAAAACCTTATTTTATATAGCCTCAATTTTCGTGCGTAGTCCGGACACGTAGCCAAAAATATTTTGTGTTAGAATATGTGAATTCTATGGAAAATTTGAAGTAATATTGATATAGTTGACTTCGGTCAATACTTTTGGTAAACAGACCCAGACCCGAGATCGGAAGGTCTCGGAAGGTCCATAGGAAAACATGGGACTCGGGCATGCGTCCGGAGTCGAATTCCGAGGCCTAGAGCCCAAGATATGAATTTTTCTGTTAAATTGTTTTTCTGAAATTATTAATGAAAATGGAAATGAAAATTAATTAAAATACCATAGCACCGGGCTCGTATTTTGGTTCTGACGCCTGGTACAAGTCTTATATATTATTTAAGTACTTCCTGCAATGTTTGATGGAAATTGAACGCCGTTTGATGTGTTTTGGACCATGAGTTCCAAATTTGAAAATTTATGAAGTTTAAAAGAAGAAATCATGAATTTGAGGCGTAATTCTATGAAAACGATGTTATATTGGCGATTTGATCGCGCGAGCAAGTTTGTGATATTTTTTTGAGGTTGTGTGCATGTTTGGCTTGGAGCCCGAGGGCTCCGGTGAAGATTTGATAGGCCGTAAGAGCAAATTTTTAACAAGAACACAGCTGGTATTTTTTCCCCAGCTGATATCTTCGGAATTGCGAAGAATCATTCGCAATTCCAAGATGTCCCAAAAACAGCCTTAGTTCGCAAATGCGAACAAACATTCGTAAACGCGAAGTGGCCCAGGAAAGGCCTTGGTTCGCAAATGCGAGCAAACATTCGCAAATGCGAAGTTTCCCAGGAAACCCCCAGGTTCGCAAATGCGAACAATACCTCGCAAATGCGAAGTGGCCCTGTATTGGCCTAAGTTCGCAAATGCGAACATTTCCTTCGCAAATGCGGCGTCCATAGCGAAGGCCTGTTACGTTCGCAATTGCGAACATATATTCGCAATTCCCATATCCGCAGCTGTGCAATTTTATACTTAACCAATTTTAAACCCCTTTTATCCATTCTTTCAAAACTCAAAAACACCATAGACGATTTTTCAAGAGCAATATCACTCCAAATCACTTGTAAGTCGATTTCCACTCAACTCTTTCAATTCCTAACATCATTAAACATGTTTTCCATGAGAAATCAAAGCTTTTTATGGTTGAAATTGTTGTTTTTGGGTAGAACCTAGGTTTTTCATAAATTGGGGAATTGGACCTCGATTTGAGGTTAGATTTCGAAACAAATCACATAATTGAACACGTGAGGAAATGGGTAACCAGATTTTGGTCCGAACCACGAGTTTCGACCATGTGGGACTGGGGGTGTTTTGGGAAATTTTGAGTAAAACTTTGAGAAAACCATTTTTATGCATCCAAACCAATTTATATAGTATTTATTAAAGTAATTGAACCAATGGGATTAGATTCGAGCGAGTTGAAGGTTAATTGGACTTCAAGGCTTTGAGGTAAGTGTTTGATCTTATCCTAGCTTTAGAGAATAGTATTGAGTGTGATAATTTTCTAATTGCTATGTGATCGAGTGCGGTGTATAGGCGTGGTGACGAGCATCTATACACCGGAGTCTAGCATGACTGTGAGTCGTTTGTTGAAACATGTTGTGAGTTAATGTGGAATATTCTTAAGTCATGTTCTTGAGCCCTTGCCGGGTTGTGAAGGTTGATTATGGTTTCCCTTGCCGGGATATTGTTGTGTTGTTGATGTTGTTCCCTTACCGGGATATTGTTATGATTATTGTTTCCCTTGCCGGGACGGTACATATTACTTGTTTCATTCTTTTGCCCGTTGACTGTGATTGTTATTTGGGTGAGGAATAGTGATAATGCAGGAAGGGTGATGCCGTGCCATTTTTACTTATGTTCGTACGAAGGATCATTTCGTGCCTTGTTTTACTGTTTATGCACGAAGGAACATTCTGTGTCGTTGGTACTTAAATTATGCACGAAGGTTCATTCCGTGCCATTGTTGCTTAAACAATGCACGAAGGATCATGCTGTGTCATGGATGTAAGGATGAGAGTAAAAGCACGGAGGGTGATGTCGTGCACTTTATTCTATTATTTGATGAGGATGAGAATAAAAGCACGAAGGGTGATGCCGTGCAACCATTTAATTTTTTTGCTTTGTGATAACTGTTTTTACTATACTCTGTTTTTACTTTACTGATCAATTATGTGTTTCTGATTGTGCTCCCCCAGCATGTTACCTCCTTTTTTGGTTGTGTTATATCTCTGTTACTTTGTGGTACATACATATATAGAACTGCACAGTTTTATGTGAGTGTTCGGTCATAGGCTTGTCACTACTCCGCCGGTATAGGCTAAACACTTACCAGCACATGGGGTCGGATTGTGCTAATACTACACTTCTGTGCGTTTTTGCACACGTCCAGGATTTGAGCAGGAGCAGCAGCAGTAGTACACTAGCGGGATTACCGTACTTCCGAGACCGAGGTAGCTTGCAGGCGTCCGCAGGCCCGACGTCTCCTCTATTTGCTTTTATTATTGCTGTGGTCTCATTGTTCCAAGACAGACGGTTATTATTTATTTCTTTCAGACCATTATGTGTAGTTATTCCTTAGTAGTTCGTGAGTTTGTGACTTCACATCTTAGGTAGAGGATTTATGTAAGTTACTTTACACTATTATTCATATTTTATTCGAAAGACTTCCACAATTAAAGATATAAGTATTTATTCTTGCTATTAAATTTGAGAACAAAATGGTTGTATAAACAGGAAGATGGTGAGTGAATTGGCTTGCCTAGCTACCACGAGTAGGCGCCATCACGATTTCGATGGTGTGGAAATCCAGGTAGTGACACCATCATTCTTCAAAAAATAGCAAAATTCGATATCGGGCCCACATGGTCCAAACACGAGGCTCGGACCAAAACCCAATCACCCATAACCCCACGAGTTCAAATATATAATTTGTTTTAAGACTCGACCGCAAATTGAGGTTGAATCACCCAAAATTCCCAAAACCCTAGTTCTACCTAGAACCCCTATTCTCTACCTTGAATTCATGACGTAGGGCTAGAAAATTAATGATTAATGGAAAAAATTAAGAGAGAAAGAAGTTAAGAATATTTACCCAAGAGATTATGGAGAAAGAAGAGCTTGAAAATCGCTTATGGGGTGTTTAAGGAAGGAGCTCGTGTGAAAAAGTGAGAAAATTCCGTAATGAACACTATTTTATGACTTAAAAATCACTGGGGACTTTTGTTCCACGCGTTCGCGATGAAGGCTGGTCAGATACTCTATGCGAACGTGAAGGGACTATGTGAACGCATAGAGGAAGTCTAGGGGGGTCCATGTTTGGTCTACGCGTTCGCAAAGGGTTGCCACGCGAACGCGTTGAAGAGGGGGCATAATGCTACACGAACGCAGTGTGATGTCCGCGAACATGATAAAGAGAAGGGTAAGTCTATGCGAACGCGAAGCAGGGGATTACTAAGGCACTACGAACGCGAGTCTGGGGCCGCGTTCGCGAAGAACAAAATCATTGTGCAAAATTGCAGAAAAATCTGATGAGTTTTCAAGTGCAAAACTACCCCGAACAACCTCCGAATCACTCCCGAGCCCTCAGGGCTCCCAACCAAATGCACACACTAACTCAATATAATCCTACAAACTTGCTAGAGCGATCAAATCACAAAAATAACATCAAAATCAAAGAATTAAATCCCAAAACACATAATTTTCATTTCAAAGTTCGTAAACTTCCAACTTTAGCTATTTAGGTCCGAAACACATCAGACGACGTCCGATTTCGTCTAAATTTCACAGAAAGCGCTTAACGCATATTTAAGACCTGTACCGGGCGTCGGAACCAAAATACGAGCCCGATACCTATATTTTCTAACTCATTTGCATTTCCATTTTTCCTTAATAATTTCATAAAATATTTTAACAGAAAAATTCTTTTACCATATTTTCCTACGGACTTTCCGGAACGGTTACATCACCGGTCCGAGTCCGTTTCTCCAAAATGTTGACCAAAGTCAACTATATCAATATTAATATCATAATTCTTCAAATTTTTCACAGAATTCACATATTTTAACATAAAAAATTTTCGACTTCGCGCCCGGACTGTACACGCGAATCGAGACAACCAAAAGCAGGCCTAGGAAGCGCGAAAAAAGGAAGAAACACGATGATGACCCCTTTGGGTCGTCACATATATAAATATACTATCGAGTTGGTTTGGTCTCGATTTGACTTTTTTTTAGTTTAAATCAAATCAAACCAATTATACCATACAATATGAACAACGGATTTTAATTCAAGACTCTGAATTTTTCAACGTTGAACTTGAGCAGAAGCTGTAGGAGAGATTGGAAAGGAGGGACTTCGCTAAAGATGATCTGTCTGTGAGCGGGGAAGGTCTTTTTCCTTTCTCCTTCCATTGCTTAACTAGGTTCGCTTTGCAAGGAAGGGAAGTTTTTTTCATAATACCAATCCAAATTGAACCAAAATACTATCGAGTTTTATTTATACGCCCCTAATAACAAGTAAAGCAATGATATAAGTAAGAAACATTTTCATCACTTTAATTTGGAAGCCGTTTATTCTCTTTTTCATTCGCCAAACTTTATATTCTATGTCCGGGGAGGAAGCTTTGGATTAGTCTAAAATGTGGAAAAAGAAGAAATATACTCTTCCCGTTCCCATTTAGTATAAGATAAGGTTCAACGTGTTCATTAAAAAAATATAATAAAAATTAGTTTGACTGATCTATCCCTTATTAATTTTATAACAAAAAGATATAAATTTTCATTACTGTAGTATTGTGCATCATATAAAAACCATCCTCTTATGGCCTTTCATCTGACATAATTTTATATGAATTATGCAAATTCGATTAATAAAAGTATCAAAGTGTGGCAATATCGGTATGAACTTTGACCTTGGCGTCCATGATATATGGCCGAAAATTCACCATTGCGAACAAAATAGTCAACAACATTTTTTTCGTCGTCATGTAATTCACTTGAGCATTATTTATTGCCTTGCTCACATAATATACCGGGTGGAATATTTTATTCTCTCTTTGACCCAAGACTGCCCTAATTACAACATCACTCGCATCACACATGAGCTCAAAAGGCAAGCTCCAATTTGGTGCGGTAATAATAGGAGTGGTGGTCAACTTGTACTTGATGAGTTCAAAAGCTGTCATGCATTCCTCATTGTACACGAACTTTGCATGTTTTTCCAAAAGATTGCACAAAGGATTCACTACCTTCCAAATATCCTTGATAATTCTCCGGTAGAACTCCGCATGCCCAAGAAAACTTCTAACCCCCTTGATAGAAATAGGGGGAGGTAGCCTCAATTTTTGTTTTGTCCACCTTTAAAATGTGCTTTAAGATTTTAAGGCCAAGGACTATGCCCTCCTCAACCATAAAGTGGCATTTTTTCCAGCTGAGCACAAGATTGGTTTCTTCATACTAGGCCAACATCCTATCAAGATTCTTCAAACATTCATCAAATGAGTCACCCACAATACAGAAGTCATCCATGAACATCTTCAGAATGTCCTCGACCATGTCAGTAATATGGCCATCATACACTGCTGAAATGTTGTCGGTGTATTATATAGCCCATTTGGCATCCTAGAAAAGGCAAACGTACCATATGGGAAAGTAAAGGTGGTCTTCTCCTGATCTTCTGGAGCAATCAAAATTTAGTTGTACCCGGAATACTCATCCAAGAAATAGTAGAAGGTACGCCCAGCAAGTCAATCTAGCACCTGGTCAAGAAAAGGCAATGGAAAGTGATCCTTGGAGGTCACATTGTTCAACTTGCGGTGATCCATGCACACTCTCCATCCAGTGACAGTCCTGGTAGGAATCAACTCACTTTGTGCATTGGTAACCATGACATACCACCCTTCTTTGGCACATATTGCACTGACGAAGTCGAAGAACTATTAGAGATGAGGTACACAACCCCGGCATCCAACCACTTGATCACCTCTTTTTTCACAACTTCTTTCGTTGCCTCGCTCAACCTCCTTTGATGTTCCATGGAGGGATTTGAATCATCTTTAAGAATAATCTCGTGTATACAAAAAGGGAGGCTTATCCCCCTAATATCATCTAAAGTTCATTTAATTGCCTTTTTCAATTTTTCGAGCAACGCCAATATGACATCTACCTGCACGTTCGTAAGACAAGAGGAAAGCATAACTGGGAAAGTTGAACTAGGTCCTAAGAATTCATACTTGTGGTGTGGAGGAAACGGCTTCAACTCCAACATGGGAGGTTCCTAGATTGAGTGTTTTGTTGGTGGAGTCTTCCTATTTTCACTACAACAAATTGGATTTTTAGCAGCAATATATAGTGGCGACCCTAAATATTGCTACAAAAGTAACATATTTAGCAGCGATGTTATAAGTCGCTACTAAAAGTAATTTTTTAGCAGCGACTTTCCCGAGGTCGCCTGTAATGTGGCTGAAATTTTTAGTCCCCGCGAAAACTAAAATTTTGGCTAAAATATTATTTGTGGCGGCTGTAAATTGTCGCTACTAAATGCGTGTTGGAGTGACTGGGTCGCTACTAGACTGTGTTATTTTTAATTTAAAATAAAATAAAATTCAAATCACATAAAATTGTTCTATCTCTTTCTCTCTATAGACTGTTATGCGAAGTCTATACGCAGAGATAGTTCTATGTCTTTCTCTCTCTCAAATCTCTCCCCCTCTCTCTAAAATTCCTTCTAAAATCACGACTGGTTTGCTCCAAATCTCTCATATCAACAGAAGAAATTCAATTATCAGGTTTGTGGTCAAATCCCTAATTTCCCCCTTTTTCTTTTATCAAAAATTTGATAGATTTTTGCTCCAATCCGATTTATCTCGTCTTGTTGCTGAGTTTTCCCTAATCTCAGCGAGATTTCTGAGTTTTGTGCATATTTTTAACCGAAACCTACATTAATTTTATATAAATTTATGTTTGGGTTTTTTTAATAAGGATTATTTACTCAATAAGGTAAAATTTTCAACATGCAGTTAGGGATTATCATTATTTCAGTGATTTTACATTTGTATTCTTAGATTTATCTAGAATTTCTCTGAACCATTTGATAATCTACAGGAATACAAAAAAAAATCATAAGCAGTGACTAGTACACTCGGTTCTCTTGTAAGCAGCGACTAGTACACTCGGTTCTCTTGTGGCTAGACGCATAAGTTAACTTTTTGATAAACAGACTCTGTTATTTATTAAAATTGACTGGAAATTATTCACATGTGTTTTTATATAATGAATACTCCTATTCTATATCAGTCTCTTCTATAGGTAAAGTGGTTAACATTGCAAGATGCATGTCTTTGGTGCTGTTTGTATGATTAATGATATAGTGCGAACTGCTTGGTTAAAAATTAAAAGTTAAAAATTGTGCGCATAACTGGAGTTGGGTGCAACTGGAGCCTTTTTTGTTTGGTTTTGGTTGTGGCTTGTGCTTCGATTTTTGTTTTGATGCTAACATATGCTGATGATACTGTGAAAAAGGTTGAATTTTACGTTCACCTTGTTCTATTCTGAAACGTTAAGTAATCTTAATGAACTGAAGATTCTAAGGCGAATATGATACAAATAGATCTAGCAAGACAACCGAATGTGCTGATTATCGCAAGAGAACTACATATGGAAACCATTTATTTCCCAAAGTTGATTAACACATCATCAGAAAGTAGTTTTCAATACCATAACTAATCTCCAAGTAAGAAATGAAATATTAAATGGAATAGAAGAATGCCATACCTTGCTTAGTGACAAGAATCAAGTTAGAAATTTCTGCAATAATGATGGTATTACGTGTGATTAATAGCTGGTGAATTAATAAAACAAAGAACAAGATCAATCAAGTCCTTTTGCAGTTAAGAATGGTATGGAAAAACATACTTAAATTGAATTGTGAAGGAGTTAGTCTATAACAGTCGTAGGAAATCAATGAGTTAGCGAATTAATTGTATGTAAACATGCAAAAAAAAATCAAATGCCAGAAAATGAGATGTAATGATTTATTATCAGTAAAGGCCTAATTAGACTTGACAAAGTGCAATGTTCCATGATTTTGATATATCTAGTAGTCTTTGGGCAAAATGAAGATACACTTCAACTTGAGTTAGCCCATCTGATTATTGATAAAAAGAAGCCCCATTTCTTCCATCTATATGGTTTTACATTGTGATATCCCGCTACATTCAAGGTGAATTAAGAAGAGCAGAGGATCTCCTTATTACAGCCACTTTGATGCCACTACTATGGGTTGCAGTGTTTGGTCAGTAACAAAGATTAAAGGTCTTTGTAATCTCATCATCACTTCTCTCTCTACTGTACTGCATAATCTTTGTAATCTCATCATCACTTCTCTCTCTACTGTACTGCAACTTCTGATGCTACCCTACATACATTGAACAAAGGATAGGGATTGTTGTAATGTTGTATATATATACCTTAAAAATGTATTGTAGAGTTCACTCGGTTCAGGATGTGACTAGAGGATGAGACAACCCAAAAATCTCAAATTACTATTTTCTGTTTAACCTATCTCTAAAACAGCCCAAAAATCTCAAATTCAGCATCATTTTACTGCACAAAAAAGTTCTCTCCTCTTCTTCTCTAAAAAGATCAAATTTCAAGAACTCTAGAAAACATTCAAAACTTCTTATTTCTGATTTTTTTTACAATCTTAAAAATATGGTTTGAAGTAGAGGATCTTTCTTGGGTTCGTTAGCTGGAATTTTTGGTTTTAAAGTTGTTTTGGAGCTGGTAAATTTCTTTGTTGTTGTTGTTGTTGTTGTAAAATCTTGGTTGTACTATAATCTGGAATATAATAAGGGACTAACCTTTCCATTATTCTAAATATAGGAATGGATAAAAGTTGGTTGAATATTAGGAATAGAGGTGACCAAAGGTATAGAGATGGAGTAGATGGCTTTCTTAATTGGGCAGATTGCAGTGCACTTCTATTCTTACTGATATTTTTCTACATCATGCAGGAGGGTCCAAATGACAGGACGAGGTAAAGGTCGAAGTGGAACTGGTCGAGGACGTGGCCATTTTCAAGGACGTGGTAATGCTGGAGCGATATCTCAGCCACAAGTACAACCAATAAGGAATATTGCAACATCTGTGTCTCAGCCAGAAGTACAACCAATAGGGAATACTGCCGCATCTCCTGAGATAGGAGAATCAAATAATCCTAGTCAACAACCTCTAGAGACAGGACGAATATCAAGTAACCATTTTCAGAGACCTTCTATAGAGACAGTATCGTCAAGGAATCTGGACAGAAGTGTGCTTCCCTCTCCTGAAGTTGAAAATGATAATGGTGCAGGTTAGTTTTGGAGTATTCAGTTTTTATTCTTCTTCACCAGCAACTTCTTTTTTCTGAAGTTGAAGTTCTACAATTTTGATTTTCATTCTTCATCTTCTTCTTTTTCTTTCTAAACATCCGAAAAGTGCCGAAATGTTGACGATTTTTTTTTTGCCTTTAAATTATCTGCCCAATTTTTCCAGTTTCTTTCTAACATGACTGCACCTATGTAGACTGATCACATATACTATTTTATCTTTGTATAGTTTCTTCCAGGAGTAAAAAGAGAGGAAGAGGGAAATATAAATCCAAAACAGTAGATATAAAAACTAAGTATGGCGGAAAAATTACAATTACAATTCCAGAATGATATTGATAGAGCAGTAGGTCCTGGTGCTAGAGATATTGTAAATTAATGTGGTTTAATCATGAGGAGCACTGTCTCATTCCGTGATGGAAATTGGCAAAAGATTGTTTCAAAACATGGAGAAGCAATGTGGTTTAAGATCAAGGTAACATTATTTTTAATATCGTATCGACTTCATGTTGCATCATTTATTTTTGTGGTTAGAATATAAAATATAATGGTACATCTATGTTCAGGATAAATTTGAAGTTCTTGGCGGCATGCGAGAGCATAAGCTTCAAGCCTTTGTTATCGATACTATGCGACGGCTTTTCAGAGCTTGGAAAGCTTGACTGAGCATTTTCTACTCTCGCCATGTTGCTGAAGGAAACATATTGTCTCGTCAACCTATAGATGTTGAGCTAGAGGACTGGAAATACTTAGTAGCGTATTTTGAAAGTTCGGAATTTAAGGTATCTTAATAACAATGTTTGGTTCACTGCCCTTTCAATAATGGCTTCTTAATCATTGACTTAATGCAGGTTGTAATTGCGAGAGAAATAGAAAGAATAGGGAAAAGCAGATAACTAAGCATGTTTGTGGTACGAGGTCTTTTTGCAGAAGTAGAGGAATCGGCGGTGAAATATATTTACTTTCATGTTATTAATTAAAAATCTTTGTAATTTATATATTCATTTATTTTGATTATGTATTATTTCCATGTTGAACTATATATTAGAAAAATCCTGCTACGGGAGAAAAGGAACCACCGGATAGAGTTTGGGAGATCCAACATACACGTAAAAATGATAGAGGAGAAACAGTGTGGGTGGATCCACAATCCCAGCAGATTCACGTAATATTCTTAAATTAATAGCTTACTATCTTTTACTCTTTTTTATTAGTTTTGGTGTAAATAGCTATGCGTAATTGCAGTGCCAGCTCCAGGAACTTGTGTCTCAGCAACAATCTGAAGAGATCGAGCATCATATGACTAGAGATGAGATTTTATCCTCTGTTCTTGGTGAAAGGACAGGCTATGTTCGTGGTAAAGGTTATGGAAAGAAGCCTCCAAAAAGTAGTCACACGCAAGCGGCAAACATAGAGGCTAGTGTGTCTTCTGCAATAGAAACCGTGCGTCAAGAGATGCAAGCTGATATGGATCGAAAGTTGCAAGAGGAACATGAACAAATGGCTGCGGAGTTGAATAGGAACATGGAGCAAGAGTTACAAAGAAAGTTGGATGAAAAGCTTGAACATGTGAACCTGGAAGTAGAGAACAGGGTCATTGTAGAAGTAGCCAAGAAGATCCAAGAACAACTGGGTGCTCTTATGACCAAAATGCAACAGGTAATTTACTTTTAATGTTTTTCTACTCTTCCTTTTTGATATTTCTTCTTCTTAGAGACTTGAATCTTCTCCCATCCTTCTTGACAATTATTTTCTTCATCTTCTGCTTCTTTAATTATCTTTATGACAATAAGTTGTTGGTTTGGTTCATGTTCTGGTACGATTCTGAAATTCTGATCGATTCTAAAATTTATGTTCGGGTGCGCTTCTGAAATTCTGGTGCGATTCTGGTCTGTTTTGGACAGTTATGTGTTTGGGACAGTTCTGTATTGTTTGCCTGTTTGGACTATTTTTTTGGTGTGTTTGGACAGTTCTGTATTTGCCTGAAGTTCTGGTGCTATTCATATCACAAAATATTATGGTATATTGAAGACCATAAGTTTAGTCCATCTGTTTCAAAAAGATTATTTTAGTTTAACTTGACACAAAATTTAATAAAGAAGGGAAATTTTTTGAAATATATGATCTTTTTGAAATATATGATCTTTATGTCATTCTCCCAATTTGAAATCCAACTGAAAGAGTCGTATATGTTTTTCTTCACATAATTAAGTTTGACCACTCCTTTTACTTCATTTAGCAATACGCTTATAAGAACCGCAATGATATTAAACTAACAGAAAAAAATTGTATCTGTTATTATTTTTGCTGCGTAAAGAGAAGGGTGGACAAATGTCACTAGTAGTGTGACCTGATATTTCCTCCTCTTTTGAACTGCTTTTCTTATTAGTACTATAACCCTTAATATCAAAGGCAAATAATTTTCATAATACAATTTATATCTGTTTTAATTAATACTCGAATTCAATCAAGAGATAAATCCAAAATATTGAGATTAGAAAAATCCAAGGACAGTTATGTGTTTGGATAGCTCTTGCCACTGTATATGTCGATCACCACTTTCATACGATGCAGCATTAGCCATGGTTAAATTATTGGCATTTGCACCCATGCATCCTTGAATTCTGCAGATAAACACACAAATAATCGATTGAATCAGACGTGCATTTAGCTTCCGAAGAAGCATGTGTGATTTTAATAAATGTTGAGCCGTCATTTCAGTTTACACTGATCTTATTTGTTCGTTAAACCTTCGCTGATTTGACTACCTTATTAGTTGTATATGACTATGAAGCATATGTTATAACATCTGTCTATGTAGCATGCTATATTTCATGGCTTTAAAGTTGCTTCAGTGCCTAGATTGTTATCGGACAGTTTATGCTCTTGTGCATAAATTTCGCTGATTTGACTACCTTATTAGTTGTATATGACCAGCTTCTTGTGCAAAACCATGCTGCATTCTTGGCTGATATACTTAGTGATTGGTATATGCCTAGATTGTTATCGGACAGTTTATGCTCTTGTGCGCTTCTTAGTTTCTGAAGTGGCTCTAATTTGCTAGACGTTGTCCGGGATTAAGCCTTGTGATTTAAGCTTCTTAGTTTCTGAAGTGGATCTTAGTTTCTGCAGTGGCTCTAATCTGCAGATTGGCTCTAATAGGTTATTTTTACATGAAGAGAGAAAATATTTTAGAAATGTGCTTCTATAGAAAAGGCTTGTGATTTGTTAGGTTTGTGAGCTTGTTACTATATGATAAGAAAATCGAGATAATACTAGAATGCGTACTGTTACACTAATGTAGTAACAGCACTATGGTTAATTAATATTACAGGATCCTAACTTAAAATCCTTGGAGTACTATGGTGGTCTCACTTCTTTTCGTGGAATTAAAGCTTCTAATGTTTTGGAATTTGTTAAACTCCATTTAAGACCCAAAATGCTTAATGCTCGCTGGTACATTTGGTTAAGAAATATTTTGGAGTCTTTTGCTCATTCCAAGCATTTGAGTTTGATTTCCGAGAATGAACAGGTAAACCTTTCATTTTAATTTCCTCTTGTTTTTCTGGTTCAATGACTCTAAATCCTACAAGCAATGGATCCGTTACTGTACAACCTTTTTCACCCAATATGTTTACCCAAATCAGTAGATATATAGTTTTTTTGTTGCAAATTATATTTAGTGTGTGCACCTATATTGTCGTTAGTCAGCAAGGTGAAATGGAATTTCATAAAAGAAGGTAACATTTCTTTGTAGAAGATGTTTATTTGATTGTGTATTATACTAGTTTGAGTGGAAAAAAGTAATACTAGGACAATGGTTGAAGTTAGTTGTTAAAAATTATTATCAGGCTATACAATTCGAATAGTTAAATGGATTTCTTTTTTTTTTTTGAATTCTTATCTAGAACTGTTTCTTTTGAACTCTTGGAATAAAAGGCGTTTTGTTTGATTGAAAGTAAAGTTTGAAAAGCTAATTCGGCTTTGAATATTATGGGGGTTGGATCATTACCAATTATTGTTCTACTCTCTTCCTAATTTGTGAAAGAAATTGCATTCTCCTCATTTATGTTCTTGTATGAGATACTTGTAGTGTTGCTAAGTGGCTGAAATTTTTTATGCAGTGCACTTACGGTACATGCATTAAAGTGATCTTGTATTTTTTTGTGTAATAGCAGGGACAAGGTTCTTAAACAATAGAGACAATCAAGGATGGCCTTCAAGGCACTTAGTATTTTGCTCTTTTGGGATGTATATGCATACAATTACAATGAAGTATTATGCATTATATATGTAATTTGCATTTTAGTAATGGAAGTATGTAATATCCAACTTAAGATATTCTTTTGGTGTTTGTAAAATACTATTGGATGCGTTTATATAATTTTGGTCATTATAATTCCTGAATTAAATGTTACAGTGGCGACAAAATTTCATTTTGCAATATTGAAGTTCCCATTGATTGTTTAATAGTTTTTGTAGCATTTATCATTGCCACTAAATGTCATTCTGCAGCAATGAACTCATAGTCGCCACTGATTATTGAGTTTTTTGTGGCAACATCAACTGCTACTAAAAACAACTCTATAGCAACGAGTTCATAGTCGCCACTGATTACTGAGTTTTTTTTTGTAATAGTCAATTGTTTTTGTGGCGATTTCAACTGCTACTAAAAGCAACTCTCTAGTAGCGATTAAAGGCTGCCACTGATAGTTATAAATTTTTTGTAGCGACAACAGTCGCTGCTAAAAGCAACTATTCAATGGCGACTTGTCCCTAAAACTGGTTTGTGGAACATAATTCGTGGCAATTTGGTATTCTTTTTGTGGCGACTGTGTCGCCATTAAATGGAGACATTTTGTGGCGACTCTATGTAGTCGTCACAAATAATATTTAGTAATGGCCTGAGGTGTAGCAAGTCCAATGTCGCTGCTATACACATTTAGCAACGACATTTAGTTATTAGCAGCGACTTTTGTCGCCGCTAAAAGATGCATTTCTTGTAGTGTTTTAAGATCCAAAGAGAGCTTTCGAGTCCCATAAGAGTAAGAGCCCGTTCCATGTAAAGCATTAACACACTCCACCTGGCCTTCATCTTTATTTACATCAAGATTCAACAATACCGCCTCTAGAGGGTCCTCCACATTGATCATTGCACTAGTATCATCAATTATCACTGTCGTGACATGGTCCACGAACGAGCACACTTTAGTACAGTTGGGCTGCTTCATTGACTTACACACATGAAAGACCACTTTTTCTTCACCCACCCGGAAGGTGAGTTCCCCTACTTCCACATCAACTAAGGCCTTCCCAATTGCAAGGAAAGGTCTTCCCAAGATTATAGGAATCTCAAAATTGACCTCGCAATCGAGAATCACAAAATCAACCGGAAAGATAAATTTATCCACCTGGACAAGTACATCATCAATTATATCCAATGGTCTCTTTATATATCTATCTACCAATTGCAATCTCATGGAAGTCGGTCTCGGTTGCCCGATACCCAAAGTCTTGTAACTGAGTAGGGCATCAAGTTGATACTTGCCCCTAAATAATATATAGATTTTGCAAAGTCTGCACTCCCAATGGTGCAAGGAATGGTGAAATCAACGATATCTTTTAGCTACGGAGCCATTGAGTGCATGCACTAACTTGGTGAATCTTGATAGTTTCACAATCCGTAGATATTTTTTTTGTCACCAAGTCTCTCATGAATTTGGCGCAACCCGTTATTTGATCTAAAGCCTCCACCAAAGGCTTATTAATGGATAAGCTCTTCATCATATCAATAAATTTCTTAAAGTGGTTCTCATTTTTCTTATTCGCGAGCCTTTGAGGATAAGGTGGAGGTGGCCTTAGTAAAGAAGCCTTGGCTTTAGGCATAACCATTTCCGGCATGACTATTACGTGTTTCCTATATGGGTTTACATCATTCTGAGTTTCCACCTCGATATCTTTCATATCAATCCTCACTTATTCATTCAAGTTCTCATCAATCACATTCTCAACCACCAAAGGGATCTCACCCTCTTACAACTCAACTTCATTACTCAAAATTTCTTTTTGTTTGGAGGGATTCACATCACCACCTCGTCCACTTCTTGTAATTACTATCATTGCATGCCTGGTATTGTTTCAACAATTTAGGTTGACTACCGTGTCACTATGTAGAGACCCTTAGGGAGAGTATTCAATGATTTTGAGATTCGGCCTAGTTGAACCTCCAAGTTTCTGATTGAAGTATTGTGGGATGACAACTGAGCATCGGAGTCAACATTCCTTTTCATCATCTATTCAAACATCATTTTGATTCTCCCATGTCATTGTTCGATCAACTAGGACCTTGTGAAATAGGGGTGGATTGTTCCATTTTTATGCATCGGGGGCCTTTCCTTGCCCCCGATTTCCCTAATTGTTATTGTTCCAACCACCCTAATTGTTGTTTCCACCCCAGTTGTTGTTTTTGTTTTTACCCAAGTTACCCTAATTATTTTGATTATTGTTCTAGTTGCCCCAATTGGGATTTTGGTTGTTGTTACCCCAATTATTGTTCCTTTGTTGTTGTTGATTTCCCCAATTTCTTTGAGATCTCCATTGTTGCTATTGGTTAGAATAATTGCCCCTTTGGCCTTGATAGTTGTTCACGTATTGCACTTATTCATTCTTCTCATCGTACCCATCATCTTGGAACCCTTACTATATTGGTCATATTAATCTAAATTCCATTGGTTTTGTTGCCCTTTTTGTCTTATTTTTTTCACTAACATGTTGACACCCTCAATTGCATTTACTTGTCGTGGAATTTGAACTTATTGTAATTGTGCATTTGCTAGCTTGTTCATTATTATATTAAGTTTTACTACTGCCCGTCCATGATCATAGAGATCTTTGTGCAAGTTAATGACCATGGGGTCACTTCGTGGCACATTTGCTCGACTTTGACTAGTGGAAGAAATGTCCACCATCTCATCCAATATCTCACAATCTTGACCATATGGGGTGCTCATGAAATTTCCCCCAGCTAGTTTGTTCACCACTGATTTGTTGTGTTAATGCCTCTCTAGAATGTATGTTGTATCATGCCTCAGTCATATCATTATTTGGGCATTCCTTCACCATATTGCGGTATCACTCCCATATCTCATGTAGTGGTTCGTTGGGCTCCTGTTTGAAAGCAAAGATTTCCTCCCTCAAAGTTGCTATATGACCCGGCAAGAAAAACTTTGAAATGAATTTATCCGCCAACTCATCCCATGTATAATGGAGTGCTTGGGGAGTCTCTCCAGCCAATCCAACGCCTTCCCTCAAAGAGAGAAAGGGAATAATCTAAACCCCAAGGCATCCTCGGACACGTTCGTTTGCTTGCTCCCCCAACATGTATCAACAAATTCTTTAAGGTGCTTGTAAGAATTTCGATGGGTAGCACCCGTGAAAACCCCTCGCTACTCCAACAATGTCAACATTATGTTAGTAATTTGAAAATTACCCGGCCTTGATCCAGGGTGGGACAATTGCACTAGCATATCCTTGGTTGTGAAGCACTCGAGATACATCTCTGGGAGGTGGTGGTGGAGGGTCTGGAATATTATTATCATTAGCCTGTCGGCCTCTCCTTTATCCTTGAGGTACAAGAGGCACCTCATCTTCACCGTTATCATCAACCTCTTCCCACGGGACCACGTTTCCAAAAAGGTCATTGTTGTTGTTTTCCACCATTTTGTACCTGAATTGGCGTCACACACAAATTAGTACCATAGAAGGAAAGAAAAACAATACGTAGAACTATTTAGATAGATAACCAAAATCGTTAGCTCCTTGGGAATAGTGCCAAAAAGTGATAAGGTCTAACCCTATACCACTATAAAGTGGAAAGAGCGGTCGATGCATCTTTTACCCGAGAAGGTTGGGACCAAATCCACAGGGAGCTACAATAATGTTTGGAGTTGGATTTCTATCTAATCTAATAGTGCGTAGTGCTCTTGATTACACTTCCAATCATATTTGTTTGTTGTCACTTCTAATTTCATGCTAATGATATGCAAAATTAAGCTAAGCATGATTACTTGAAAGGTTTTCTAAATAGTTAACGAGGCATTAGGGAAGTGACTTTCTCCTAGGTGTATAATTGACTAGTTCTAAAGTCTAAGAAAAAGTTGTTATACTTGGGATTATGATTTAGCCAATGCACAACACTACTCACTCTATACCTCTCGGTAGCTTGAGTGACTTTGCCCTAATTGACTTTCTAAAGTCCAATTGGGTGTCAAAATTATGCTAGCAATATAGGCTCAAGTCGGGTATTACTATCTCTAGATTTAACCCTTTAATTGAGGCTTTCAATCTCTTGAATACGCCCCAATTGTTGTTGAACTTATATTAGTAGTCTCAAGATCTCTTTCTCGAAAAGAGCCCTAGTCAAATAGGCACAAATTAGTGTTTACAACTACTAATATAACATGTAAAACACATATCAGTCCAAATATTAACCACCTATAAACATCTAAGTCTTAAAACAAAGACTCATCAAATACTCACACGAGGGTTGAGCCATAACCCTAGCTAATGGGTCTAGCTACTAATAATATAGAAGAAATCAAATATTTAGATAAAGAACAACCCATAAAATATTAAAACAAGCTGATTTGAAGATTTAATATTAAACCATCTATAAAATTACTCAAAATAGGCTACACCATTCACGTGCTCAACTAAGATAAAGATACCCTAAAAATATGAAAAAGAAATATTTATACAAGGACAAACTTTCTGGACAAAAATACACCTAAAGAGGTACCGCGGACCGCGAAAAATGTACCGCGGCCGTGGTGGGGCTTTTCATATTCACTTCTCAGCCTCTGAATATAGCCACTGCTAACCGCATAAAATGCACCGTGGCTGTGGTGGCTTCAATGCGGACCATAACAAATGGATTGAGGCTGCGGTGTCTTGAAAATTCGAAAATCCTGAGCTCTCTAAATCCCCTCTCTACGGACCGCAACAAATAGATTGTGGCCGGGACAAGGCTACTGCGGCCGCAAAGAATCTTCCGCGGACCATATTGCTTAGAAAATCAGGAATGCACCTCTCTGAACTTACCCACCGCGGACCGTACAAAATAGACTGCAATCGTGGTGGATCTGTTGCTGCTCCAATAGATTATATGTTGCAGCAGAACTTGCTCTTGGTACTTGTGCATGTCTCACTCCTTTTTGAGATGGTTTTTACTTATTGTCACTTTTTGACCAAACCTTGGAAACAAGTACAACGTGTAAGCTCTTGGGACTATTTGTATAAATTTTTAATCTAAAAGCCAAGTAAAATGGAGTGTAAAATAAACTAGAATCCCCTATCAGGTGTCACGGAGAAAATGAGCATCTAAATGTCATAAGCCTGGAATATATTGTCTAAGGTGGTCCCAAACTATATAAAATAATAGGGAGGAAGGAGAAAACAAGGAGCGCAAATGTCGGGCAGCTATCTCGAAGTCTCCATAGGTCAACTCTGCAAAGTATCAACACCCACCGTGGCCAGAAACACCTGGATCTGCATACGAAGTCCAGGGTGTATCGTGAGTACAACCAACTCAGTAAATAACAAGACTAAATAAAGAACTGAAAATAGTGAGGAGCTATAATGTTATTGTTTTATTGCAGTAGTCTTAACAAAATAAAGTAGGCGTGCTTTCAAATCAACAATTTAAGTCAAATCAGTTTATACATGTCAAGTTGAAGTAAATTTCGGATATAATATCTTTCAGAAATTTCAAAGAAGTGATATATGTCAGCTAAGAGAAAAAATAAGGGAATCAAATGCATCCTCTCAGAGCAACAGTCACTCCGTCCTCCTATTCACTCCAACCTCACAATCACTCATTTTCTCAGAATCACTCATTCCTCACAGTCATTCATTCTTCTCAGTCGCTTGACACTTGGCACTCACACTTAGTAGGTACTTGCACTCACTGGGGTGTGTACAGACTTCAGATGGGTTCCTTTATCCCAAGCGCTATATCAAGCCAATGATGTCATAAATCAATGAAACATGCTACGGCATGCCGCCCGATCCCATAAATATTCTCAAAATCAGCCCTCCGGTCTCACTCAGTGATCAATCTCTGCAGTCTCTCGAGCTCCAAGAAATTATGAAAAATCAGCCCAAACAGCAATGATATGATGTATCAACAAGGAATAATGCAATAACAACAACAACAAAAAAAACCCAATAAAACCTACGAGTGGGGTCTGGAGAGGGTAGTGTGTATGTAGACTTTACCCATACCTCGAAGGAGTAGAGAGGTAGTTTCCGAAAGACCATCCATTCAAGAAGATGAAATGAGACATTATCAGTATCACTAATAGAAGCCATAGGAAAAATAACATCATGGAAATAAGAAAGTAGATGCAAAGAAAAATCGATACACAGTATATAGACCTGACACAATGGATAATAAATGAGTAGTAAGACATAATATTGCCACTAGCTGACATCGGTAAAAATTCTTCCAGACTAGCCTCACAAATGTACGAAGTAAGGGAGACTCAACTACCTCCTAACCTACAACCCTAATACTCGACCTCTACAACTTTCTATCAATATCCATGTCCTCGAAAATCTAAAGCCTCGTAGTGTCCTGCCTGATCACATCTCCCATATACTTCTTAGGTCGTCCTCTACCTCTTCTCGTGCCTTCCAAATCCAACCGCTGACACCTCCTTACCGATGCTCTAGATCTTCTCATTTGTACGTGTCCGAACTATCTAAGCCTCACTTTCCGCATCTTGTCATTAATGGGAGCCACGCCCACCTTCTCTAGAATATATTTATTCCTAATCTGAACCATCCTAGTGTGTCCGTGCATCAACCTTAACATCCTCATTTTTGTTACATTTATCTTCTAGGTATGTGAGTTCTTAACAGGACAACACTCAACCCCATACAGTCAACAAGGAAAAGTAGAGACTGAGATATGATATGCAAGTAAAGTTGAGACTAAGTACAAACAATAATTAACAGGTAATTCAACATGTAACACGGCCTCTGTGGGTCCTAATAGTATCAACATATAACCTAAGCATGATTTCTAACATGATTTGCAATCAAATTTATATAACACATAGAGAGCTTATAGTTAACAATAAGTTATTCAACTTCATAGTTCCATGGAATGGACTAAGTCAAAATTTCTACGGTGCAAGTCCACACGCTCGTTACCTATCATTTACGTTACTTCTAAACCGATCACATAACAGATAAGTTTTGGTTTCATACCCTCAGAACTAGAATTAGAACTGGTAGTTACCTCAATCCGTTCCAGTCTCTATCCCAACATACCCTTGCCTCGCGAATCGACCTCCAAATACTTTGAATATAACCACAAATAATACGATACAATTAACACGGGCTAAAGAAATCAATTCCATAAAACAATACGAGATTATAAATCAAATAACCAAAATCGGATCCAAGCGAACCGGGTATCTAAATCAAACCAAAGTCACAAAACCCAAAAGCTCATTCAACTACGAGTCTAGCCATACCAAATTCATCAAAATCCGTCACAAATTGCCACTCAAATCCCCAGAATCTGCTCTTTGAATCCTTAACATCAAACTCCCAATTTACACCTTAAATACACACCATCTAGGTGGAAAAAATCAATGGGGAAACTAGATTATTGATCAAAAACGAGTACAAGGAACTTACCTCAAGAATCTCTTTAAAACCCCTCTCAAAAATCGCCCAAGCCTGATCTCAAAATTTTAGAAACTTGAAAAATCCTGGATACTCTCGTTTTTTAGTTCGGTCCAAGTATTCTCGCACCTACAGAGCCTGGGCTCGCACTTGCATAAACACTTTTGCAGAAGAAAATGCTCTCCTGGGAAAGTTACTTACCCAGCGAGTCTCTGCTTCTACAATCCATGATCCACATCTGCGTTAATGCAGGTGCAAAATTCACCATCCCACCTTCATGCCTTCCGCTCCTGCGCCCATAATGCCGCACTGCGACCACATAGTGTGATGATCCAAAGGGTCATCACTTATTTTATTAATCATTTCGAGCTTCTGAGGTCTTGAAAACTTCATTCCATGTCGCCTCGATTTACGTGCATAATCCGAGCATGTAGCCGGAAAGATTTTGTGATAGAAAATATGAATTATATGAGAAATTTGGATAAAAATGATATTAATATTGATATGGTTGACTTCGGTCAACATTTTTGGTAAACGGATCCGGACCCGAGATTGGATGGTCCCGAGAGGTCCGTAGGAAAATATGGGACTTGGACATGCGTCCGGAGTCGAATTCCGAGGCCCTAGAGCCCAAGTTATGAATTTTTCTATGAAATTGTTTTTGATGTTATTGTTAAAGGAAATGAATTAATTGACCTTGGTATCGGGCTCGTATTTTGGTTCCGACGCCCGGTACAAGTCTTAAATATTATATATGTGATTTCTGTAAAGTTTGGTGACATTCGGATGTCGTTTGAGATGTTTTGGACCTTGAGTCCCAAGTTTGAAAGTTTTGAAAAAACCAAAAGTATGAAAATTATGAATTTGAGGCTTGATTTGATGAAAACAATGTGATATTGGCGATATGATCGCACGAACAAGTTCATAATGTGTTTTTGAGGTTGTGTACATGTTTGGTTTGGAGCCCGGGGGGCTCGGGTAAAGATTTGATAGGCCGTTGGATTAAATTCTGAATTTTTGCTCTGCTGGTTTTTCACCCAGCTGTTGACTTCGCAATTGCGAAGGGGGCTGATCAAGGCAGGGCTCGCAAATGCGAACCCTGATCACAAATGCGAAACCCCTCATGCCCAGCCTTGTTCGCAAATGCGAACAATTGTTCGCAAATGCGAACGTCCCTAGGGCCTGCCTATCTTCCCAATATTCTGCCTGTGTTCGCAAATGCGAACTTCCCAATATTCTGCCTGTGTTCGCAAATGCGAACAATAATTCGCAAATGCGAACTTCCCATATTTTGCCTGTGTTCGCAAATGCGAACAAATGTTCGCAAATGCGAACTTCCCAGTTTTGTCTTGGCTTCGCAAATGCGAACAAAAGTTCGCAAATGCGAACTTCCCGGCCTTAGCTTATTTTTCAAACTCCATAATTTGGTCGGGGTTCGCAATTGCGAACCCATGTTCGCAAATGCGAACACCGAGACCTGTAAAACACGATTTTCAGTTCATTTCTTCACTTTTTACAAAACAAAAACACCCATTTGCGATTCTTCACGGATTCCTTCTTCATCAAAACAATTGTAAGTCACTTTTACTTAATTCTTTCAATTCCTAACATCATTAAACATGTTTTTCAATAGAAATCAAAGGTTTTCATGGTAGAATTTCTTGTTTTTGTTAGAATATAGGGTTTTTCATAAATTGGGAAATTGGACCTCGAATTGAGGTCCGATTTTGAAACAAATCATATACATGAACTCGTGGGGAGATGGGTAACCAGATTTTGGTCTGAACCCCGAGTTCCGACCATGTGGGCCCGGGGTCGAAAATTCACTATTCCGGGCAGAATGTTGTAAAAGTTGTAATTGGCCTTATGAATTAGTTCGTTGAGTAGTATTAATAATATTAAATCAATTGTGTATAGATACGGTTGGATTGGAGCCAAACTTGAAAGAAAAAGACATTTCCACGGATTGAATTGTTCATAAACATTCGAGGTAAGTGTTTGTTCTATCCTAGCTTGAGGGAATAGGATTATGTGTTATGTGTTATGTGATCGAGTGCGGTGTATGGGCTGTGGTGACGAGCATCCATACACCGGCGTCTAGTATGACCGTGAGTCGTTGAAAATGCTTATTTTGAGATATATTTACAGATGAATTGTTGAACCTTTGTCGGGTTGTAGAATTGTTATGGTTCTCCCTTGTTGGGACTTGTTGTGAAGATAATTATTGATTGCCCTTGTTGGGATGGTTTATGAATTACTGTTTCTTTCTTTGCCCTTAACCTGTGATTGTTATTTGGGTGAGGAAGAGTGATAATGCACGAAGGGTGATGCCGTGCCATGTTTTATTATTTATGCACGAAGGTTAAAGTCGTGCCATGTTTTATTGATTATGCACGAAGGATCATGCCGTGCCCTGTTATTGAACCATGTACGAAGGATCATGCCGTACTATGGATGTGAGGATGAGAGTAAAAGCACGAAGGGCGATGCCGTGTACTTTATTTGCTTATTTGGTGAGGATGAGAGTAAAAGCACGAAGGGTGATGCCGTGCAACTTCTTGTTATTCCTTGACTTGATATTGCTTGTGTTTCCATTATACTTTGTTTTTCTTGTGGACTTATTAACTGTTGTTAATTGTTGAATTCTTTGAGATATTCCTTATTGTGTTATTACCTGGTTATTTCTTGTTGTTTTGTGGTATACATATATATTGAATTGCACAGGTTTATGTGGGTGTCTGGTCCTAGGCTTGTCACTACTTCGCCGGGATAGGCCAGGCACTTACCAGCACATGGGGTCGGTTGTGCTGATACTACACTTCTGTGCATTTTTGCATAGGTCCAGGTTACGATCAGGAGCAGCAGCAGCAGTAAATCGATTGCGTGGGAGTAGATCATATTTGAGACCGAGGTAGCTTGCAGACGTCCGCAGGCCCGGCGTCTCTCTCTTTATTTATGTTATTAGCTGTAGTCTCTTTGTTCCGAGACAAACAGAATTATGTTATATTTCTTTCAAACTTTTATGTGTAGTATTCAGTAGTAGTTCGTGAGTTGGTGACTCCACGTCTTGGGTAGAGGATTTCAGTATCATTTTTATCTTGTAATTAGTTATTTCTATTTCGATAAAGTATTCTGCATTTATTTAATTAAAATTGTGTTAAAAACAGGATAGTATGAATACGGTGGCTTGCCTAGCTACCACGAGTAGGCGCCATCACGATCCCGATGTTGGGGGAAAATCCGGGTCGTGACAAGTTGGTATCAGAGCTCTAGGTTACATAGGTCTCACCACTCACGAACAAGCTTAGTAGAGTTTGAGAGGTAGGTACGGAGACGTCCGTACTTGTCCTCCAGAGTCTATTGAGTTAGGAAAGAGTCTCTCATTTGTTCTTTCTTGTCGTGCGACTTGTTCCTCAATTACTGATTGAATTTCTACTCTGTCCTTTCGCAGATGGTGAGGACACGCGCTTCTTCGTCTACGGATCAGCAGCTTGAGCCCCAAGCAGCTCCCGTGAGGGGTAGGGGCCAAGGCCGTATCGAAGGCTGCGGTAGGGGCAGAGCTCAGCCCCCGGCAGCTATTCCAGAGGTGGAGCCTCACATTGAGACTGGCGAGGAGGTTCCAGTCCCAGCAGCTCCAGTGGGCCCAGCTCAGGTCCCGGGAGAGGCTTTATTTACCCCGGATCTTCGGGATGCTTTGGTCGGAATAGCGGGATTTATGGACAGCATTGCCAGAGCGGGCTTATTATCGGTTGCACCAGCTGCTTCTCAGGCTGGAGGAGGGGCCCAGACTCCTCTTGCTCGTACTCCGGAGCCAGTAGCTCCTCAGCCTCATGCACCAGTGGTTGAGCCAGCTGTGGCCACTCAGTCAGGTACCACAGCTCATGTCGGTGATGGAGCGGCCATGACTTCTGATTCGTCATGGAGACTTGATCGGTTCTCCAAGTTATTCACCACTACATTCAGCGGAGCCACATCAGAGGATCCTCAGGACTTCTTATTCAGTTGCCATGAGATTCTCAAGACTATGGGGATCGTGGAGTCAAATGGAGTTAACTTCTGTACATTCAGGCTTGCAGGATCCGCCAAGACTTGGTGAAGAGATTATTGCTTGACTCGACCAGCAGGGTTCCCAGCTTTATCATGGGATCAATTTGCGGAACTATTTATGGAGAAGTTTCTCCCTGCTACTCAGCGGGATGTACTTCGGAGGTAGTTTGAGCGCCTCCGTCAGGGCACCATGACGGTCACACAGCATGAGACGAGATTTGTCGATTTGGCTCGTCATGCGGTGGTGATACTTCCCGCGAGCGGGAGAGGGTCCGCAGGTTTATAGATGGGCTTAATCAGCCGATTAGACTCCAGATGGCTATGGGCGTGGGGAGTGACATATCATTTCAGGAGGCAGCCAATGCAGCACGCAGAGTTGAGATGGCTCTTGCTAGGGGAGGCGGTTATTCTTTAGATAAGAGGCCTCGTCATTCAGGCAGGTTTGGTGGTTCTTCCTCTGGTAGCAGAGAATCCTTTGATAGAGGCCAGTCCTCCAGGCCTTTTCATTCCGCCCTTCAGGCTTCACAGGGTGGACCAGGTGATCGCAGTTTTCGTGGGCATTATTCAGACCAGCCTACTATTAATGCTCAGCCTCTTCAGAGTGTTCGTGGAGGCCATTCGGGTTGTCAGGGCCAGCAGCCCTATCAGTCTAAGAGTTGCTACGGTTGTGGTGACCCAGGTCATTTTATCAGGAATTGCCCTCTAGCAGCGGGCAACTCTCAGCAGCGGGGTCCTCGTCCTATGATTCAGGCCCCAGCTGACCCTCAGCCTGCCCAGCCAGCCAGAGGCGGGGGTAGAGATTATAGAGGTGGAGGTCGAGACCGTAGAGATGGAGACCGTCCAACGAGAGTAGAGGTCAGCCAGTTGATGGTCGTCCTAGAGACGCAGCTCGGAGGGGAGGTGCCGATCCCCGATTCTATGCTTTACCAGCCAGGCCAGAGGCAGAGGCATCAGATGCCGTGATTATAGGTACTATTTTTGTGTGTGGCAGAGGTGCTTCAGTATTATTTGACCCCGGATCTACATATTCCTATGTGTCTTCCTACTTCGCACCGTATTTGGCCGTGCCCAGCTATGCTCTGGATATTCCAGTTTATGTGGCTACACCAGTGGGTGACTCCATTGTAGTCGATTGGGTGCATCGTTCGTGCGTAGTTATATTTGGGGGTCTTGAGACCCGTGTTGATCTGTTGCTTTTGGACATGGTAGATTTTGATGTCATATTGGGGATGGACTGGTTGTCCCCATACCATGCTATTCTTGATTGCCATGCTAAGACCGTGACCTTAGCCTTGCCAGAATCACCCCGATTAGAGTGGAAGGGTACCTCAAGCCACTCCGTTCGCACCTGTTATTTCCTATGTTAAGGCTCGACGCATGGTCGAGAAGGGGTGTCTAGCTTATCCGGCTTATGTTCGTGATTCCAGCGCAGAAGTTCCTTCTATTGAATCAGTCCCTATTGTACGGGAGTTTCCTGAGGTTTTTCTTTCAGACCTGCCGGGCATGCCACCCGACAGGGATATTGATTTCTGTATTGATCTAGCACCGGGCACTCAGCCCATCTCTATTCCACCCTATCGTATGGCCCCACCGTAGCTAAAAGAGTTGAAAGATCAGTTGGAGGACCCTCTTGAGAAAGGCTTTATCAGGCCCAGTGTTTCCCCCTGGGGAGCACCCGTATTATTTGTAAAGAAGAAAGATGGCTCGATGCGGATGTGTATTGATTACCGACAATTAAACAAAGTGACAATAAAGAATAAGTATCCACTGCCGAGGATTGATGATTTGTTTGACCAGCTTCAAGGTGCCAAGGTATTTTCAAAGATAGACTTGAGGTCAGGCTACCATCAGCTGAAGATCAGGGCGGCTGACATTCCTAAGACAGCCTTTCGCTCTAGATATGGGCATTATGAGTTCTTGGTCATGTCCTTCGGGTTGACCAATGCCCCGGCAGCATTCATGGAGTTGATGAATCGGGTATTCAGGCCTTACTTAGATCTATTCGTGATAGTCTTTATAGATGACATCCTGGTATACTCCCGCAACCAGGAAGAGCACGAGCAGCACCTCAGAGTGGTTCTTCAGACTCTGAAGGACAATAAGCTATACGCCAAATTCTTAGAATGTGAGTTCTGGTTGAGTTCGGTGGCATTTCTGGGTCATATTCTATCAGTGGAAGGTATTCAGGTAGACCCAAAGAAAATTGAGGCAGTCTAGAATTGGCCTCGACCAGCTTCAGTGACTGAGATCCGCAGTTTCTTGGGCTTAGCAGAGTTACTACCGTCGTTTTGTAGAGGGGTTTTCTTCTATTGCAGCCCCGATGACCAGGTTGACCCAGAAGGGTGTCCAGTTCCAGTGGTCAGAGGAGTGTGAGGCGAGCTTTCAGAAGCTCAAGACAGCCTTAACCACCGCGCCCGTGTTGATACTACCTACAGGTGCAGGGCCTTATACAGTTTATTGTGACGCATCTCGTACAGGGCTTGGAGCGGTATTGATACAGGATAGTAAGGTTATCGCTTATGCTTTGAGGCAGTTAAAAATACATGAGAGAATTATCCAGTTCATGATCTTGAGTTAGCAGCAGTGGTTCATGCCTTAAAGATTTGGAGGCATTATCTATATGGTGTGACATGTGAGGTGTACACCGATCACAAAAGCCTACAGTACTTGTTCAAGCAGAAGGAGTTGAATCTACGACAGCGGAGATGGTTGGAGTTGCTAAAAGACTATGATGTTACTATCTTATATCATCCAGGTAAGGCCAATGTGGTGGCCGATGCTTTGAGTAGAAAGTATGCCGGCATGGGTAGTCTTGCATACATTCCGGTCAGTCAGAGACCATTAGCTCTAGATGTCCAGGCCTTAGCCAACCGGTTCGTGAGATTAGACATTTCTGAGCCTAGCAGGGTGTTAGCCCGCACGGTCGCTCGTTCTTCTTTATTAGAGCGTATCCGTGAGAGGCAATTTGATGATCCTCATTTGCGTGAGTTGAGAGATACAGTACAGCGGGGAGGTGCCACACAGGTAAATCTAGATGATGATGGGGTATTGAAATTGCGGGGTCGAGTTTGTGTGCCCAATGTCGAAGGGATTCGAGAGTTGATCTTAGCAGAGGCCCATAGTTCGCGGTATTCTATTCACTCGAGCGCCGCGAAGATGTACCAGGACTTACGACAGCACTATTGGTGGCACAGAATGAAGAAAGATATCGTTGCGTATGTCGCTCGGTGTCTAAATTGTCAGCAGGTGAAATATGAGCACCAGAGACCTGGTGGTGTATTCCGGAGGATTGAAATTCCCGAGTGGAAATGGGAGCGGATCACTATGGACTTCGTTACTGGACTTCCTTTGACTCGGAGGAAATTTGATGCTATTTGGGTCATTGTTGATAGGCTGACCAAGTCAGCACACTTTATTCCAGTATCTGTCTCCTACTCATCGGAGAGGTTAGCGGAGGTTTACATTAGGGAGATTGTTCGTCTCCATGGAGTGCCGGTATCTATTATCTCTGATCGGGGTACGCAGTTTACCTCGCGGTTCTGGAGAGCGGTCCAGCAGGAGTTAGGCACCCAGGTTCAGTTGAGTACAGCATTTCATCCTCGGACGGATGGCCAGTCCGAGAGGACTATTCAGATTCTAGAGGACATGCCTTGAGCCTGTGTTATTGATTTCGGAGGCTCGTGGGACCAGTTTCTGCCATTAGCAGAGTTCGCCTACAATAACAGTTACCAGTCTAGCATCCGGATGGCTCCGTATGAGGCGTTGTATGGTAGGCGATGTCGATCACCAGTTGGATGGTTTGAACCGGGAGAGGCTCGGTTGTTGGGTACAGACTTAGTCTAGGAGGCCTTGGATAATGTCAAGACTATTCAGGAGAGATTGCGTTCAGCTCAGTCCAGGCAGAAGACTTATGCGAATCGTAAAGTTCGAGATGTGGATTTCATGGTTGGTGAACGAGTATTGCTCCGAGTGTCGCCTATGAAGGGCGTGATGAGGTTCGGGAAGAAGGGCAAGCTCAGCCCTAGGTATATTGGTCCATTTGAGATTCTAGACGAGTGGGAGGGGTGGCTTACAGACTAGCTCTGTCGCCTAGCTTATCAGCTGTGCATCCAGTTTTTCATGTATCTATGCTTCGGAGATACCACGGCGATCCCACACATGTGTTAGACTTCAGTACTGTCCAATTGGACAATGATCTATCTTACGAGGAGGCACCGGTGGCCATTCTAGACCGGTAGGTTCGACAGTTGAGGTCGAAGAGTTATCCTTCTATGCGTGTTCAGTGGAGAGGTCAGCCTCCTGAGGCATCGACCTGGGAGTCCGAGTCTGATATGCGGAGCCGTTACCCACACTTGTTTCCTGACTCGGTACTTCTTTCTTTTGTCCGTTCGAGGACGAACGGTTGTTTTAGAGGTGGAGATTGTGACGACCCAAAGGGTCATCACTTATTTTATTAATCATTTCGAGCTTCTGAGGCCTTGAAAACCTCATTCCATGTTGCCTCGATTTACATGCACAATCCGAGCATGTAGCCGGAAAGATTTTGTGATAGAAAATATAAATTCTATGAGAAATTTGGATAAAAATGATATTAATATTGATATGGTTGACTTCGGTCAACATTTTTGGTAAACGGATCCGGACCCGAGATTGGATGGTCCCGAGAGGTCCGCGTAGGAAAATATGGGACTTGGACATGCGTCCGGAGTCGAATTCCGAGGCCTAGAGCCCAAGTTATGAATTTTTCTATGAAATTGTTTTTGATGTAATTGTTAAAGGAAATGAATTAATTGACCTTGGTATCGGGCTCGTATTTTGGTTCGGACGCCCGGTACAAGTCTTAAATATTATATATGTGATTTCTGTAAAGTTTGGTGACATTCGGATGTCGTTTTAGATGTTTTGGACCTTGAGTCCCAAGTTTGAAAGTTTTGAAAAAACCAAAAGTATGAAAATTATGAATTTGAGGCTTGATTTGATGAAAACGATGTGATATTGGCGATGTGATCGCACGAACAAGTTCACAATGTATTTTTGAGGTTGTGTACATGTTTGGTTTGGAGCCCGGGGGGCTCGGGTAAAGATTTGATAGGCCGTTGGATTAAATTCTGAATTTTTGCACTGCTGGTTTTTCACCCAGCTGTTGGCTTCGCAATTGTGAAGCATTTCTCGCAATTGCGAAGGGGGCAGATCAAGGCAGGGCTCGCAAATGCGAACCCTGATCGCAAATGCGAAACCCCTCATGCCCAGCCTTGTTCGCAAATGCGAACAATTATTCGCAAATGTGAACGTCCCCAGGGCCTGCCTATGTTCGCAAATGCGAACAACAGTTCGCAAATGCGAACATTCCCTATACTGCCTGTGTTCGCAAATGCGAACCATTGTTCGCAAATGCGAACACTGCCCCATACTGCTTGTGTTCGCAAATGCGAACATTAGTTCGCAAATGCGAACACTCCGCTTTTCTGCCAGTGTTCGCAAATGCGAACATCCCAGCCTTAGCTTATTTTTCAAACTCCATAAATTGGTCGGGGTTCGCAATTGCGAACCCATGTTCGGAAATGCGAACGCAGAGACCTGTAAAACACGATTTTCAGTTCATTTCTTCACTTTTTACAAAACAAAAACACCCATTTGCGATTCTTCACGGATTCCTTCTTTATCAAAACAATTGTAAGTCACTTTTTACTTAATTCTTTCAATTCCTAACATCATTAAACATGTTTTTCAATAGAAATCAAAGGTTTTCATGGTAGAATTTCTTGTTTTTGGTAGAATATAGGGTTTTTCCTAAATTGGGAAATTGGACCTCGAATTGAGGTCCGATTTTGAAACAAATCATATACATGAACTCGTGGGGGATGGGTAACCGGATTTTGGTCTTAACCCCGAATTCCGACCATGTGGGCCCGGGGTCAAAATTCACTATTCCGGGCAGAATGTTGTAAAAGTTGTAATTGGCCTTATGAATTAGTTCGTTGAGTAGTATTAATGATATTAAATCAATTGTGTATAGATACGGTTGGATTGGAGCCAAACTTGAAAGAAAAAGACATTTCCACGGATTGAATTGTTCATAAACATTCGAGGTAAGTGTTTGTTCTATCCTAGCTTGAGGGAATAGGATTATGTGTTATGTGTTATGTGATCGAGTGTGGTGTATGGGTTGTGGTGACGAGCATCCATACACTGGCGTCTAGTATGACCGTGAGTCGTTGAAAATACTTACTTTGAGATATATTTACAGATGAATTGTTGAACCTTTGTCAGGTTGTAGAATTGTTATGGTTCTCCCTTGTTAGGACTTGTTGTGAAGATAATTATTGATTGCCCTTGTTGGGACGGTTTATGAATTACTGTATCTTTCTTTGCCCTTAACTGTGATTGTTATTTGGGTGAGGAAGAGTGATAATGCACGAAGGGTGATGCCGTGCCATGTTTTATTATTTATGCACGAAGGTTAATGTCGTGCCATGTTTTATTGATTATGCACGAAGGATCATGCCGTGCCCCGTTATTGAACCATGTACGAAGGATCATGCCGTACTATGGACGTGAGGATGAGAGTAAAAGCGCGAAGGGTGATGCCGTGTACTTTATTTGCTTATTTGGTGAGGATGAGAGTAAAAGCACGAAGGGTGATGCCGTGCAACCTGCTTGTTATTCCTTGACTTGATATTACTTGTGTATCCATTATACTTTGTTTTTCCATGTGGACTTATTAACTGTTGTTAATTGTTGAATTCTTTGAGATATTCCTTATTGTGTTATTACCTGGTTATTTCTTGTTATTCTGTGGTATACATATATATTGAATTGCACAGGTTTATGTGGGTGTCCGGTCCTAGGCTTGTCACTACTTCGCCGGGATAGGCCAGGCACTTACCAGCACATGGGGTCGGTTGTGCTGATACTACACTTCTGTGCGTTTTTGCACAGGTCCAGGTTACGATCAGGAGCAGCAGGAGTAAATCGATTGCGTGGGAGTTGATCACATTTGAGACCGAGGTAGCTTGCAGACGTCCGCAGGCCCGGCGTCTCTCTCTTTATTTATGTTACTAGCTGTAGTCTCTTTGTTCCGAGACAAACAGAATTATGTTATATTTCTTTCAAACTTTTATGTGTAGTATTCAGTTGTAGTTCGTGAGTTGGTGACTCCACGTCTTGGGTAGAGGATTTCAGTATGATTTTTATCTTGTAATTAGTTATTTCTATTTCGATAAAGTATTCCGCATTTATTTAATTAAAATTGTGTTAAAAACAGGATAGTATGAATACAGTGGCTTGCCTAGCTACCACGAGTAGGCGCCATCACGATCCCGATGTTGGGGAAAAATCCGGGTCGTGACACGTAGGTTCAGGAATAACCTCGAATCTGTGACTCTGCTCACTTCCTCCTTGCTCACTTCTCTAACTCCTTCCCGTTTCTGTAAGCTCGCATCTGCGGTGCCTACTCCACAGGTGCGATTACACCACCAGCTGTGAAGTTTAGCAATTCTTTAAGTTCAAAACTTGATTCGCTAACCACCTGGAATCAATCTGAGGCCTCTAGGACCTCAACCCAACATACCAACAAGTCTTACACACTACAAACTTAGTCCAACCCTCAAATCACCTCAAACAACATAAAAAAATATGAATAGTACATAGATTAAAGCCTAATGAACTTTGAAAATCCCAATTTCTACAACCGACGCCGAAACCTATCAAATCACGTCCGATTGACCAAATATTTCGCACACAAGTCACAAATGACACCATGGGTTTACTCCACTTTTTGGAAACAGAATCCGAGCCTGATATCAGAAAGTTCACTACCGGTCAAACTTCCTAAATATTCAACCTTTGTCATTTCAAGCTTAATTTCACTACAGACCTTCAAATCACAATTCGAACATGTTCCTATGTCCGAAATCACCCAACCGAGCTAACGAAATCATCAGAACTGCATTCCGAAGTTGCTTACACATAAGTCAACATCCGGTCCACCATTCATCTTAAGCTTTTCATTATGAGACTAAGTGTCTCAATTCATTCCAAAATCATTCTGGAGTCAAACTGACTAACTTGGTAAATTATAAAACAGCTATAAAGCACAAAATAAGCAGTAAATAGGGAATGGGATTGCAACTCTTAAAATGACTGACTGGATCATTACAAGTACAGTTCTCTCTAACACAACGCTTGAATGTCCTGGATACTGTAAACCAGCCCACTGATCCGGCCTAATTGTATTTGTCACAGAGTTGTTTATTTTTGGGAAAATAAGTACACAATTTGGTCAAAATCTTGAAATTGAAAAGTAGTTAATAGATGGAAGTTGGTTATTGGTACTTAACTCCATTTGGTCTTTCACGAATTTTCTTTGCTGTTTTTTTTGGACTAATTCAAGGCTTCCTAGCAAAACATGTCTTATAAATTCTTTCTAATTGCGGAAGAGTTACAGCCCATCGAAATTAAAGAGAAAAAAGGGAAGAAATAGCCTTCCTAATTAAAGAAATGAAGATGATAACGTATATCTTTGCATTACTAGTTATACAAGAAGTGGCTATATTTCAAAATAGCTTAACAGAAAAAGCCTCTTTTGGTATAATTGGAATCATGTGGCCACTGCAGGCTGTTTCTGCCACGAAGAAACCTGCTCAGCCGATGCCGCCGCCGAGACCTGCTATGCCACCGCCTCCACCACCGCGGGGCGGGACAATAATTAGTCCATTATTACTTGTTCCAACTCCTGCTCCAAAAGATCACCACAGAGTTAGGCCAGGAGTATTCCCACCCCCACCACCTCCATATTAATGATTGATAATGTTCATGATGTTTTATGTACTTCAGCTAGCTACCAATCTTTCTGTTTGATTAGTGACATATATAGTCCAACAACACCAGTAAAAGTTCAGTAGACCAGAGATCAATACGCAGGGGTGGAACTACAGTTTTGCAGTCCAAACCTTGTATTTGTGTTAAAAAATTTACTTTATATATATAAATTTTTGATCAAAACCTAGTAAATTTGTCTTTTGTAGAATTCAGAACTCATACACACGCATAATACTAACTTCGTCTCTATCAATATGGAGCGAGATTCGGGAAGTATTGGACTAATATTGTTGCCGAGGCCCAAAGTATTGGCGGAGGCCGCCCCAGAGCTGGGCGGAAACATTCCTATACCTAAAGAAACTTTTTCTATACAGCTACTCTGAAATATTGCCGCTTCTGGTATAAAAGTAAGGGTATATATAAGTGGGTTTGGTTCAGATTTTTAATTATCAAATTAAATTAATAGTATCAGATTTTTAAATCTATAAACCAAACCAAACAAAATCAACAAAGTGGAATGTTTTATCTCAAGTTTTCTCTGTTTTTCGGGGTTTATTTTCCTGTAAAGTCTTCAAAGCATAAAATATTTAATATGCGCTCGAAATATTTCTTTAGTCCTAATAAGATACACTTATATAATATATTTTCGAAGAAAATAACATAATAATATAAGATAAGTCACAGTATTATACTTTAAATATTCAATAACAAAGATAACAAAATTACATAAAGCATATATTGCAATTAATAAGCCATAATGAAAATTGATATAATCTAAAAATACTATGTAGGCCATTCCTAGTATTGAATTTAATTTCTTTTGTTAGCATGTAGTATTGATTTGAACTTTGTTGAGTTAGTACATTTATGGGTTATAGAATTGATTTTTCATTCAAAAATGTTAGTACAAACTCGAAATAATAGGTTAAAAGATAAAAGGTAAAATATTATAAGAAAAAATTTTAAATTATATTACCATAAATATTTATATGAATAAAATATATTTAAAAATTGTACAAATATACTATCGAGTTGGTTTGGTTTCGGTTTAACTTTTTTCAGTTAAAATCAAATCAAACTAATTATACTAGTTTTTTTTTTTTCATGATACCGATCCAAATCGAACCAAACTATAACCAAGTTTTCTTTGTAGACCCCTAATAACAAGTAAAACAATGATATAAGTAATTAACATCTTCATTACTTTAATTTGGAAGCCGCTTAATTTTCTTTTTCATTCGCCAAAATTTATAGTTTATGTCCGGGTAGGAAGCTTTTGATTAGTCTAAAATGTGGAAAAAGAAGAAATCTACTCCTCCGGTTCCCATTTAGTATAGGATAAGGTTCAACGTGTTCATTAAATAAAATATAATAAATATTAATTTGACTAATCTATCCCTTATTAATTTTATAACAAAAAGATATAAATTTTCATTACTGTAGTATTGTGCAACATATAAAAACCATATATCCTCTTATGGCCTTTCATCTGAGATCTGACATAATTTGTTATGAATTATGCAAATTCGATAAATAAAAGTTTATTTATGTTCTTCTAAGTCAAAGTAGTCGTCGCATTATTTAATAACGAGACATTATCTTAAATTGTTCAGAGTTCATTTTAGCCCCAGACATGCTTTTAATTAAAAATTTCTTTACTTTACTCTTGAAAATATATATAGTACTCTACTGCCATCTTTATAGAAAAAAAGTTGCCTATATCTCCACTGTTAGGTGAATTTTAAGTTATGACGTTTAATAATTTAATTCTTAAAGTGGTATATATCATTAACATTTTTCTTCTTTTTTTAGTAAAAAAATGGTATAGACATGTGTCAGTGGTTCGGTTCGTCCGATTATTTTATAAAATATGTATCATATCAATTTTTTGGTTATTCTATTTTATATAATCAAAATTAAACTTTTCGAAACCGTCTCAATCATCTGGGTTTATATTCGGTATTGATACGGTTCGGTTAATTTTTGATATTGTCTTAAAAATATCATTTAAGAGTCGCTAGTAGAAGTTAGGACGCGATAAAATACGAACTTACTTAGTACTTCAGCAAAATTCTCCAGATATTATTACAGTTTAAAGGATGATGAATCAACGGAATATGAAAAATAGCTAAAATAGAGATTCATCTCATAAAGGAATATGAAAGATAGATAGAATAGAGATTTATCTCATTATTCAACTACATCGTAAGAGAAATTGAGCAAGACAAAAGAAATATAGATCACACGAGTTGGAATATATTAATTAAGATTGGTCTCAAGAATAGAGTCTATTAGAAGATTAAGTGTATACTAAGAAAAATCCAAATCATACGAGAGGAAAGATATTCAATACCTTATGGTTTGCTACTCAAGATCGATGGAATACTTGTGGCTTCCTACTCAAGATGATAGCTTGAATTACCAATAGGAGTAGCATAATTAGTTTGAAATTTGAGACTTCGGGCTTTAGTAATTACTTGTTGGCTTCTAAACATCTTCATACTCAAAAGGTCCAACGAGTTTGTTTCGAAACAAAGAAAACAAACTAAACATAGAAGGACTTCGGCTGCGAACGCCAGCTAGGCTACCTGGTGAGTCCCTGAACTGAAGACAGCTCCCGGCAAATCTCACTGCTACTGTCCAAAAGCTACTCCTGGATCTGTGCAAAAAGATGCACAGAGTGTAGTATCAGCACAACCGGCTCCATGTGCTGGTAAGTGCCTGGCCTAACTCCGGTGAAGTAGTGACGAGGCTAGACATGACTACCAAATTAACATGTACGGTTCTATATATATATGTGCAATAAAAGGAAAGCATACCAAAGCTAAACAGTTAAAAAGGGAGCAAAATATGCTATGGGGGAGTACAATCCGAATATAACAGTCATAAATGTAACTAACAAACAGGGCACAATAGTAACTACCAAAGAACGGGAAATTCAACAGTTGCACGGCATCAACCTTCATGCTTTTACTCTCGTCCTCACCCAAAGCAATCGAATAAAATGCACGTCACCATCCTTCATGCCTTCCCTCACATAACTCTCATTTCATGGCATGGAATGACCCTTCATGAAAATATAGCCAAATCAGAGCACAGAATGTTCCTTCGTGCATAAATAGTCAAAACATGGCACAGAATGACCCTTCATGCAAATATAATAAAAAATGACACGGAATGACCCTTCGTGTATTATCACTCTTCCTCACTCAAACAACAATCACAACCAAACGGGCGAGTGAAATAAATAATAATAAGAAATACCCCAGCAAGAGAAAATATAAGTAAACAACTAAATCCCGGCAAGGGAACAATAACAACAACTTTCACATCCCGATAAGGGAGATATTCAATATACTCAAACAATCCCGGTAAGGGATTAATCACATCTCTTTCTAATACTTCCATTTCTTACTCGATTGTATTTTTATCGTTCGAGCCAACGCTCCAAAATATTCACAATTCATAATTTATCCTCAAACTCTTCACATTGTGTAGAAATCACTAATTAGCTTGGAATTGTCCCAAAGTATACCCAAAAACAAGTACAAACAAAGACCCACGGTCATGCTAGACACCGGTGTATAGATACTCGTCACCATGCCTATACACCACACTCTATCATATAGCAAATAGCAATTTATGACACTCTAATCCAAGTCCCTCAAGACAAAGTTAGATCAAACACTTACCTCGGTCCAAAAGATAGCAATCAACTCTCCAATACCATTTTTCCTCTAAAATCTGACTCCGAAATAATGATATCTAGGCATAATTAATTCAATGTGGCAATTAAGGCTCAACAACATAATCCCATAAAATACAAATGAGTTTTGTATAATTCTTCCAAAAAATAATAAAATCAGACACCCATCCCATGTGGTCCAAACACGAGGCTCGCATCAAAATCCAATCACCCGTAACCCCACGAGTTAAAATATGTAATTTCTTTCAAGATTCGACCCCAAACTGAGGTTGAATCGCCCAAAATTCCCAAAATCCTAACTCTACCCGAAACCTTTAAATTTTACTTTGAATTCATGTTTTAGGGCTAGGAAATTAGTGCTTAGATGAAGATATAAAGAGAGAATAAGGTTAAGAATGCTTACCCAATAAGTTATGGAGTAACAGGAGCTTGAAAATCGCCTATGGGGTGTGGGGATGAAGAGCTCGTGTGAAATAATGGCTAAGTCCCGTAATGAACACTGTTTTAAGACTTAACATTTTCCTGGGTGAAATTACCCTACGCGTTCGCGGCAGCAGGGTCGCGTTCGTGATGAATAGAAGTTGGCAATCATCGCGTTCGCGGACAAGGTATGCGAACGCAATGAGGAAAATTTAGGGTGCCCAAAAATTGGTCTATGCGAACGCGCTTGGCATCACGAATATAGAGAAGTGAATCAGGGAAGGTACGCGAACGCGATGCCTAAGGCCGCGAACGCGAAAAAGGAATTCCCTGGGCAAAAATTGCAGAAAATCTGCTACCATTCAAAGTGCAAAACTACCTCGAACACCTCCGAAATCACTCCCAAGCCCTTGGGGCTCCTAACCAATCACACAAACTAACCCAATAACATCTTATGAACTTACTTATGCGATCAAATTGCCAAAATAACATTAAATTAAAGAATCAAACCCCAAAACTCATGATTTTCATTTCAACTTCTTAAACCTCTAACTTTAGATAATTAGATCCGAAACACATCAAACGACATCCGATTTCGACCAAACTTCACAAAAAGAGCTTAACGCATATTTAAGACCTGTACCGGGCATTGGAACTAAAATACGATCTTGATACCTTAGTCTTTTAATCAATTTTAATTTCTATTTTTCTTAGTAATTTCAGAAAAATAATTTAACAGAAAATTTCTTTTACTTGGGTTCTAGACCTCATATTTCGACTCCGGGCATATGCCCGAGTCCCATATTTTTCTACGGACCCTCTGGGACTGTCAAATCACGAATCCGGGTCCATTTATCAAACATGATGACCGAAGTCAACTTTAATCATATAAGTATCTAAATTCTTCATATTTTTCATAGATTTCACATATGACAACATAAAAGCTTTCCAAGTACGTGCTCGAACTGCACACACAAATCGAGGTGACCATAAGTGGGGTTTTGAAGACCTTAGAAGCACTGAAGAAGGGAGAAATACGGTGATGACCCTTTGGGTCATCACATTCTCCACCTCTAACACAATTGTTTGTCCTCGAATGAACAAAAAGAAAGAAGTACCTGAGTCAGGAAATATATGAGGATAACGGCTCCGCATATCAGACTCGGACTCCCAGGATGATGCCTCAGGAGGCTGACCTCTCCACTGGACACACACAGAAAGAAAACTCTTCGACCTGAACTGTCGAATCTGCCGGTCTAAAATGGCTACTGGCTCCTCCTCGTAGGACAAATCCTTGTCCAACTGGAAAGTGCTCAAATCTAACACATGGGTAGGATCGTCGTGATACCTCCGAAGCATAGACACATAAAACACTAGATGCACGGCTGAAAAGCTAGGTGGCAAGTTAAGTCTCTAATCCACCTCCCCTATACGATCCACAATCTCAAATGGGCCAATGAACCTAGGGCTAAGCTTGCCCTTCTTCCCAAATCTCATCACGCCCTTCATAGGCGATACACGGAGCAATACTCGCTCACCGACCATGAAAGCTACTCCTCGAACCATGCAATCTACATAACTCTTTTGCCGCAACTACACCGGACGCAGCCTGTCCTGAATGATCATGTCCTTATCCAAGGCCTCCTGGAGTAAATCTGTACCCATTAACCGGACCTCTCCCGTCTCAAACCATCCGACTGGAGACCAACATCGCCTACCATACAACGCCTTATAAGGATCCATCTGAATGCTGGACTGGTAGCTGGTGTTGTAGGCGAACTATGCTAAAGGTAAAAACTGGTCCCAAGAGCCTCCAAAATCAATAACACGGGCTTGGAGCATATCCTCCAATATCTGAATAGTTCTCTCGAATGGACCATCCGTCTGAGGATGGAATGTTGTACTCAACTGAACCTGGGTGCCTAACTGTTGCTGAACTTCTCTCCAAAAGCATGAGGTAAACTGTGTACCTCGGTCTGAAATGATAGATGTCGGCACCCCATGAAGACGAACAATCTCTCGGATGTAGATCTCAGTTAATCTCTTAGATGAATAGGTGGTGGCAATATGAATGAAATGTGCTAACTTGGTCAGCCTATCAACAATAACCCAAATAGCATCAAACTCCTTCCGAGTCACCGGAAGTCCAGTAACGAAGTCCATGGTAATCCTCTCCCACTTCCACTCTGGAAGCTCAATCCTCTGAAACACAGCACTAGGACTCTAATGTTCATACTTCACCTGCTGACAATTCAAACACCGAGCCACATATGAAACAATGTATTTCTTCATCATACGCCACCAATAATGCTGTCGCAAGTCCTGATACATCTTCAAGGCGCCCAGGTGAATAGAATATCGAGAACTATGGGCCTCCAGTAAGATCAACTCTCGAATCCCATCGACATTGGGCACACAAACTCGCCCCTGCAACCTCAAAACACCATCATCACCTAAAGTCACCTTTGTGGCACCACCATACTACACCATGTCTCTCAGAACACACAAATGAGGATCATCAAGATGTCGATCACAGATACGCTCCAATAATGAAGAACGAGCGACCGTGCAAGCTAACACTCAACTGGGCTCAGAAATGTCCAACCTCACAAACCGATTGGCCAAGTCCTGAATATCCAAAGCAAGTGGTCTCTGGCTTATCAGAACATAAGCAAGACTACCCATGCTGGCTGACTTCCTACTCAATGCATCTGCCACCACATTGGCTCTCCCCGGGTAGTACAAAATAGTAACATCATAATCCTTCAATATCTCAAACCACCTTCGCTACCTCAAGTTCAACTCCTTCTACTTGAACAAGTATTGCAGAATCTTGTGATCAGTGTACACCTAACACGTCACACCATATAAGTAATGCCTCCAAATCTTCAAAGCATGAACAATGGCTGCCAACTCTAGATCAGAGACTAGGTAATTCTTCTCGTGGATCTTCAGTTGCCTCGAAGCATAAGCAATGACCCTTCCATCTTGCATCAATACTGCTCCAAGCCTAATACGTGAAGGATCACAATAAACTGTATAAGGCCCTGAACCTCGTGCCCCTCTTGGCTGCGGGAGTACACAAGAATATCATCAATGAAGACTATCATGAACAAGTCTAAATAACGCATGAACACTCAGTTCATCAAATCCATAAATGTTGTTGGGGCATTGGTCAACCCAAATGACATGATCAAAAACTCATAATGCTCATACTGAGTGCGAAATGCTATCTTAGGGACATCAGACGCCCTAATCCTCAACTGGTGGTAGCCAGACCTCAAGTCTATCTTTGAAAACACCTTCGCACCCTACAAATGGTCAAACAAATCATCAATCCTTGGCAATGGATACTTGTTCTTTATCGTCACCTTGTTCAACTATCGGTAATCAATTCACATCCTCATCGATCCATCATTTTTCTTCACAAATAATACTGGCGTGCCTCAAGGAGAAACACTAGGCCTGATGAAACCCTTCTTTAGCAAGTCCTACAACTTGTCCTTTAACTCCTTTCATTCTGGCGGGGCCATATGATACAGTGGAACAGAAATGGGCTGCATGTCTGGGGCCAGATCAATACATAAATCATTATCCCTGTCGGGCGGCATACCTAGCAGGTCTGAAGGGAAAACCTCTGGGAACTCCCGAATAATAGGAACTGACTCAATAGAAGGAACCTCTCTGCTGGAATCATAAATATATGCCAAATAAGCTAAACACCCCTTCTCGACCATGCGTCGAGCCTTAACATATAAAATAACACTACGGGTGGCATGTCGTGGGGTCCCTCTCCACTTCAATCGGGGAAAATCTGGTAAAGCCAAGTTCACGGTCTTGGCGTGATAATCCAAGATTGCATGATACGGGGACAACCAGTCCATCCCCAATATAACATCAAAATCCACCATGTCTAGAAGCAATAGATCAACATGGGTCTCAAGACCCTCAAATACCACTACACAGGAACAATGGACTCGGTCGACCGCTATAGAATCACCCAGTAGTGTAGTCACATATACAGGAATACCCAAGGCATCACTACGCATATCCAAGTAGGGTGAAAAATAAGACGACACATATGAGTACGTAGACCCAGGGTCAAATAGCACTGAAGCATCCCTATCACATACCAGAATAGTACCTGTAATGACAGCATCAGAAGACTCGGCCTCTGGCCTGGCTGGTAAAGCATAACATCAGGGCTGGGCCTCACCTCTCTGAACCATATCTTTAGGACGATCAACTACTGGCTAACCTCTACCTCTGCTGGTCCAAGCTCAACCTCTACGGTCTCTATCTCCACCTCTATGATCCCTACCCCTACCTCTAGCTAGCTGGGCTGGTGGTGGATCACTTGCTGCCTGAATCATAGGGCGAGGACCCTTCTGCTGAGAGTTGCCCGATGCTCTAGGGCAAAACCTGATAAGATGATCCGGGTTACCACAACCATAACAAGATCTCAGCTGATGTGACTGTTGGCCCTGTCGACCTGAATATCCTCCCTTGAAGCTCTAAAGTGAGGGTGCACTGATAAGCTGCTGATCTGAATAGTACCGGTGAGAACCTCTGCTACTCGGAGTACCATGAGAAACCTTAAGTGCGAACTGAAAGGGCCTCGGTGAATGACCTCTACCATAGGAGTCCCGACCTCCAAACGAGGTATCACTGAACCTACCACAATGACGAGGCATCTTGTCCGACATCTGACTACCTCCCCGTGTGAGGGCCATCTCAACTCTGCGGGCCGCATTGGCCGCCTGATAAAAGGAAATATCACTACCAACTCCCATCTCCATCTGGAGATGGATCGGCTGAATCATTCCATCAATGAATCTTCGGACCCTCTCTCACTCTGTGGGGAGTATCACAACTGCATGTCATGCCAAGTCAATAAATCTAGTCTCAAATTGTGTAACTGTCATGGAGCCCTGCAGGAGGCACTCAAACTGCATGCGAAGTGCCTCCCGCTGAGTGACTGTGAGAAACATCTGCAAAAATAACTCTGTGAACTGATCCCATGTCAAAGCTGGAGACCCTGCTGGTCTAGATAGGCAAAAATCCCTCCACCAAGTCTTGGCGGATCCTGCAAGACGGAATGTGGCAAAATCGACCCCGTTGGTCTCCACTATACCCATGGTCCTAAGAATCTCATACAGCTGAATAGAAAATCTTGAGGATCCTCTGATGAAGCACCGCTGAAAGTGGTGGTGAAGAGCTTGGAAAACCGATCAAGTCTGCACAAAGCATCTGAAGACATAGCCGCCGGCCTGAGCTGTAATACCTGGTTGGGTTTCCACAGCTGGTTGAACTACTGGGACATGGGTCTAGGTAGCTGCCTGATCCGGAGTACGTGTAGCAGGAGTTTGAAATCCTCCCCCCAGCCTGAGAAGTGGCTAGTCCTACTGGTAGCAAATCCGCTCTAGTGACACTCTCCATAAAGCCTGCCAATCTGACTAAAGCATCCTGAAGATCGGGGGAGACTATGATCCCTCCTGGGATCTGATCTAGGCCCACTGGAGTTGTTGGAACATCCTCATCATAGTCAATATGAGGCTCCATCTCTAGAACTGCTGCCCGGGGCTGAGCTCTGCCCCTACCTCAGTCTTTAGCACTAACTCGGCCTCTACCCCTCGTAGTAGCGACCGCTGGGGGCTCGGGCTGCTGCATGGTAGAAGAAGAAGCACGTGTTCTCGTGATCTACGAAGGAACAAAGTAGAAAGATAATCAATGTTTGAGAAACATAATTGCACGACAAGAAAGAAAAAAAAATGAAACTTTTCCTAACTTTGTAGCCTCTGGGGGATAAATACAGATGTCTTAATACCGATCCCTCAGACTCTACCAAGTTTGTCCGTGAGTAGCGAGACCTATGAAACATAGTGCTCTAATACCAACTTGTCACGATCCGGATTTCCCACCATCGGGAGTCGTGATGGTGCCTACCAATGGAGCTAGGCCAGACAAACTTTACACATTCTTTGATAAATCACAAAAATTGGAACATATACGAAAAACAATTAAATAAGAGCGGAAGACTTTAAGTTTAAATAATATAAAATCAAAATTCGGATGTTTAAACATATCTCTACCCAAAATATGCTGTCACTTGCTCACGAACTACTATAGAGTACTAAAAACAAGTCTGAAATGATATTACATGTTGTTTGTTGCGAAACAAAGAAAACAAACTAAACATAGAAGGGACGTCGGCCTGCGAACGCCAGCTAGGCTACCCGTGAGTCCCTGAACTGAAGACAGCTCCTGGCAAATCCTATTGCTGCTGTCCAAAAGCTGCTCCTGTATCTGTGAAAAAAGATGCACAGAGTGTAGCATTAGCACAACTGACCTCATGTGCTGGTAAGTGACTGACCTAACCCCGGCAAAGTAGTGACGAGGCTAGACATGACTACCAAGTCAACCTGTATGGTTCTATATATATGTGCAATAAAAGGAAAGCATACCAAAGCTAAACAGTTAAAAAGGAAGGGAAAACATTCTATTGGGGAGTACAATCCGAATATAAAAGTCATCATTGTAACTAAGAAACATGGCACAATAGTAACTACCAAAGAACAGGAAATTCAATAGTTGCACGACATCAACCTTCGTGCTTTTACTCTCGTCCTCACCCAAAGCAATCAAATAAAATACACGGCATCACCCTTCGTGATTTCCCTCACATAACTCTCATTTCATGGCGTAGAATGACCTTTCGTGCAAATATAGTCAAATCAGAGCACAGAATACTCATTCGTGCATACATAGTCAAAACATGGCACGGAATGACCATTTGTACAAATATAATAAAAAATGGCACGGAATAACCCTTCGTGCATTATCACTCTTCCTCACCCAAACAACAATCACAGCCAAACGGGCAAGAGAAATAATCAATAGTAATAAATGCCCCGGCAAGCGAAAACACAAGTAAACAACTAAATACCAAAGTATTCACAATTCATAATTTATCCTCAAACTCTTCACATTGTGTAGAAATCACCAATTATCTTGGAAGAGTCCAAAAATATACCAAAAATAAGTACAAATAAAGACCCACGATCATTCTAGACACCGGTGTATAGATACTCGTCATCATGCCTATACACTGCACTCGATCATATAGCAAATAGCAATTTATAACACTCTAATCATATTCCCTCAAGCCAAAGTTATATCAAACACTTACCTCGGTCTAAAAGATAGCAATCAACTCTCCAATACCGTTTTCCTCTAAAATCCGAATCAGAATCAATGATATCTAGGTATAATTAATTCAATAATATCAATTAGGTTTCAACAACATAATCCCATAGCCTAGAAATGAGTTTTCTAGCATTTTTCCAAAAATAGTAAAATCTGACACTGTCCCACATGGTCCAAACATGAGACTCGGACAAAAACCCAATCACCCATAACCCCACGAGTTCAAATATGTAATTTATTTCAAGATTCGACCCCAAATTGAGGTTGAATCGCCCAAAATTCCAAAAACCCTAACTCTACCCAAAACCCTTAATTTCTACTTTAAATTCATGACTTAGGGCTAGAAAATTAGTGTTTAGATGAAGAAAATTACGAGAGAATAAGGTTAAGAATGCTTACCTAAGAAGCTATGAGGGAAGAGGAGCTTGAATATTGCCTATAGAGTGTGGGGATGAAGAGCTCGTGTGAAATAATGGCTAAGTCCCGTAATGAACACTATTTTAAGACTTAAAAATTCGCTGGGTGAAATTACCCTACGTGTTCGCGACAGCAGGGTTGCGTTCGCGATGAACAAAAGTTGGTAATCATCGCGTTCGCGGACAAGGTATGTGAACGTGAAGAGGAAAAATATAGGATGCCAAAAATTGGTCTACGCGAACGCGCTTGGCATCACGTGAACGCAATGATGGGGCGACCTGAAGTTTCGCGAATGCGTGGACCTAATCGTGAATACAGAGTAGGAAATCAGGGAAGGTAAGTTAACGCGATGCCTAAGGCCGCGAACGCGAAGAAGGAATTCCCTGGGCAAAATATGCAGAAAATTTGCTACCATTCAAAGTGCAAAACTATCTTGAACACCTCCGAAAACACTCATGAGCCCTCGGGGCTCCTAACCATTCACACACACTAACCCAATAAAATCCTATGAACTCACTCGCACGATAAAATCATCAAAATAACATAAAAATTAAAGAATCAAACCCCAAAACTCACAATTTTCATTTCAACTTCTTAAACCTCTAACTTTAGTTAATTAGTCCGAAACATGTCAAATGACAACCGATTTTGACCAAACTTCACAAAAAGCGCTTAACACATATTTAAGACCTGTACCGGGTGTCAAAACCAAAATACGAACCCGATACCTTAGTCTTTTAATCAATTTTTCTTTCTATTTTTCTGAGTAATTTCAGAAAAATAATTTAATAGAAAAATTCTTTTACTCGGGTTCTAGACCTCGGATTTTCATTCCGGGCACATGCCCGAGTCCCATATTTTTCTACGGATCCTCGGGACCGTTAAATAATAAATCCGGGCATGTTTACCAAACATGTTGACTGAAGTCAACCTTAATCATGTAAATATCAAAATTCTTCAATTTTATTATAGATTTCTCATATGACAACATAAAAACTTTCCGGCTACGCGCCCGGACTGTGCACGTAAATTGAGGTGACCTAAGTGAGATTTTAAAGGCCTCAAAAACGCAGAAAAAAGGGAGAAATACGGTGATGACCTTTTGGATCGTCACAAAAAACATCACAAAAAATGTACGATTTTGTTAAAAGAAACTTAATAATCGATTAGATACAATTCGATCGGTCGGTTTAGTCAGCTTTCAAAGATCCATTGACACCGTAGTGATATATATATATATATGAAAATCTCATAAAAAATTTTAAGATTTTAAAAGTTAAAAAATATACTTTTATGGCAAAACACATATTTTACCCATTAATCTTTCTCTCAAATTCCTGTTACACTTTTATCCTCCACGGACAACATTTTACATACTCAATCTTTGTAAAGTATATCTAAGACACACAACTTTTTCCACGTGGTTAGTGCGTATCTTTACAATCAAATAAAGCACGTGAACAGGAAAATTTTTGTACCACATTTTTTAGTTTTTTTTTTTAATTTTAAATAGGGTCATCTTCTTTCTTGATTAAAAATCACCAAACCTACCATGGATGCTTCTTGACTCTTAATTAGACCCACTTCTTCTGCCTGATCTACTCTTCTCAAATAGATCCACTAAGATTTTTCATATATCTTCTTGTTGATCATTAGTCTTTAGTATTGTAGCTTCTTTTTTTTTTTGTTTAAGAAATTAAAATTAGAATTCAACAATTAAACTCTTTGTAGCTCCACCAACCATCAAAGCTTGGCTCATGTGTATGTACAGAATATTTTTCTTTTTTATAAAAGCTTAGCTTGAGCTTTTGTCATGGCTAAGTTAATTTTTATGAAAGGGTGGGTTTTTCGAAAAACATTCCAGCCACTAAAGCTTACCTCAAGCTTTGCGAATAAGAATATTCTTTAAATTTGTCACGACCCCAAAACCCGGTCGTGATAGCGCCCAACACATTGCTAGACCAGCCTGACCAATTACACACCACAAAAAGCTAATGGCTTAGATTTTTGTTTTCAAAATCAATAATGACAAGATATAATGCAAAGTTTAACCAAGATAGTGAGAAATATCCCCAAATATCAACATAACACCACCCAAGACCTGGGGGTCACGAGTCGAGAGCATCTAATGAAAACCATAATACCAACAATAGAGCTTACAAAATAATTTTGAAACACAGAAATGTCTAAACATGAGAAAGTAAGGGGAAGTTGGGTCCTGCGGACGCCCTAATGGAGCTCTAGACCAGCACCAAGCTCAGCTAATCTTCTGAGTACCTGACTCTGCACATATGGTATAGGGAGTCGAGTGAGTACTTTCAATTCAGCAGTAATAAAAGTAAATAACGCTGAGGGAAAGAAAACCAAACAAAGCACTATCTCATGCTATAATCATACAAAATCATCTTTTTAAACTGAAGTACACTTTCAGGGTATTCCTTTTTAACACAAATGAGTAAATTTTTCAGAAATCTCTTTTTAGCATCTCTTCCTTTCATTATAATAGATCAATACCTGGGTACAACCTCAAACAGTGCAAGTCTGCACTCAAATCAGCCCCTTGGGCTCAGCACTACTTAACAATTTTCACCAGGGTATCTGGTCAATAAGGCAGATAACATATATATGCCAGTAATGATATAAGTGCTAAATGTCATGTCACGTAGTAGAAGTAAAGCCAATATATGTATGTAATGCAATGCATATGACGCTGTGGCGTACAACTCAATCCATGCAAAGGTGCCCACGCTCACAATGGGGGTTCCGACTCCGGAGGGGCTCCTACAGCCCAAGTGCAATATCAATATCACTCTTGCTGCGGCATGCAGCCCGATCTATGTATAGTCATGAATGCATATAAGCCTCTTAGACAATAGTATCAAAACAACTCACAACTAAAATGCCATCAAACCCTTGTTTAAGTTTTCAAATCTTATAACATACTGAGTAGCAAAATATCATTTTAAAACCTTAGACTGAGATGAAAATGTGCGCAGTATTACCAAAACAGTGATACCAATCCCTCGAGGATTCAAATATTCGGCAGAAAGCCCAAAACATGATAATAAGTCCAGTTCATGACAATTAATATCTTTATTAGGGTGTCAATTCAATTTCTAGCAATTAGGTAGTATAATTTATTAAGCGGGATGGATCAAGTCACAATCCCCAATGGTGCTCTACCCGACACCCGTTATCCGGCATGCAAGTCACCTCGATACAACACTAGGATGTGCAAGTCCGGGGTTTACTAACCCTCAGGACATCATTTACAAATATTACCCACCTCAAACTAGCAAATAACTAGCCCGCGATGCCTTAGCTCCTCAAACCGGCCTCCACACGCGTTGAAACTAACCAAAATAAGTACAAATATATCAAAATACGCTAATGGAACAACACCCAATTGAAAACAACCGAAATCTATGAAAAATCTCGAAACTAGCAAAACCCGAGACTCGGGCCCGCTTCTCAAAAAATTATGAAAATCATATTTTCATAATCCTCATCTCCCCACGTGTCCATACATATCAAATTTATCAAAATCGGAGTTCATTTGCCCCTTCAAATCATAAATTTACTATTTTTTTAGGCTTCAAGCAAAAACCCCATTTTTATACCTTAATTCCTCCATTTTTAGAGATTAAATACATGTTTATCAATATAATGACATAATTTAGGTCCAAGAGTCCTTACCTGATGATACTCCACGAATTCCTCTTCAAAATCGCCCAAAATCCCTCTTTGTTCGAAGCCCCAATTGATTTTACACTTCTGAAATTCAAATACACTAACTTCATTAAACCGTCAGGCATTTTCGCTTCCACGGTCAACTGACCGCACCTGCAGTATCGCTTCCACGCCAAATGGACCGCTTCTACAGTCTTTCACTTAAACTCCAAAACCGCTTCTGCGGTTATGGCTCCGCTTCTGCGGGCTCGCTTTTGCAAGAAATTGTGCGCTTCTTGTCACGACCCAAACCCGGTCGTGATGGCGCCCAACCCTAAAGCTAGGCAAGTCGGACCAATAATTGTTTCCAAATAGAAAATCAGTCCCAAAAGGGCAAACTCGGGAAGAAAATAAGATTCAATAAATATACTCCAATAATAATAGTAGAATCAAATACTGAGAAGTGCGACTCCCAGATATCTGGGGTCACGAGTCTAGCGTCTCTAAGCAAAAACTGAATAGTAATAGAAATACTGAATAAAATACTCAAGTCTGGGAATATATGTAGGAATAACTGAAATAAAAAGAGAAGCTGGGTTCTGCAAACGCCGGCAGCTACCTCAGCAACTCGAATATACTCGGTAGAAAGCTAGAATGCCCATCTAACCCTCATATGTACCTGGATCTGCACACAAAGGTTCAGAGAGTAGGGGTGAGTACTAAGTACTCAGTGAGTAAAAAGTATATAAAATAGCTAAAAGAAAAAAATCCACAGAATACCACTGAGCAAAGCTAAACTACAGTCTGATACCTACCACGCACTAACAACAACATCAAATCACAATTAGCACAGACAATTTATAAACAAAAATGCGATGCAATGCACATGACCACTACGGCGCGTAAACCGATCCGTTTAACGTCGACGACACTCACTGGAGGTGTGTACAGACTCCGAAGGGGCTCCTTCAGCCCAAGCGCAATATTCATATCATCCACTGAGGCGTGTAGCCCGATACATCCGCAGTCCACAACATGCATATGAGTCACAAAACAGATCAATTTATTTATTTCCAGGTTCCAGTTTATTAACAATGAAAAATACTTTAATTTTATTTAATTTTCCAAGAACATGTGACTTAGCATTTCATAATAGTGATTTCAAGCCAGGACTGAGATCAATGATCTTTACAAATCAAGCTATCACATAGATATCTATCCTCTAGGGATACTACAGGTCGGCACAAGACCCCAAACATGGCTTATAGCCCACATATATATTTAACACAGTGTGTGTTTCAATCGCCAATATAATATTATTCGTATTCGGGATGGACCAAGTCTCAATCCCCAGTCATAACCAATCCCGCACTTGCCATGGGTGTGAGCCACGCCCTAATAGCGCAATGTGCTAAGCCGGGGTTTCAAACCCTCAGGCTACCATATACACTAACTACTCACCTCTAGCCGGCCGTGGACTTATCCGCGATGCCTTTTCCCTTCGCATTTACTGCCCCGAGCGTCAAATCTAGTCAAAACCATAGCAATTACATAAATATGGGTCAAAGAAACATTATCCAATCAAATTTACTTGAAAAACGTAATAATACATGAATTTGGTAACATCCGAGCCCTGGACCACTTCTCGAAAAATTCTAAAATTCATACCAACGGATTCCTCATCTCGCCATAAGTCCGTGCATACAAAATTTATCGAAATCAGAGTTTGAATGGCCTTTCAAAACCCAAAAATTCATTTTCATAATCTAGGCCCTAGTTCGTCTCAAATTCTACCTAATTTCATGAGTTTTGGTGTTGATTCTAGCATAAAATCATGTTTTTTGAGTCAAGAAACTTACCTCCAACGTTTTCCCGACAAAATCCTCTTACTTCCCGTCCGAAAGCTCTCCAAATCGCTCACAAATGGTGAAAAATAGGTTTTTGCTCGCGGGGGTTATGTTAATAAACCCCTCTGTCATCCTTCTTCGCGTTCGCGACCCCCTTCCCGCGAACGCGATGAACAAATTTATGAAATCCTCCGATTACCCTATGCGAATGCGACAGTACGTACGCGAACGCGATACCTTGCGAGCTTACTCTACGCAAACGCGTCGCTTAGGCACGTGATCGCGATGACCAGGCTGGTAGTGCTTCGCGAACGCAGCTATAGCTTCGTGATTGCGAAGGCCAAATTTCCAGGCCTCCAATTTTCTCTACGCGTTTGCGACACTTCCCACGCGAACGCGAAGAACATCGAACGTGCAATTTTCCAATAGCAATTCTGTTGTGTTCTAAGGCCAAAAATTGTCCGTTTAACCACTCGGAATCACCCCAAGACCCTCGGGAACTCAACCAATTGCACAAATATGTCACATTACCTTATTCGAACTTGCTCGTAACATAAAAACACCATCATAAACATCAAAATCACCTAATTCTCACGGATTCAAGCCTAAGTTTCATTAAAATTTCTGAAACTTACATTTGATCTAAAACCCAACCTAAACACCCCCCAAATGACCTGAAATTTTGTGTGCATATCCAAAATCACCTAACGGAGCTACTGCAACTCTCAGAATTTCATTCGGAGCCCCAGATCAAAATATAACCTACCGTCCGAAATTTGCGAAAATTCAACCTTAGCCAATTCAAGCCTAAATCTACACCGGACCTCCAAATTCAATTTCGATTGCTCTCCTAAGTCATAAATCATCCCCCGAAACTAGTCGAATCATCAGAATTCCATTTCGAGCTTTCTAACTCATTGGTCAACATTTGGTTGACTTTTGCAAACTATACTTCTCATAAAGAGGTTTATTGCCTCATTTATAACTAGATTCCATCCAATTTACTTCTAACTCTCCAAACACGTATATTTTAACATGTTAAAGCATAAAATGAAGAAAACGGGGCCGTTACTCCCATAACGATGGGTCGGGACTTTACATTCTCCCCAACATAAACAAACGCTCGTCCGCGGGCGGGTTGAGAAACATACCTGTAGTCTCAAATAAGTGTGGATATCTGCTCCGCATCTCCTGTTCGGTCTCCCAAGTTGCTTCCTCCACGGGACGACCTCTCCACTACACTTTCACAGAGGCTATGTCTTTGGATCTCAACTTACAAACCTATCGACCCAAAATGGCTACCGGATCCACATCATAGGTCAAGTCCTCATCCAGCTGTATCGTGCTAAAGTCTAACACATGTGACGGATATCCAACGTACTTCTGGAGCATAGATACATGGAACACCGGGTGAACTCCCGACAAGCTGGGTGGAAAAGCAATCATATAGGCCACCTCCCAAACATTCCTAAGCACCTATAAAGGTCCAATGAACCTTGGGCTCAACTTTCCTTTCTTTCTAAACCACATAAAGCCCTTCATAGGCGAAACTTTCAGCAACACCTTCTCACCCACTGAATAAAACATATCTCGGACCTTCCGGTCCGCATAAATCTTCTAACGCGACTGAGTTGTGTGAAGTCTCTCCTGAATCACCTTCACCTTATCTACGACATCCTAGACTAACTTTGTCCCCAATAATCTAGCCTCGCCGGGCTCAAACCAACCGACTGGAGACATACACCGCCTCCCATATAAAGCTTCATACGGTGCCACCTGAATGCTGGACTGATAGCTATTGTTATAAGCAAACTCTGCAAGAGGCAAGTAATCAGCCCAAGAACCTCCAAAATCAATGACTCAAGCACGCAACATGTCCTACAGTATCTGAATTTTATGCTCGGACTGCCCATCCGTCTGTGGGTGAAATGTTGTGCTCAGCTCTACCTGTGAACCCAATTCTCGCTGAAATTTCCTCCAGAACTGTGAAGTAAACTAGGTACCTCTATTTGATATGATACAAATGGGAACTCCATGCAATCTCACAATCTCACGGATGAATATCTCTGCTAGCCGCTCCGAGGAGTATGTATTACACACAAGAATGAAATGAGCTGACTTGGTCAGCCTATCCGCAATCACCCAAACTGAGTCAAACTTCCTCGTTGTCCGAGGGACTCTACAAACAAAGTCCATAGTGATCCTTTCCCAATTCCACTCGGGAATATCAACACGCTGGAACACACCACCGGGACTCTGATGCTCATATTTGACATGCTGACAATCTAGGCACCGTGTTTGATTCGCAATATCCTTCTTCATCTTTCTCCACCAATAGTGCTGCTTCAAATCCCTGATACATCTTCGCGGCTCCTGGATGAATAGAATACCACGAGCCGTGGGCCTCCTCCAATATCAACTCACGAAGGCCATCAACATTGGGCACGCATAACCGGCCCTGCATCCGCAACACACCATCACTATCAATAGTGACATCTCTGGCATCATCATGCTGAACTCTGTCCTTAAGGACAAGCAAGTGTGGATCATCATACCGGCGCTCTCGAATACGGTCATATAAGGGAGACCGAGATACCACGCAAGCCATCACCCGGCCAGGCTCAGAAATATCCAGCCTCACCATCTGATTAGCTAAAGCATGAACATCAACTGCAAGGGGCCTCTCCCCAACTGGAATGTACGCCAAGCTGCCCATACTAATAGCCTTCTGGCTTATAGCATCAACCACTAGATTGTCCTTCTCGGGATGATACAAGATGGTAATATCATAGTCTTTGAGTAATTCAAGCCATCTCCGCTGCCTCAAATTGAGATCTTTCTGCTTGAACAAGTGCTGAAGGCTGCAGTGGTCTGTATATACATCACAAGATACACCATACAAGTAATACCTCCAAATCTTCATGGCATGAACAATAGCAGCCAACTCTAGGTCGTGAACATAGTAGTTCTTCTCATGGGGCTTTAGCTGACGAGAAGCATATGCAATAAATCTACCCTCCTACATCAATAAACAACCGATCCCAACTCTCGAAGCATCGCAATACACCGTATAAGACCCTGAAACTTATGGCAATACAAGTACCGAAGCTGTGGTCAAGGCCGACTTGAGATTCTAGTAGCTCTCCTCACATTCATCAGACCACACAAATGGAGCATTCTTCTGTGTCAACTTAGTAAAAGGTGAAGCAATAGACGAAAAGCCCTGAACAAACCTGCGGTAATAGCCTGCCAAACCGAGGAAACTCCCGATCTCAGTAGTTGAGGACGACCTGGGCCAATTCTGCACTGCCTCGACTTTCTATGGATCGACCCGAATACCATCGCTGGACATGTCAGAGAAAAGTCACAGTATCAAGCCAGAACTCACACTTAGAAAATTTTGCATTGACCTTTTCCTCTCTCAATCTCTGCAATACCACACTCAAGTGTTGTGCGTGCTCCTCCTGGCTACGCGAGTACACCAGGATATCATCAATAAATACGATCACAAAAGAATCCAAATACGGCCGAAACACAATGTTCATCAAGTGCATGAATGCGGCTGGGGCATTAGTCATCCCAAAAGACATCACCAGAAATTCATAGTACCCATATCTCATTATGAAAGTTGTCTTCATAATGTCTGAATCCCTAATCTTCAACTGGTGATAACCCGGTCGAAGGTCAATCTTAGAGAATACACTTTCTCCCTGAAGCTGATCGAACAAGTCCTCGATACGAGGTAATAGGCACTTATTCTTTACTGTCACCTTGTTTAACTGTCTGTAATCGGTGCACATTCTTATTGTGCCATCTTTCTTCTTTACGAATAATACCGGTACACCCCAAGGTGACACACTCGGGTGAATGAACCCCTTATCTAAGAGTTCGTGAAGCTGTTCTTTCAACTATTTTAACTCAGCTGGTGCCATGCGGCAGGGAGGAATAGAAATGGGCTGAGTACCTAGCACCAAATCAATACCGAAATCAATGTCCCTGTCTGGCGGCATGCCCGACAGTTCTACTAGAAATTCATCCAGAAAATCCCTCACAACGGGGACCGAATCAAGAGTGGGAGTCTCAGCCTCAACATCTCTAATGAAAGCCAAATAAGACAAACAACCCTTCACACTCATTCGTTGGGCTTTTAGGAAGGAAATTACTGTGTCGGCTACATAATCAGTCACGCCTCGCCACTCGATCCTCGGATTACCAGGAATAGCTAATGTGACTGTCTTGGAATGATAGTCCAGAATAGCATGGTAAGGAGATAACCAATCCATGCCTAGAATCACGTCGAAATCCACCATGCCCAATAATAATAAGTCAACTCGGGTCTCCAGACCCCCAATAGTAACAAGACAGGATCAGTATACCTGATCCATAATAACTGTATCACCCACCGGGGTAGACACATGCACGGGAAAGGGGAGAATACCACGAGCCATATCCAAATGATGCGCAAAATATGAAAAAACATAGGAATAGGTAGATCCGGGATCAAATAAGATAGAAGCATCTGTGAGCACGTGATTTTTGCCATATAAGAGAAATACCCCCAAAGATTCAAAATAAAATAATTTTAGTTTTCTTGCAATTGTTGCGAATTTTGTGTTATTTTCTTGTATTATTTACATTTTTATCTATGCATATTTATTTGTTTAAATAAATAAAAGATACAAAAATATGTTGCATATGTATATAAAATTAAAGTTTACAATTAAGTATATTTGACGGAAATGAAAAGTCACAAAAAATATGTATTTTCCATTTTTAAGCATTTAATGTCCAAATTGTGCGATTTTATTTTAATCGACGTTTAATTTTGTGTGATAATTATTATTAGGAGTTAATTAGTATTTTAAGATAATTCTAGGTTTTATAATTTAATCGTAGCATTTTTTTTAGTTTTATTAATTAATAAAAGAAAAGAGAACAAAAAATAGAAAAACAAATTCGAAATTGGGCCAATTCTTAAATTAACCCCAAGCCCAAGCCAATTCTACCCAACCCAAAATACCCAACGACCCAGTCCATAACCCATGACCCGACCCGGTCTGCCCCATAACCCAAAAGATCCCTTTCTTTCATTTTTACACTTTATTTCCCAAACACCAAACCCTAAAAAACCTAAAACACTCTCTAACTGTCACACCCTTACACCCCACCCCCTCTTTTTCATCTTCCTCACAACACCCACTCTCAAACAACCATAACTCCTCCAGCCACCACGCCCAAACCTCCAAGAGTCAAAAGCTAAGGCGATGGAGTGGACAAGCAAAGTCGGGGAGGTAGTGAACAAGGCGGTAAACAGCAACAGTGTTAAACATAGTGCTATTGGGTGCATTTGGGTTTCTCTGCCTGAGATCTATGTAGCTACAGAGGAACATCCAAGTTCTGGAGACAGAAATGGACTCATTACTCAATTCTAATAAAGCTATGAAAAAGGCTATGTGGGATTGGAAGCAGCAGCTTTTCGCCGAAGCTAATGTACCCAACCCCATCCTTCCCCTCTCCAAGCTTAAATCCATCTATGGAGAAGCCCCAACTTTATAATTTCTGTTAAGAATAGAATTCTACTTGGAGTGAATGTCTATCTTGTGGAGAGTTTTACTTTGTGACTAAGTCATATTTCTCCTATAAATAGATGGGTCTTACCCCATTGTAAATCATCCCAAAATTCAATAAGAATTCCCTCTCTCTATTTCTCTGCAATATTGTTCTTCTTCTTTTATTATTTCATAACACGTTATCAGCACGAGACTCTACCGTCTCAAGAAGCTCTTTCAGAAGATTAAGGTAATTTTTCTCCTCTTTTTTAATTATGACTGACATTATGAGAAAGTTCGTTGCCCTTGAGATTTCGGGCAAGAACTATATGCCATGGGTGTTGGATGCTGAAATCCACTTAGATGCAATGGGTCTTGGAGACGCCATTAAAGACAGAAATAAAGCATCCACCCAAAACTGTGCTAAGGCCTTGATTTTCTTGTGCCATCACCTTGATGAAGGGTTGAAAATTGAATCTCACAGTCAAAGATCCACTTATTTTGTGGTGGAAAAGGGCATTGGGCAAAAATTTGCCGTGTACCAAGACATTTGGTTGATCTTTATCAAGCATCTCTAAAGAATAAAGGCCATGAAGCCAATTTTGTCTCTGACAATGATTTTGACATCACCCACTTGGATGTGGCAGACTTCTTTGAACGCCCTGATGGAAAAATAGACCATTTGATCGGTGATGGATCCGTGGTTAAAGATGATTGAGTAGTTTGACTTTATTTTAATTTTTCTTATTTGTATTAGTTAGTGAATAAACTAGTAGGCATTAGTATCAATTCGTATTATTTATTTTATGAATTAGTGTCAGTTCATTCGATTAAAAATAATTCTAGTTTTTGTTTTAAACAATGTTTTGAGTTTGCTTAATATTCAATGATTAATATATTATTTATTAGAGTAATACTGTGATGTGAAAAAGAAAATTTAGTTACTGGTTTTGAACAAAAGGGTACGAATCCCTGTCTTTAAATTGACCACACTAGTATATAAATGTGATATAATATACTGTTGCTATCTTGTTATTATCTTACACTTGTGGTAGTTAGTTTTTTTTACATGAAACCAAACGAGATAATAAGATAGTAGTATTTGTTATTATTTTAATATAACATTGTGATTACAACAAGAAGAATTGCAGTTAACACATGTTTTTTAGAAATGTTTGTACGTAACTACGTCTTCAAATGTTATTTTGTGTATGTGGATGTTATTTTCTTATATATCCATAAGTATAGAGCACTTGATACATGCTACAGTACATAGAGATATTTAATCACAATTTTAATTATTCATTAGTATTATAAGTATACACTCAAAAAAAAAAATACTAATATTTATTCGTATATTTTGTTTTGTATGTCAAATCATGGGAAGCAAATATGGTCCTCACAAAGCAAACTTGGATCAAAGTTCAATTGTAAAAATATTTGCTTAATTGATTCATGTACAACACATACAATATTCAAAGAGAAGAAATATTTCTCTCATTTAAGTATGTGTAAGGCAGATGTTACTACAATTTCTGGTAGTAGTAAATTAATTGAAGGCTATGGAAGAGCTACTATAACTCTGCCTATGGGAACAATACTTATCATAGAGAATGCAATGTTCTCCTCCAAGTCCAAGAGGAACTTGTTGAGTTTTAAAGATATCTGCAGAAATGGATATCATATTGAGACAATAGATGAGAATAATCTTGAATATCTCATCATTACCAAAAATGTCTCTGGCCAGAAAAGGGCTATTGAGAAGTTCCCATCTTTGTCTTGTGGCCTGTATTGGACAAGAATTAGTGCAATTGAGGCACATTCTATTGTAAACCAAAAGGTTACCGATTCCAATACATTTGTACTTTGGCATGATCGATTGGGACACCCTGGATCAATTATGATGAGACGAATCATAGAAAACTCAAATGTGCATCCATTAAAGAATTTAAAGATTCTTTTAAATGATGAATTTTCTTGCACTTCTTGTTATCAAGGCAAGTTAATTATTAGACCATCACCAACAAAGGTTGGAATTGAGTCCCCTGCGTTTTTGGAACATATACAAGGGGACATTTGTGGACCTATTCACCCGCCTAGTGGGTCGTTCCAATATTTTATGGTCTCTATAGACGCATCCTCTAGATGGTCCCATGTGTGCCTATTATCATCTCGCAACCTCGCGTTTGCAAAATTAATGGCACAAATAATTCTATTACGGGCACAATTTCCTGGTAATCCAATAAAGTCTATTAGACTTGATAATGCTGCTGAGTTTTCATCCCAAGCATTTAATGATTATTGCTTATCAATTGGGATAAAAGTGGAACATCCTATAGCTCATGTTCACACTCAAAATGGTCTTGCAGAGTCTTTAATTAAACGTCTGCAATTGATAGCAAGACCGTTACTCATGAAAACGAGGCTGCCCACTTCTGTTTGGGGTCACGCCATTTTGCATGCAACAATGCTAGTTCGTCTCAGACCGACAAATTATCATAAATATTCCCCGTTGCAATTAGTTTTGGGTCATGAACCTATATATCCCATTTAAGAATATTTGGATGCGCAGTATATGTGCCTGTAGCACCGCCATATCGCACCAAAATGGGTCCGCAAAGAAGGTTAGGAATATATATTGGGTTTGAATCGCCCTCCATTATTCGCTACCTCGAGCCATTAATGGGAGACTTATTTACTGCACGATTTGCAGACTGTCGATTCGATGAGACAACAACAACAACAACCCAGTGTAATCCCACTTAGTGGGGTCTGGGGAGGGTAGTGTGTACGCAGACCTTACCCCTACCCTGGGGTAGAGAGGTTGTTTCCAAATAGACCCCGGCATCCTTCCCTCCAAGAACTTCCCACCTTGCTCTTGGGGAGACTCGAACTCACAAACTCTCGGTTGGAAGTGGGGGTTGCTTACCATCAGAGCAACCCCTCTTGTCTTAAAAGAGCCGACCTTCCCAAAATTAGGGGGAGAAGTTGGTAAAACCAAACGAGAAATTTTGTGGAAAAATCCATCATTATCTCATCTTGATCCACGTGCCTCTATTTGTGAAAAAGAGGTACAAAAGATTATTCATTTGCAGAGAATAGAAAATCAAATGCCCGATGCATTTACGGATATGAAAAGGATAACAAAATCACATATCCCTGCAGAGAATGTTCCAATCCGTATTGATGTCCCTATTGGACAATCTTCTAGTGCCATAGCTAATGAGTCAAAAGCACGACTGAAACGTGGCAGACCATTAGGTTCCAAAGATCGAAATCCTAGAAAAAGAAAAATAAATGATCAAAATGACACTATGAAAGAATCTCATGAAGAAATCCACGACTTAATAAATTCTGAGATTCATGAGGAATCCACTGAGCCCGAGACTCAAGAAAATAAGGAACTATCAATAAATCCAATCGATATTGAGATAAATTTGAATCGATTGGATATAGTGGCGGATTATGTCTTTGCATATAATGTTGCATCTAGCATTATGCAAGAAAGTGAGGATCTTGAACCTCAATCTGTTGGTGAATGTCGACAAAGACTTGATTGGCCAAAATGGCAAGAAGCAATCCAATCAGAATTGAATTCACTTGCAAAACGTGAAGTTTTTGGGCCTGTAGTCCAAACACCTAATGGTGTTAAGCCTGTTGGCTATAAATGGGTCTTTGTACGCAAGAGAAATGAGAAAAACGAGGTACAAAGATATAAGGCACGCCTTGTTGCACAAGGATTTACACAAAGGCCTGGTGTTGATTATGAAGAGACATATTCACCCGTTATGGATGCTATAACATTCCGTTATCTCATTAGTTTTGCTGTCCATGAAAAACTTGACATGCATTTAATGGATGTGGTTACTGCCTACCTTTGCAGCTCACTTGATAATGAGATATACATGAAAATTCCCGAGGGCTTCAAAATGCCTAATAATTCAAAATCCCGGGAAATGTTTTCAATCAAATTGCAAAGATCTTTGTATGGTCTAAAGCAATCAGGACGAATGTGGTATAATCGTCTTAGTGAGTATTTATTAAATGAAGGCTATATAAATGATGCCATTTGCCCATGTGTTTTCATAACGAAAACAACATCGGAATTTGTTGTACTTGCCGTATATGTTGATGACATAAACCTTATTGGAACTCCTATAGAACTCCAAAAGGCAATTGATTATTTAAAGAAGGAGTTCGAGATGAAAGATCTCGAAAAGACAAAATTATGTCTTGGTTTGCAAATTGAACATTTGGCAAACGGAATTTTTGTTCATCAATCTACCTACATAGAAAAGGTACTTAAACGGTTTTACATGGATGGAGCACATCCATTAAGTACCCCGATGGTTGTTCGATCACTTGATGTGAACAAAGATCCATTCCAACCTCAAGAAGAGAATGAAGAGCTACTTGGTCCTGAAGTACCATATCTTAGTGCAATTGGTGCACTAACGTATCTTGCCAATACTACAAGGCCTGACATAACTTTTCCAGTTAATGTCTTAGCAAGATATAGCTCTGCTCCCACAAGGAGACATTGGAATGGGATCAAACACATATTGCGGTATCTAAAAGGGACTACCGATGTGGGCTTATTTTATGGCAATAATTGCTGTCCCGATCTTATTGGTTATGCTGATGTTGGGTATTTATCCGACCCATTCAAGGCTCGATCTCAAACAGGTTATGTGTTTACCTGTGGAGGCACCTGCCATATCTTGGCGATCGACTAAGCAATCAATTGTGGCTACTTCATCTAATCATGCTGAGATAATTGCTATTCATGAGGCGAGTCGAGAGTGCGTGTGGTTGAGGTCTATAATGCATCTTATTCGAGATAAATGTGGTGTGAAATGTGACAAGTTACCCACTATTTTGTATGAAGACAATGCAGCATGCATAGCTCAACTGAAGGGAGGATTCATAAAAGGAGATAGGACAAAGCACATTTCACCAAAGTTATTTTTCACACATGATATTCAAAAGAATGGTGATATTAATGTGCAACAGATTCGTTCAAGTGATAATATGGCTGATTTGTTCACAAAATCTCTACCAATGTCAACCTTCAAGAAGCTAGTGTACAAGATCGGGATGCGAAGGCTTAAGGATGTGAATTGATGCTCTAATCAGGGGGAGTTAATGCGCGTTGCACTCTTTTTCCCTTACAAGGTTTTGTCCCACATGGGTTTTCCTTGCGAGGTTTTTAACGAGGCAACCAAAAGGCGTATTATTAGATATGTGTACTCTTTTTCCTTTTCTAGATTTTTTTCCCATTGGGTTTTATTTTAGTTAAGGTTTTAATGAGGCACATTACTTATTGAGTAGACATTCAAGGGGGAGTGTTAAGAATAGAATTCTACTTGGAGTGAATGTCTATCTTGTGGAGAGTTTTACTTTGTGACTAAGTCATATTTCTCCTATAAATAGATGGGTCTTACCCCATTGTAAATCATCCCAAAATTCAATAAGAATTCCCTCTCTCTATTTCTCTGCAATATTGTTCTTCTTCTTTTATTATTTCATAACAATTTCGAAATTTTATTTTATTTTTTATTTATAATTTCGAAATTTTATTCTATTTTTCTTTGTAATTTCAATTTCTTTTATATTTTATTCGAAAATTATTTTAAAATTAATTTCTCTTCCATCAATATTGGTATTAATCTAGCAACTAGTGTGATACATGTTATTAAACTCGTAATTAATTATGATTTTTCTCTTTTAATTTAGGGACAAACGTAATAGAAAAATGTAGTCACTCTAGCATTGCCCTTTTAAAATAAATAAGGCGTGTCTCGCCAAAAATAGTTATAAATTGTGGGGTCCTCATACTTGTTTAATAAATATTACGTAGATTACGGGACATGCCGTTTAGCAAATTTTGCGGCTTTTCTCAATAATAATAATGCGTTAGCATCTTTAGGCACGTATTTAATAATTTTATCTCCCTAAACTCGGGTGCACATTTATGTGACCCAAATCCAAATCTCAACGGGGTCAAAATATATTGACAACCACGAGTACATTGATGTGACGTGGTTCAAGATACATTTTCATAACGTTGCAATGCTTTGTTAATAATAATAATAATAATAATAATAATAATAATAATAGTAATGAAAGCGGTCAAAAGATAAAAATTTGCACATTAATTCATATTTGTTAAAAATCAGATAATCAAGCCGAATATAACAATTGAGCGACCGTGCTAGAATTACGGAACTCGGGAATGCCTAACCCCAGGTTAACAGAATTCCTTATCCGGATTTTTGGTACGCAGACTGTTTAACAGAGTCAATATTTTCTTCGATTCGCGATTCAAACCGGTGACTTGGGACACCATAAATTTCCTAAGTGGCGACTCTGAATTAATTAAATAAATCCCGTTTCGATTGTCATTTATTGGAAAAACTCCAGCGCGCCCTCGCGGGTTAGCGGAAAAAGGAGGTGTGACAGCTCTGGCGACTCTGCTGGGGACACAAACCCTGAACCACTGGTTCAGGGTTTAGAATTCGAGCTTTGAATAATTGTTATATTTGGCTTATATACTATCTGATTTTATTATATGTTTGAATTTAATGTGCTAAATGTTGCTTTTACCGCTTTGATATTTTGTGAATTGTATATAAATTGTGCCGATACCCATTTTTCTCTTCTGAGTCTCTTTAAAATATAATATCGGGCATTTGCTGGACATAGCCCGCTTTCTCAAGATAGCCGTGGTGCTTGGCACCCGGTGAAGGATTTTTAGTCACACATGTTTAGGCGGGGAGTATTGTCAACTAAGCCGGAAAGCCATGCTACCGGTGCACTGGCACTCCTCAGCTCGAGTTGTCCGCTCGAGTAAAGCCAGTATAGACACCTTTTCCAACAAGATGATGAACCCAGAACCACAGGATCATGGTTTTAGAACTCGAGATTTGAATCATTGTTGTATTTGGTTTATTATTATCTTGGGTTTAAATGTGCAAAGTGATATTTTTTATCGCTTTGATATTTTTTGAACTGTATACATATAAATTGTGCTGAAACCAATCTCCTCTCTGAGTCTTCTAAATTATGAAGAAGGGTGCACTTCGTGTGACTTCTTTTCTGTATAGTGTCTAATTCCCACTTTAGAACGCGGTTTGGATAAGTTGCAAAACCGGTAAAGCTTCTGTATTCCAGGGTTGCTGCCTCCTCCTCGGCTCGAGCTGTCCACTCGGGTAAGCCAAGTCTAGAACATTACCCAGATTTTTAACCTAGAATAACTTGACTTCATGCCGGATCCTAGTAGGAACGCTTATTTGCATCATGTTGCATTTGACTTAGGGGGCTCAACATAGGGATTGGGTCCGTCTAGGACCGGCATCCTGAAATGAAAAGACCATCATGCTGCATCCTGTTTGTTTTACGCATTTATTTGCTTCAGACTTGCATGCTAACCGGGTTTCTAATATTGAAGAAAATAAAAAAAAATGGTTAGTTTCGAAATTGTTTGTTTTTTATAATTAAAAAGAAAAGAAAAAATGTTTTTTTTATTAAAAAAAAGTGTGATTATTTCTTAAAATAAAATAAAAAAAGGTTTAGTTTTTTTTAAAATAAATAAAAAATAGTGAGTTTCATTTACAAATGTAACTTATTTTATTTAACCGAACTACGCGGGTTTGATTCTCACTGGATGTGAGATACGTAGGCAACCCTCATCGGGTCCAACCTCCCATTTTGCAAAAATAGCCAAAAATATCGAAATTAATTTTTCGTCGTAAATAAGTCGGTGATGCCGTTTTCAAAACAGCCGAATGTTCCCGAAAAGGACGCGGGAAGGCTAATTTTGTATAAACAGCCACCTTTGGGTTAATTTTTTAGATTTTAGATCGATTGACCCACACAACCTTAAAATCTTCGTCCTCGAAGTGTTGAAAGGTCGTGTTTTCAAAAAACAAGTTTTTTGTATTATTATTTGAAAAAATAACAAGAAAAGAGTCAGTGATCAAATGAATGTCGTTTGCATTTTTGGTCAGAATAAGCCAAGCCAGCTTCGGTAGTGTTTTAAACCGTTCTCGCCGAGATAGCCTTGGAGTATCTTTTAGTTGTCGAAAGGCTATTTTTGTAGAAGAACGGATAAGTTTGTAAAGTTTCATAAAATAATCTTTCCCGGCCTCAAAATTTAAGTGAAATTAAGAAGGGGCCACGTTTGCAGAAATAGCCATCTGGCTGAAATTGGCAAAAAGGAAAGGAATATGCCAGTTTTTTTTTTTAAAAAAAAAAATTCATATTTCTTTTGATTAGAGCATATGGTGTCTGATTTTCAAGTATGTAAATTCTGTTGTCAAAGTTTGTTAATAGGGTCAGTTTCTAAAACTTTGTAGTCTAGTGTCACGCCCCAAATCGAGGGACATGACCGGCGCCTGACTAGGTAGCCCAGTCAAGCGGACCTGGGTGCCTTTCATTCCCACGTGTTACCCCTGTGTTGATTATTTCTCATTAACCAAATACCTTACCAATTATAACCGATTTCACAATATACAAACATAACCATGCGAGTGATTCATTAACAAGTTTACAGTTTTTACAACGCCCAACATAATATATACATGAGCCTCGAATCTCACAGTTTACATGTCTACGGAACCTCTAGGATACAAAGGACTATACAATACTTGCCGGTAACAAGGCTCCGGCTATACCTTACACAAAATCAAAATAAAGTCTAAACAAGAGTGGCATGAGCCACGTAGGGCCCCGAAAGGAAAGGGGCTCACCAAAACGGGCGATGAAGGATGCTACTGCCGATGAGCTGAAGTACCTGCTACTGATTCACCTACAATCATAATACGAATGTAGCGTCCCCGGCAAAAGGGACGTCAGTACACTTGAATTGTACCGGTATGTATGGACAAACTTTGTCCCAAGTAAACTCAAGCCATTAAATTACATCAAAACTAATCAAGCCGGCCAACCATGTTTTCCACCTTTTACTCATTTCAGATAAGCCTCAACACAAACACGTTCAAGGTAAACAAATAGAACAACAACCAATCAGCCACATAAATTGCAAGTAGTCAAACATAGGGGCAATCAGTGCCCCCTAGGTTGCAAACTCTCCTGTTGTCTCCTTTCACAATTTCACATCATTGATTTTTTTGTATCAATTTTCAATAGCGATTTCGATCGCTTTCCATCCTTATTGCCCCTGACCACCCTTATTACCTCGGCCACCCTTATCACCCCAACCCACACCTTATTTCCTCACATTGCGGCGCGCAACACGACCCCGCCTTACAGTTTAAAACACAACAATTTCAAACAGCAGATAAGGTACTACACAAAATTTCAACAAGTTCAAATAAGCAACTTGCACATTGTTCCATGTTCTCAATTACTTATCAAGCCAATATCACAACCAAGTTACAATATTTCCATAATCAAAAATATTCACACAAGTATGTTCAACAATTTTCCACAATTCAAGTGCTTCGTCTCTTTCAACAATAAACCAATTCTCAAGTGTTTCGTTTCTTTTCCACAAGGTGCCATAAAGGCCATCATAACCATTATTCACAATTCTTCACCAATTCCAATTCCCTTGTTATCTTTCAATTCATATTTCATACCATACCACATGTAGTTTAACATCAATTAGATACCCAACAACAAAATCAACAAATTACACACAATCTCTCAAATTAACACATGCCAAACGAATTGCACACATAAGGGCGATTTCACAAGAATCAAAGTTAGCCATACATACCTCGATTGAGCTTTCCTTAAGTTACTACAACACTCCAAAAACTCTAGCAATTCCAATCTACTACGAAACATAACAAAATTAAACACATATTAGAAAGATATTCATGAAACTAGCTCATTTGAACAATTTATCAAACACTAGTTGAGCATCTTGATTTCGAATCCCCTTTTTAAGACTTCCTTCATTCCCTAACCCAATCTTTAGTTATTTAAGTTAAACAATCTTCCCATAAACCTAAGTTGTACATGCATGTATACACAATACTAATAAACCCAAGAATCATACCTCAATAACTCATCTTATACACCAAACTCGAAATTAGAACCCTAGGGTATAGAATCTTACCTCTTAGATGAAGAACTTGCTATTGGGTTCTTGATTCTTGAAGATTGATGCAAGATTTGGATGATTTAGATGTTGGGTTCCTCCTTCTCTCTCTAAAATACTCTCACCTCTCTCTAAAATCACTAAGAAATGACCCCAAAATGAACCCCAAAGCCTATATATTGAAATGGGGTCGGGCTATAAAAATAGAAGAATTAACTGGGCTTCTCGGGTTCAATTTGCGGTAGAAATGCGACCGCAAAGTTAACAATGCGACAGAAATGCGGTCGCACATTTGACACAAGACAACATTTTCCAGCCTTTGGTAATTTGATCATAACTTTGTGTAGGAATGTCCAAATGACGAACGGTTTGAAGCGTTGGAAACTAGACTCAAAGGGCTTTCATTTGATATGCTATACACCACATAAAACCTTATACATAATTATATATGATCCTTTGAAGTGGAGCTATATGCGAATCTATTTGGAATTTTGGCCTAATCGAAAATTTTCCCATTTGGCTTACACTTGGGCTTCCATTTGAACCTCATACCACTTACCATAAGACTCATACTAATATTTATCAAGTCTAATTGATGTCCATCATGTTCATAGCACATAAAATATAATAATTAGCCTACGTGGCACCACAGAATCCTATATTACTTAGCGAAATTTTCTGGGGCCTTACATTCTCCCCCCCTTAGGATCATTCGTCCTCGAATGAGGAGTATAGTCTTCCACAAACACTTTAACAACACACATCTCTTTTCTAACCTACCTCCAGTCTCAAAATTTTCACATACTCCTAAATTTTTCAGAAATTTCGGCAGAGTTTCCTTTGTAACTAGGCCTATCCACCTGCCAGAGAATCACCAAAATCTTCTTAACCACACATCCACAACTGTACATAGCACCACAATGTATATATCCACAATCCTAGTCTCAGTATTATAAGAACTACATTAACATATGGATACCAGAACATGGACTACACAGTTTTACATCAAAATACCTATATGGTACATTCCAAGTCAAAACTAACTGGTATTCAATCAAACGAAAGTACTTTCCTTCCACGACACATTTATCCTTCTACGCGACATTATCGACTTACAAGCATTATCATAACACCTTCTCAAAAATAATATCAACTCCCAAACATACATAATAAGGATGACGGATAACATCTTGCATGAGATAACTATCCATTGACTTTACCTTTTTATAACTTCCACTGTACAATTTTCACTCCACTGGATATTGCAATTCATGATAACAAAAATAACCCACAATTCCATAACTTGGCATCATACCATCAAGGATGTCAGTTCATAGTAAACAAACAATCATGTATTCATAATAGTCCTTACCAGCCATTAATGTAATCGCAAAGGTATTCATCAACAAGAATATAATTTCATTTCAATCAACAATCCATATGAAGCCAAGCCATCATGAGTCTTGCTAGTAGTGCATCATATAGGATATTACCATGATTATATGGTTCAATCAAGTCAATTCATACCCACATTTTTTTTTCATCACTATCTTCTTAGACATAAGCATATGGAAACACAAAGTACATGAGGAACAGTTACGGGGAATATCATACACCTATTGCAACCTAATGTGTAATACAATCATGTTACTTTTATTATCAACTCACATAACATTTTTAGGGGTACACTCACACTAAACCCTTGATGACCCTTAATAATTACCCTAAGATGTGCTTTCATAAACTGACCATAAAATTACCTACCCAACATATATGTGACCACATTGTGAAGCTTCATCTTTGACTCGTCTAAACTTACAATGCTCAATGGATCGGGATCTAATCAATGAGGAACAACAAAGTTCAAGATCAGGCTGGAGTTCATCAAGAATCCATTAATGCACTGGGTAGAGTACTTTATGAGGTTGTATACTAAGAGACAGAAAATGTTACTACTAAAAATACTAACATGGTTAATCATTATGACTACCTCAATTAATACACAAATGACGAATAAGAGTAAGTAGTACATGGGAAATAGGAACCATAAAGGAGGAATACTCAAGTACGTGAACCACTCATTTTCTAAAGTGTAGGGAAAATCCGTCGACCCCGAATAGGAATACTCTAGCACTTTGAATGTGATATGGGATTCAAAATACACGAAGTTAAATTACACTCTTAACAATACTTGACGAACAGAATCTATGCCACAAGCCTATAAGGATGAAAATAATTGAACGCTTATGAGATTTCCATATTCTAGACAACTTAACACTTTTTGGTAATTGATCATATATGAGGGAACTAAAAATTAGGACCATTTTTTTTTTCAAATCAACATGTTCATGATATGTACAAAAATCCGAAGTCATCTAATCTCAACCTTTCACGAGTGAAACTCAATAGCTAGGAAATTTTGATATTGGGACAAAAGCATGAATTGGTTAGATGGTTCTAATAGTTAACACGACGCTCCAGGGAGAAGGCAAATAACACTCATATCTAGCCAAGAAGGTGATATACCAAGAGTAGTAAAACTCTCCACACATGATAACGACATAGTCCAAGATTCTAGAAGTTGAGGGTGTGAAGAAAACCAAACTCAATAAGACAGAGTGCACAATAATCCCCGAAGGTTTGCAGATGTTCATGATGAGATCTCTATAGGTTTTGACTTGAAAAAGGAAGTGTCATAGTGATACATAGAAGGACATGTTATTTTATGGTTGTCGTACATGTGTAAGGAACTAGCACAATGAATTCACTAAAGAAGGAATAAATTTAACACATTGTGGAGACATAATCAGAAAATAATCATTGGTTATAAGTTGGACACACTTCTACTATATTAACTCCCCACTGCAATACATGACCATGCCACGAGCAACCACAATACTAGGACAGAGTGAGCTACTTACTGCGGGATGTTCCTAGTGGGCACAAAAACCATGGCGACACAAGATATCTATGATGGGGATTCCTAGTGGGCACAAAAACCATGGCGACACAAGATATCTATGATGGGGATGTGAGGATCTCAATATTTTTTTTCCAGAGAGACTTTATGCACACGGTGACCATTTTGATTGATATGAACTCATATGATAGGCACTGAGATATGCATATATGTTACTAGACAGTGAAAGGGTCTCATGATGATACTCGTAAGAGAGTAGATTGAATGATCAAGCCATATAAGACACACACAACTAAGTAAAAGAGTGACTCGAGAAGGATCACAAATCTTGGATTCTTTGCATGGAACTTGACACTACATGTACAAACTTTATGATGGTGCATGTATAGGCACAAGTGAGCAGATGTTGTCAATTTAAATGAGGCGTTTCTAAAAGAAATTCATCGGGAATAGTCCTTTGTTAAGAATTTAGAAAAAGCAAGTAGGAAGTATCAATAGTGCTATAACTCAATTCTAGAACATAATTATACAGCTCAATTCAATAGGAGGTTGTAAACAATAGAACTCTGATAGGGAGACTTTGTAAATAATACGTCTCATTTAAAGAGTAGGTGCATGTGCATGAACTATTTTGTAATTTGGATTCTTTTAAGAATATATCTATGCAAGGGCAAGGAAATCATAAGGGTTTAACAAAAAGTTTAAACAATCACCACATTACCAAATAAAATGGATCACATAGTTTTCACATAAGTTCCATACCTATAGGATGCATATCATAGCCCTTCCGTAGGGTTCACATATCAGATTATACACCTATGTGCTTCATACAATAATAAGGAAATCACAATTACGAATTAAACACTTTAAATGATCACCACATTATCAAATAAAAGAATCATACCATTTTCACGTATATTTGTCCATCGACTCTTAGGGCCATAATTATCACATCAGACTTGGCACTAGGCCACATTTCATAACACAATCTCTTGTTCCTCGCATTTCACATCATTTTCTCATATTTCACATCAACATCATAATCTGTTTCATATTCCCTCATGTCACAAGTATCACCAGGTACAATTTTATTTCGAGTTCTCGACACATTGTCTACATTTTGTTTCTCAAAAGCATTTGACTTATTTCAACATGTCTATGCACGGAGGACTTCACACAGTTTTATTTAATATATGCTGCTTCAATTTCAATTTAAGGCCTTCACATTTCAATGCATGATTCATACCCCTTGCACCCATTTTATGTTGTCAATAATAGCACATTGATCATATTGGAATGCATATTTCACAAACATCGGGTCACAACACCAACTCATGTAAAGTATCAATCACAACAAGAATCCAAAGTTCAATCTTACCACATTTACACATTCACTTTCTTTGCTTCCAAATATCTTTGTATATTACCATCAACTAGTCACAATCAATCAAATCCTTTTGGTACACATAAGAACAATTTGGAAGAATCAACCATAACAAGTTTTCTCACAAAATTTGGCATCAAAATATCTATTTAAACTTGACTTGAAGTCTAGTCATTTTAGCACATAGTTCACATTCTATACATATCCTCATCTACTAAGAATAATATATTAAACAAATGAAGAAGTGCCTCCTGCATATATTTTCACAAGCAATAATTCGCTTAACATAACAAAATGAATACTGCATCAATTATATTTTGAACCTACAACATTTACGCGGACACCATGGAAGCTTAATTCCTAAGAGACGGGGTTTTAGTCATACATACTGATGATATACTACATGATCTGGGGTGCAGTGACATTAGTAGGAACAAGGGTACTCTCCTTAACAACAAGTTCTACCAATCACTCCATGGCTCAACACATTCTTCTAACAAGTCCTTGGATGATCCACTTGGACTTAATGGTGAGATAAATCTCACCTTACATGCTTCAAATTCACAGATTATGGTATCAAAATTACCAATATTGAGGTTAATACTTAGAGAGGAAATTAGCTCCATATCTTGAGCCATATCGCACGATCCGGAATATCAAAGAAATGGGTAAATTCCTAAATGCCCGTGCAGCCCCCAACTTATATGATGTGGTCGACAACACACCGATAAGAAGGGCACTACTAGACACGGCTCCGAGACATCCTAGGACACTTAAAAACCTTAGGCTCTGATACCAAGTTTGTCACGCCCCAAATCGAGGGACATGACCGGCGCCTGACCGGGTAGCCCCAATCAAGCGGACCTGGGTGCCTTTCATTCCCATGTGTTACCCCTGTGTTGATTATTTCTCATTAACCAAATACCTTACCAATTATAACTGATTTCACAATATACAAACATAACCATACGAGTGATTCATTAACAAGTTTACAGTTTTTACAACGCCCAACATAATATATACATGAGCCTCGAATCTCACAGTTTACATGTCTACGGAACCTCTAGGATACAAAGGACTATACAATACTTGCCGGTAACAAGGCTCCGGCTATACCTTACACAAAATCAAAATAAAGTCTAAACAAGAGTGGCATGAGCCACGTAGGGCCCCGAAAGGAAAGGGGCTCACCAAAACGAGCAGTGGAAGATGAAGGATGCTACTGCCGATGAGCTGAAGTACCTGCTACCTGATTCACCTACAATCATAATACGAATGTAGCGTCCCCGGCAAAAGGGACGTCGGTACACTTGAATTGTACTGGTATGTATGGACAAACTTTGTCCCAAGTAAACTCAAGCCATTAAATTACATCAAAACTAATCAAGCCAGCCAACCATGTTTTCCACCTTTTACTCATTTCAGATAAGCCTCAACACAAACACGTTCAAGGTAAACAAATAGAACAACAACCAATCAGCCACATAAATTGCAAGTAGTCAAACATAGGGGCAATCAGTGCCCCCCAGGTTGCAAACTCTCCTGCTGTCTCCTTTCACAATTTCACATCATTGATTTTTTTGTATCAATTTTCAATAGCGATTTCGATCGCTTTCCATCCTTATTGCCCCTGACCACCCTTATTACCTCGGCCACCCTTATCACCCCAACCCACACCTTATTTCCTCACGTTGCGGCGCGCAACACGACCCCGCCTTACAGTTTAAAACACAACAATTTCAAACAGCAGATAAGGTACTACACAAAATTTCAACAAGTTCAAATAAGCAACTTGCACATTGTTCCATGTTCTCAATTACTTATCAAGCCAATATCACAACCAAGTTACAATATTTCCATAATCAAAAATATTCACACAAGTATGTTCAACAATTTTCCACAATTCAAGTGCTTCGTCTCTTTCCACAATAAACCAATTCTCAAGTGTTTCGTTTCTTTTCCACAAGGTGCCATAAAGGCCATCATAACCATTATTCACAATTCTTCACCAATTCCAATTCCCTTGTTATCTTTCAATTCATATTTCATACCATACCACATGTAGTTTAACATCAATTAGATACCCAACAACAAAATCAACAAATTACACACAATCTCTCAAATTAACACATGCCAAACGAATTGCCCACATAAGGGCGATTTCACAAGAATCAAAGTTAGCCATACATACCTCGATTGAGCTTTCCTTAAGTTACTACAACACTCCAAAAACTCTAGCAATTCCAATCTACTACGAAACATAACAAAATTAAACACATATTAGAAAGATATTCATGAAACTAGCTCATTTGAACAATTTATCAAACACTAGTTGAGCATCTTGATTTCGAATCCCCTTTTTAAGACATCCTTCATTCCCTAACCCAATCTTTAGTTATTTAAGTTAAACAATCTTCCCATAAACCTAAGTTGTACATGCATGTATACACAATACTAATAAACCCAAGAATCATACCTCAATAACTCATCTTATACACCAAACTCGAAATTAGAACCCTAGGGTATAGAATCTTACCTCTTAGATGAAGAACTTGCTATTGGGTTCTTGATTCTTGAAGATTGATGCAAGATTTGGATGATTTAGATGTTGGGTTCCTCCTTCTCTCTCTAAAATACTCTCACCTCTCTCTAAAATCACTAAGAAATGACCCCAAAATGAACCCCAAAGCCTATATATTGAAATGGGGTCGGGCTATAAAAATAGAAGAATTAACTGGGCTTCTCGGGTTCAATTTGCGGTAGAAATGCGACCACAAAGTTAACAATGCGACAGGAATGCGGTCGCACATTTGACACAAAACAGACATTTTCCAGCCTTTGGTAATTTGATCATAACTTTGTGTAGGAATGTCCAAATGACGAACGGTTTGAAGCGTTGGAAACTAGACTCAAAGGGCTTTCATTTGATATGCTATACACCACATAAAACCTTATACATAATTATATATGATCCTTTGAAGTGGAGCTATATGCGAATCCATTTGGAATTTTGGCCTAATCGAAAATTTTCCCATTTGGCTTACACTTGGGCTTCCATTTGAACCTCATACCACTTACCATAAGACTCATACTAATATTTATCAAGTCTAATTGATGTCCATCATGTTCATAGCACATAAAATATAATAATTAGCCTACGTGGCACCACAGAATCCTATATTACTTAGCGAAATTTTCTGGGGCCTTACATCTAGTTTGTTTTATCTTTAAAAATTGAAAAAAAAATGTGTTTTATTGTTATTGGCCTTTCATTGACGCGAACTACGCACGGTCTGATTCATGCGGGGTCATGATACGTAGGCAATCTCTATAAGATTCGACCACAACTAAAAAAAATTAATAATAAATAAATAAAAGAGCAAAAGCATGATAGAAATGGTCAAATTTCCTAGGTACATTGCAATTGCGATATGTGTTAAAACTCTAATACTGACAAGTTTGTTATTTATCCAGAAAATTTCAAACAGTTAGTTTGTTAGGACGTTCTGGCAGATTACCATTACCACACGAGATCCAAAGGGCCCATTTCGAAAAGCATGTCTGGTTCGGACAAAAGCATCGAAGAGGAGAAAACGGAAATGCAAATAATGAAGGAGGAAGTAGACATGTTAAGGCGACAGATAGCAGAAATGCACATAGCCTGGACTAGAGGGCAACCATTGCCATTGCTTCCCAATGCTCCTACTCTCCCACCGGCTCAAACTCTGGAAAATCCTCCCCCTGGTCCATCGACAAGCTTCCCAAGTCACCACTACTACCAGGGAAGAAATCCATATGAACCCCAAGTTCCACCACCCAATCAAAACCCTCATCCGCCAAAAACTCACGTCTTCATGGCGCCTCCACCAGCCCCATTGCACAGGTCGTTTAGTGAGCCATTATTTCAGGCTCATGATACACAATATTACCCCTCTGACCTCACATTCAAAGCACCCGAGCCACATACCTATAATCCCAACTTTGAGGATCCGGCGGAAATTGAAAGGCCGGCTAAGAGCTCAGAGCAGGACGAAATAATGCGGAAGTTTAAAAGCTTGGAGAAATCCTTCAGGAACATGCATAGGTTAGGCAACCAGGTCAGCGTAGCCTACAAAGATCTATGCCCTTTTCCTGACGTCCAATTACCGGTAGGATTCAAGATGCCCATGTTCGATTTGTATGAAGGGCACGACGATCCTATGGCTCATTTACGGGGTTTTTGTAGTAAGATGAGGGGAGCAGGAGGTAAAGACGAGTTGTTGATAGCTTACTTCGGCCAGAGTTTGAGTGGGTCGGCATTGGAGTGGTACACAAGACAAGATCCAAGCAGGTGGTACACATGGGATGATCTGGCACAAGCTTTCGCTGGACACTTCCAATACAACCTTGAGATAGTCCCAGACCATCTCACATTACTAAAGCTTGAGAAGAAACCCGGGAGAGCTTCCGGGAATTTGGATTTCGATGGAAAGAACAGGCAACAAGAATTGATCCGCCTATGAGAGAGGGGGAAATGGTGGACTGCTTTCTGCAAACTCTGGAGCCAACTTACTTTGGTCACCTGGTGACATCGGTTGGCAAATCTTTTAACGAAGTGGTCAAAATGGGCGGTATGATAGAAGAGGGACTTAAGTCCAATAAGATCTTGAGCTATTCCACGTTAAAAGCAACAACTCATGTTATTCAGAATGGCACAGGGGTTAGATTCGGGAAGAAGAGAAGAGAAGAAGTTGCAACGGTAGAGGAATGTACTTGGTCCAGATCGAAAGGTCCTTCACCTCATTACCAAGCCAGACCCTACCACCCAAATCACCCTAATCACCCTCCATGAAATACATATCCACCACCAAGGGCTTACATAACCCTCCAGGACCAGGTTTCCGAGGGAATCATGCCTTCGGAAATGAAAGGGCACAGAGAACATTCACTGAGTTGGGAGAAACCTATACTGCTTTGTTCCGCAAATTAAAGTAGGTAGGCTTGCTAAGTCCTATTAAGCTAAGATTGCCAAACCCCCTACCCCAAAATATGGATCGCTCAGTAAGCTGTGAGTATTGTTCAGGGGCTCTCGGACATGATACCGAGAAATGTTGGAAATTGAAACATGTAGTGCAAAATCTTATTGACACCAATAAGATCGAGGTTCAGACACCAGAGGCACCCAACATCAATCAGAATCCATTGCCAACTCACCCTTAGACCCATATGATCAAATTGATACACAAGGGAAGGGAAAATTAAGAAGCCCGATCTGTATTCCAAAGCAAAACCAATCAGCAGAAGTTGGTATATAAGAAGTCGTGCTTGGTATTCAGGAGGAGTTTCGGTGGTTTGTTTTTGTTGTCATTTCTTTTGTCCAAGTTGTTTTCAGGGTTGTGACCCGGATTTTGTCTTATAGTGAAACCCTCTTATATTTCCATTTTGGTCATTGCAGTTTGCTTAGTCTTGTCAAGTTTCGTTTCAGGTTTGTATTTTGGTTTGCTTGTTTGTATTTGAACCATTTCGCCGTTTAGTTTAATGAAACTTTCGGTCTTTTATTACCCCAGTCATCTTTTTGTTTAGTCCTTCTATCTTTAGATTTGTCATTTGTTCGAACGCCGATCCTAATGACATAGAATCACATATAACTTTGGCCTAGTATTAAGGGCTAATCATGAAGCAATTGGAAGATAATCAGGGCATTTTAAAAGAAATAAAAACGATTTGAGATTATTTGGAGCCCGAATCATGTGAGACTGGGGCAGGTAAAACACAAAGAAACCCTTAAGGGAAAATTGGACATGCTAAGATGGGGTTCGCTCGTGATACTGAAATGAAAGTGTCGTCCAACAGTGCTTTAAAATGACAGATGAAAAGGCGAATGGATGATATGGTTATCAATCATGGCACAACCAGAAGATGTCGTGAATATGTTGTTTGTACTTGCCATGTTTTGAAGATTAGAATGACGAAGGCATTTTGTTCTGCTATCCAAACACTTTATCCATCGTCAACCCTTTGAGCCTTATTTTAAAATCTTTCATACCCCTCCTTCGGAATTAGTTGCAAAGACTAGAAACACAAGTTTGAAAGACAAGAGAAGAAAGGGATAAAGAAAAAGAAAAGAAAAAGAAAACAACAAAAAGAGATAAAGAAAAGAAAAGAAAACGAAAAATGAATTAAAAAGAGAAACTTGAAAAAAAAGGAATTGGGAACTACGTTTGACCTGATTCCTCAAAGAGAATACGTAGGCGCCCACGGCTCGGTCATAGTGTAAATAAAGAAATAAAAATCCCCAAGTAAGAAACCGGGGCAAAGAAAAATTGTGTTTATTATAAATAAATTTAGGTCCGAAGGTTGTAAATTTTGAACCCAGAAATTGATTTGTTTTGAGCCTTTAATACCCTTTCTTTCTAGCCCTATCCAAATCCCACATTACGGTCCAAAGAAAGACCTTCCGATCAGTCTTCAAAAGAGACCAAGTCAAGCAAATACGAGTGTCTCATCAGAATATAACACCCTAATTCCCAGCAAAAAAGACTCTGATTCCTTGCAGAAAAGAAATACGAGAGAGTCTTAGCAATGACACCTCAATCCCCAGCTAAAAGTAATACAAATGAGAGAGTCTTACCGATGAAAACCTTCACGGGCACCATAAGGCGACGAAAGCTGAGAGAAAACCAAAAATGAGAGAGACTTGAAAGCAAAAACCCTTCGGGCACTACAAGACGAATAAAAGTGAAAATCAGACGGAAATCACAAGACAAAAATCGTGAAAGGCGATTAACGACGGAGGATAGGCCACATGTGCATGTCATGACCAGTAGAGTTGGTATCCGCGTTTGATAAGTTTTTACAGTTATTTCTTGTTAGAGAGTAAGTTTTTCCTTTGTCTTCTATTCTTTTTTCTTTTTATCTTTCTCCTTTTGTCAAAAATTCCCCATCAAAGTCTGTCTAGTCAGAATAAGTGAGAAATTATTTCAAAACTTGCCACCAACTTTCCAATTATTATGCAAGGCAAATAAATGTCATTGATGGCAAAGAAGTGTGGTGCAAAGAAGATTATTGAACTGGGGCAGAAAATTTTCTTTTCACTTTGAAAATTTTCTCGAAGTCAAGTACCACTTGGGGAAGAAGGAAGATAAGACAAACCTTAAGGGAAGTGGTCTTCGAACCAGTGTCATTTCCAACAGCCTTCAAAAGAGTGAAACACCAATTTTGAGGAAATGAAAGTCCCCCAGTAGTGTTATCTTCAACAAGTTCCGAGGTGGTCAGGCAACACAAAGTGGTAAAGGAAGAAAGGAAATTTCCTCTTCAACAAAATAATCCCCAGCGAGTTTAGAAATACAGAACTGGGAAGGGATAAATGGAAAAACCATCCCCAGCAGGAATATCATCTCCAGCAAATGAAATCATTCCACAACAAGTTTTGGGAACCCCGAGCGAGGGTAAGGGGAAAAGGAAAAAACCACCCCTCAGGAGTGGCACAACCACTCACAATGTTTTGAGCTAACAAATTTTCTTTGATTTGAAATAGGGAAAGAAAGTGCTATTGATAGTATAAAGTCATGCCACAAGGAAGAACACCAAAACTGGGGCAGAAAAGTTTCTGCCGTTGTTGAAAATTTTCTCGGAGAAACGAGGAAGGCAATTCAAGATGATGTATCAGGTTTGTCCACTTTCAAATATGACGTTTCAGGTTTTTCCACATTCAAACAGGACGTCTCAGGTTTGTTCACCCTCAAACATTGATATTATGGGAGTATCCGCCCTCGAATAGGATATGATGGGAGTATCCGCCTTCGAATAAGATACGATGGGAGTATCCGCCCTCTAATAGGATACGTCGAGTGTATTCGCCCTCGAATAGGATACGATGGGAGTATTCTTCCTCGAATAGAATACGATGGGAGTATCCGCCCTCGAATAGGATACGATGGGAGTATCCACCCTCGAATAGGATACGCTGGGAGTATTCTCCCTCGAATAGAATACAATGGGAGTATCCGCCCTCGAATAGAATACGATGGGAGTATCCGCTCTCGAATAGGATACGATGGGAGTATTCACCCTCGAATAGAATACGATGGGAGTATCCGCCCTCGAATAGAATACGATGGGAGTATCCGCCCTCGAATAGGATACGATGGGAGTATCCGCCCTCGAATAGGGTATGATGGGAGTATTCGCCCTCGAATAGAATACGATGGGAGTATCCGCCCTCAAATAGGATACGATAGGAGTATTCGCCCTCGAATAGGATACGATGGGAGTATTCGCCCTCGAATAGAATACGATGGGAGTATCCTCTCTCGAATAGGATACGATGGGAGTATTCGCCCTCGAATAGAATACGATAGGAGTATCCGCCCTCTAATAGGATACGATGGGAGTATTCACCCTCGAATAGGATACGATGGGAGTATTCGCCCTCGAATAGAATACGATGGGAGTATTCGCCCTCGAATAGAATACGATGTGAGTATCCGCCCTCGAATAGGATACGATGGGAGTATTCGCCCTCGAATAGAATACGATGGGAGTATTCGCCCTCGAATAGAATACGATTGGAGTATCCGCCCTCGAATAGGATACGATGGGAGTATCCGCCCTCGAATAGGATACAATGGGAGTATCCGCCCTCAAATAGGATACGATGGGAGTATCCGCCCTCGAATAGGATATGATGGTAGTATCCACCCTCGAATAGGATACGATTGGAGTATGCGCCCTCGAATAGGATATTTCACGTTTATTTTATTTCGACCCGAGTGGTACTGCTTGCATAAACATTGTCATATACATATTTCATAAATTATTGCTAGAATGCATTGTTACTTCAAAGTTGCTAATTAAAACAGGCGCCCACCTGTATAACAAGAGGAATGTTTTTCAGTCTTTACATTGCAGGTCTTGAACCTAGTAATCCACCATAAAGCCGAAGGTTGCAACAAGATGTTCACCGCGCGAATTCAAGCGCATGAGTCAAAGAAGAGAAGACAAATCTTGAGAGAATCGACCTTCAAGCCTTGGTTGTCCCCAGCATAATAGACTTGCCAAAGGAAGCCGTATTCCGGGGAAGCATAAAAAGGGCCTATAAAGGAAGCCATATCCCCAGTGGATTGAGCAAAACGATGAAAAACTGATATTCGGAAAGGCAGAAGGCCAGTATCATCCCCAAATTTGCAACATAAAGAAGCACCGGAGGAAACACAAGCCAACAAAAAAGCAAGGCGGCAAAAACAAGTTGAAGATAGATAGGATCATGTGATTCGTAGGCTAGCCTAGCTTTTTGTTTTATTTTTAGCACGGTGTAATAATGAGATCGGTAAGCAGTAGCAATTACTTAAATATGGATCAAATAAACAATACCCAATCAAATTTACTTGAAAAACACATTACACGAAGTTGGTAAAACCCGAGCTCTCCAAATCGCTCATAAATGGTGTAAAATAGGTTTTTACTCACGGGGGTTCTGTTATTAAACCCCTCTGTCAGGCCCGATTTTCCTTCTTCGCGTTCGCGACCCCTTCCCGCGAATGCGATGAACAAATTTATGAAATCATCTACTTGCCCTACGCGAACGCGTTAGTACGTACGTGAACGCGATGCCTTGCAAGCTTACTCTACGCGAACGTGTCGCTTAGGCACGCGATCACGATGACCAGGCTGCCAGTGCTTCACGAACGCAGCATACAGCTTCACGATCACGAAAGCCAAATTTTCGGGCCTCCAATTTCCTCTACACGTTTGCGACACTTCCCACATGAATGAACATCGAACCTGCAATTTTCCAACAGCAATTCTGTTGTGTTCTAAGGCCAAAAATGGTCCGTTTAACCACTCGGAATCACCCCGAGACCCTCGGGAACTCAACCAATTGCATAGATATGTCACATTACCTCATTCAAACTTGCTCGTAACATAAAAACACCATCATAAACATCAAAATCACCAAATTCTCACGGATTCAAGCCTAACTTTCATTAAAATTTTCGTAACTTACATTTGATCTAAAACCCGACCTAAACACCTCCGAATGACCTCAAATTTTTCACGCATATCCAAAATCACCTAACGGAGCTACTGCAACTCTCAGAATTTCATTCCGAGCCCCGAATCAAAATCTCACCTATCATCCGGAATTCGCCAAAATTCAACGTTAGCCAATTCAAGCCTAAATCTACACCGGACTTCTGAATTCAATTGCGATTGCTCTCCTAAGTAATATATCATCCCCCGAAACTAGTCGAATCATCAAAATTCCATTCCAAGCTTTCTAACTCATTGGTCAACATTCGGTTGACTTTTCCAAACTATCCTTTTCATAAAGAGGTTTATTGCCTTATTTCTAACTAGATTCCATCCGATTTACTTCTAACTCACCTAACACATATAATTTAACATATTAAAGCATAAAATGAAGAAAACAAGGCGGTAACTCCCGTAACAACGGGTCGGGTCGTTACACTTCTATAGAACCAAGCCAATATTTACTAGACCGCTTCTGCGGAGACCGCTCCTACAGAACACGTCCGCTTTTGCGGAATTTCAACCAGGCCACAAGGGACACTTTTGAGATCACATGGCCGTATCTGTGGGACCGCTGAAGTGGCTCATCCACCGCAGATGCGGAAACAACTGAGCACTACCCTTCAAACCTGCTATAACACTTCGAATTGCCCGATGAACCATCTGAAACCATCTCGAGGCCCCCGGGAACTTAACCAAACATGCCAACACATCCCATAACCCCACACGAACTTGTTCCACTAATAGAAACACATCCTTAAACACAAAAATCATCAAATCAAGGCAGATTCAAGCCTACGTTTTAACTATAACTTCGAAACCAACATTCAATCAAAAACCCGACCAAACGATGTCTGAATGACATGAATATTTGCGGACATATCCAAAATCCCCTAACGAACTCCCAGATCAAAATCTCACCTATCGACCGAAATTCGCCAAAATTCCAACTTCACCAATTCAAGCCTATTTCTACACCAGACCTCCAAATTCAATTCTGATCGCTCTCTGTGATGACCCGGCCTATCGTCACGAGATTTACCACCCTATTACCCCTTAATTTATGTGTTTCATATTTCTATATCTGTGTTAGAGTCTATTGGGTGAATTGGGATTGATTCCGGTTGAAAATGAGGCATATAGCCTTTTTTAGTGAAGTTTGTTTATAAAAAGTTAACTTGAAGCTGACTATGTGGTTAGAGATCTCGAAATCAAATTCTGGTGATTTGGTTAGTTCCGGGAGGTGATTTGTGACTTGCAGGAGTGATCGAAATTGAATTTGGAGGTCCAGTGTAGAAATAGGCTTGAATTGGCTAAGTTGGAATTTTGGCGAAATCCGATCGATAGGTGAGATTTTGATCCGGGAGTGGGAATGGAAGTCTGACAGATGTAGTAGCTACTTTAGGTGAATTTGGATATGTCTGCAAATTTTCGGGTCATTCGGTCATCGTTTCGTCGGGTTTTTGATAGAATATAGGTTTCGGAAGTTTTGGTTGAATCTTAGGCTTGAACCGGCCTTAATTTGATGATTTGTGTGTTTGAGGGTTTGTTTTTATGATTGGAACAAGTTCGTGAGATGATTTAGAGTGGATTCGTATTTTTGGTTGAGGCCCCGGGGGCCTCGGCGTGTTTTCGAAGGGTTAACCGGTCGAATTTTAGAGTTGTGCAGCTGTTGGAGTGAATTGCAGTAGTGGTTTCGCTTATGCGGATGGGGATCTATAGAAGAGGCCCCGCAGAAGTGACCCAATGGTCGCAGATGCGATCAAGGACTGGTCGGGCTATTTCCGCAGGAGTAGTGGTGTGGTCACAGGCGCGGGCTCGCAGAAGTGAGCCCTTGTACGCAAAAACGTTATTAGGCAATTGGGCGAGATGCGCAGAAGTGAAGAGGCGACCGCTGAAGCGGTCTCGTAGGTGCGAGACCTTGGCCGCAGAACCGGTCCTCTCCAATTAATGAATAGTCACAGAAGCGATATAAATTCCACAGAAGCGGTCTCGCTTAAGCGAGATGGGATCCACAGAAGCGAAAGTGCGTCAGTGTTTAATGTAACAGAGGGGTTAGAATTTCAGAAGTTATATCTCATTTGGGGCTTTGATCTAAGAGGCGATTTAGGCGATTTTGAGGGAAAATCGAGGGCATTCATCAGGTAAGCATTCATGGACTCAATTTATGTTATTATATTGTTAAATTATGGAGTAAACACCTGAAAATGGAGGATTTGAGGTGTATTAATGGAGGTTTTGCTCTAATCCTAGGTTATTAAAAATCATTGATTTGAATGGGCAAACGGAGTCTGATTTTGATAAACTTTATATGTATGGAATCATGGCGAGATAAGGAATCTGAAAATGTAACTTTTGTATTTTTTGAGAAGCGGTCCCGGGGGTCAGATTTTGGCAACTTCATGATTTTCAGTGTAATTCGAGTAATTTCGATTGGGTTATGTTCCTGTAGCCTATTTTGATGTATTCTTATTGGTTTTGATTAGATTTGGCATCCGAGGAGATTTATTTGCGAGGCAAGTGTAGGGCGAGCTAGGACTTTTGCCGATTCGAGGTGAGTGGTCGTAATAAAGGATGTATTGAGGGTTTGAAACCCCTTATTTGAACTATTTAGTGCTATGCTGAAATGGAACACGCATCATGTGACGAGCGTGGTGGTATTATGACTGGGGATATGGACTTGGTCCCTCCCGATTGATAGCTTACAGTGCATATAGACTGAGACTGAGCTTATACCTGTATTACTGGGCTAGTTGCCATGTTTGAGGCCTTGTGCTGATCTGTAAAATATTAGGGAAACCTGTGGAGCTAAATAACCCTTATATTATGTTGAACACATACTCTCAGCCATATTCATAGCTGTATAGTATGACATAAACCATACTAGATGTATACTCCAACTGAGAATACCTAGAGTTGAATACCCTGTTCTAGCTGAGTGGACCCGAGAGGCTGAGTCTATATTGACTGAGAGGGGTCGAGGACCCATTGTGAGGTATTGATATATATAACGGATCGGGCTGGGCGCCGCAATAGTATATACATATACATATATGTTATCGAACTGCACTCCGCATGATATAGGTATGCTATCATAAGCGCAGCAGAATATCTATATATATATGTGGATCGGACTGCACGCCGCAGTAATATATATGTGGATCGGACTGCACGCCGTAGTATCATAGCGCTTGGGCTAAAGGAGCCCCTCCGGAGTCTGCACACAACCCCAGTGAGCGCATTATATATTATTGGATCGAGATGCAAGCCGCAACAGTATATCTATTATATTGGATCAGGCTGCACGCCGCAGCACTATATATATATATTGGATTGGGATGCACGCTGCAGCATTATATATACATATATATATATTGGATCGGGCTACACGCCGCAACAGTATGAGTGAGGATCGGGCTGCACACCACAGCAAGACTAGATCAGTGTTGAAATCAGTATGAGACGGTAGTGGACTGGAACCGGACTTATCATTATAGAGATGACTTAACTGTACGGTTATTCTTAGAACTGTTTATTGATAATACAGGTGTTCATACTTTCAGTTATTACTTGTTATTGCTACTCACTGAGTTGAAAGATACTAACCCCACTCCCTGCACTTTATGTGCAGATACAGGTGTCCAGGGGGGCAGTTGAGCTATACGCAGCTGGTATTCTACTACTATTTGAGGAGACATCGAGGTAGCTACCGGCGTCCGCATGACACGATCTCTCTCTTTTCTTCCTTTTTGTCTTTTGTTACTCTATCTAGACTTGGATTGTATAGGGTGTTTTCCTTCTGTTAGAGGCTCAGACTTGTGACACCGGATTCGTTGGGCTATATTTCATGTATTTTGTTTCCGCATATGTTGTTTCTATACGAAAACAGGCTATTAACTCTAATGGATCAGCATTTAATTAATAATTGGTTGGTTATCTGGAAAACATGGTCGGGCTTGCCTAGCAAGGTGTTTAGTGACATCACAACCGGGGTTTGGGTCGTGACAAGTTGGTATCAGAGCCTAGGTTAATAGGTCTCGCGAGTCATGAGCCAGTTTAGTAGTGTCTCGCGGATCGGTACGGAGACGTCTGTACTTATCCCCGAGAGGCTGCAGAACCTTCTAGGAAAGCTTCAAATTCTTGAAATTCTTATCGTGCAATTTTGTTGATCCGAAACTGAACTTTGATATTCTATTCTCTCGCAGATGGCAAGGACTCGTGCTATAGGACGAGGCGGACGACCACCATCGCCTCCTGCTAGAGGCCGTGGATGCGACCGTGGTCGTGGTAGGGGTAGAGTAGCTGGGGCAATGCCAGTTGACCCGCCAGCTCTCCCCATTCAGCCACCCGTTACAGAGGTCCCAGCAGCACAGTTCAGGCAGCAGCTGTGCCCATTGTTATTCCGGGTCTACAGGAGACCCTAGCTCAAATATTGACGATTTGCACTATCTTGGCTCAGGTAATTTCAGCCTCTACCGTAGGAGCTACATCCAGGACCGGGGGTGGTCATCAGGACCCCTGCAGCTCGCACTCCAGAGAAGGTAGTGTAGGGCCTTTAGACACCTGAGGTTCCACCAGCCCAACTAGTGGCTCCGGTTCTGCCAGCTATTCAGATTCAGGGGGACAGGGTCCCAGTGATGCCCGACGACGAGCAGCACCGTCTTGAGAGGTTTAGCAGACTTTCTCCTCCTATATTCAGTGGTACTCCGAGCGAGGATGCCCAAGGTTTTCTAGACAAGTGCCGTCGGATGCTCCGTACAGCAGGGATTCTTGAGTCGAGCGGTGTATCCTTTACAACCTTCCAGTTTTAGGGAGCAGCTTTCTCTTGGTGGGAGCCTTATGAGCACCGTAGGCCGGCAGGTGCGGCATCATTGACATGGCAGGAGTTTTCCACTATTTTCATGGAAAAGTGGATACCTCGATCTCAGAGGGAAGAGTTGCGCCGGTAGTTTGAGTGGATCCGCTAGGGGGACATGACAGTGTCTGAGTATAAGGTTAGATTTACAGAGTTAGCCAGATATGCATCATGGATGGTTCCTACTGATCAGGAGAGAATCAGGTGCTGTGTTGATGGGCTTATTTATCGTATCTGTATTTTGATGACTTGAGAGAGGGTCATGAGTTATTCATTTGAGGACGTTATTCATATAGCTCAGGACATTGAGACAGACCGTTGCAAAGAGCGAGAGGAGAGGAGGCCAAGAGGCCTCGAAGATCAGCTAGTTCCAGTGGCACTCAAACTAGAGGCCAGAGTCAGCAGAGCCGAGGTCGCTCTTTTAGATCTTCACAGCTAGCCTGCTTAGAGTACCGTGGGTTGTCTGCTGTCCAAGGTTATCAGGGTTCTCACCAGGGCCAGCCATCTCTCAACGCCCTACCAGCACAGAGCTCATCTCAGGCTCCATATGTTCAGGGTTCTTCCCGACCTAGTTATTCTGCTGGACACTCTGGTGCGAGGGGTTCCCATTAGTCCCAGCCATCAGCATATGGGAGTTCCTTCGAGTGCGGAGAGTTTGGGCACATCTGTAGAGAGTGTCCCCGTCTTGTATCCAGGCCATATTAGCAAAGAGGACAACCCTCATCTTCTGGTCCATCTACTTCAGCACTTGCCCTGCCAGCTAGGGGTGATGGTCAGGCAGCCAGGGGTCGCTCTTGAGAGGGAGGCCGATCAGGTTGTCAAGCTCGTTGTTATGCTCTTCAGGGCCATTCTGATGCAGTCGCTTCTGATGCTGTGATTACAGGTATTATTTCAGTCTGCCACAGAGATGCCTCAGTTTTGTCCGATCACGGTTCCACTTATTCTTATGTATCTACATATTTTGCTCCTCATTTGGGCACAACCCAAGGGTGTCTTGTGTTTCCCGAGCATGTATCTACCTTGGTGGGTGATACCATTGTTGTGGACCATGTGTACCTGTCTTGTCTTGTTACTATTGGGGGTCTGGAGACCCGAGTAGACCTGTTGCTTTTGAGCATGATTGATTTTGATGTTATCTTGGGCATGGATTGGTTATCTCCGTGTCACACTATTCTAGACTGTCATGCCAAGACAGTCACATTGGCTATGCCGGGTATTCCGAGGATCGAGTGGCGAGGCATGACTGATTATGTACCCACCAGGGTATTATCCTTCCTCAAGGCCCAACGAATGGTGGGAAGGGATGTCCTTCCTATTTGGCATTTGTGCGAGACGTCGGTGCTGAGACTCCCAATATTGATTTTGTTCCCGTTGTGTATGACTTTATTGATGTGCTTCCCTCAGACCTGCCGGGCATGCCACCGGACATGGACATTGACTTTGGGATTGACTTGGTGCCAGGCACTCAGCCTATTTCTATTCCTCCCTATCGTATGGCACCAGTTGAATTGAAAGAATTGAAGGAGCAGCTCCAGGAACTCCTAGATAAGGGGTTCATTCGGCCGCGTGTGTCACCATGGGGTGCACGATCTTGTTTGTTAAGAAGAAGGATGGCTCAATGAAGATGTGTATTGACTACAACCAGTTGAACAAAGTAACAGTGAAGAACAAGTATCCTCTGCCTCGCATTGATGATTTATTTGATAAGCTCTAGGGAGCTAGGGTATTCTCAAAGATTGATCTTCGTTCACACTATCACCAACTGAAGATTAGTGATTCTGATATTATGAAGACAGCTTTCGGGACGAGATATGGGCACTATGAGTTTCTGGTGATGTCTTTTGGGCTGACCAATGCCCCAGCCGCGTTCATGCATTTGATGAACAGTGTGTTCCGGCCATATTTGGACTCCTTCATGATCGTGTTCATAGATGATATCCTGGTGTACTCCCGTAGCCAGGAGGAGCATTCTCAGCATCTTAGAGTTGTATTACAGAGGTTGCGGGAAAAGAAGTTGTATGCCAAGTTCTCCAAGTGTGAGTTCTGGCTTGAGTCTGTGGCATTCTTGGGGAACGTGGTGTCCAGTGATAGTATTCAGGTGGATCCAAAGAAGATAGAGGCGGTGCAGAGTTGGCCTAGACCAACCTCAGCTACTGAGATTCGTAGTTTCTTAGGATTGGCAGGGTATTATCGCCGATTTGTTCATGGATTCTCTTCTATAGCTTCACCCTTGAGTAGATTGACTCAGAAGGGTGCTCCATTTGTGTGGTCCGAGGAGTGTGAGGAGAGCTTTCAGAAGCTCAAGATAGCATTGACCATGACACCAATCTTGATATTCCCGTCAGCTTCAGATTCCTATACTGTGTATTGTGATGCCTCGAGAGTTGGCATTGGATGTGTGTTGATGCAGGAGGGAAGAGTTATTGCTTATGCTTCTCACCAGTTGAATCCCCATGAGAAGAACTAACCTGTGCACGATTTGGAGTTAGCAGCCATAGTTCACTCTCTAAAGATTTGGAGACATTACTTATATGGTGCTTCTTGTGAGGTGTATACCGATCATTGCAGCCTTCAGCATATGTTCAAATAGAAGGACCTTAATTTGAGACAGTAGATGTGGCTGGAGTTGCTTAAGGACTATGACATCACTATATTGCATCATCCGGGGAAGGCCAATGTTGTGGCCGATGCTTTGAGCCGAAAGGCGGTCAGTATGGGTAGCTTAGCTTATATTCCAGTTTGGGAGAGGCCCTTTGCATATGATGTTCAGGAATTGGCCAATCAGCTAGTGAGGTTGGTTGAGCCGAGCCGAGTGTTGGCTTGTGTTGTTTCTTGGTCTTCTTTATATGATCGCATCAGAGAGCGTCAGTATGATGATCCGCATTTGCTTGTCCTTAAGGACAGAGTTCTAAACAATGATGCTAGAGATGTGAGTATTGATAGTGATGGTGTTCTTAGGATGCTGGACCGTATATGTGTGCCTAATATAGATGGCCTTCAAGAGTTGATATTAGAGGAGGCTCACAGCTCGCGGTACTCCATTCATCCGGGTGCTACGAAGATGTACCAAGACTTGAGGCAGGATTACTGGTGGAGAAAGATGAAGAAGGACATTGTTAGTCACGTGGCCAGGTGCCTCAACTGCCAGCAGGTCAAGTATGAGCATCATACACCGGGCGGTGTTCTTCAGCGTATGGTTATTCCTGAGTGGAAATTGGAGCGGATTACCATGGATTTTGTGAGCGGTCTCCCTTGGACTCCGAGGAACTTTGATTCAGTATGGGTGATTGTTGATCGGCTGACCAAATCCACACACTTCATTCCAGTATGTACTACTTACTCATCGGAGCGGTTAGCAATGATCTTAATTCGGGAGATTGTTAGATTGCATGGGGTCCCAGTGTCTATCATATCAGATAGAGGTACTCAGTGCACTTCTCAGTTCTGAAGGGCATTCCAGCAGGAGTTGGGTACGCAGGTAGAGTTGAGCACATCATTTCATCCTCATACAGACGGACAGTCTAAGCGCATTATTCAGATCTTGGAGGATATGTTGTGTGCTTGGGTGATTGATTTTGGAGGTTCATGGGATGAGTTTTTTCCACTTACAGAGTTTGCCTATAATAACGACTATTAGTCGAGTATTCAGATGGCCCTGTATGAGGCGTTGTATGGTAGACGGTGTAGATCACTCGTGGGATGGTTTGAGCCTGGCGAGGCTAGATTGATAGGTCCTGAGTTAGTTCAGGATGCTTTGGATAGATTGAAGTTGATCCAGGAGAGGCTTCGCACAACACTGTGATGACCCGGCCCGTCATCATGTGAGTTATCACCCCGTTATCCTCGTTATATGCTTGTTAATGTTGCAATGTGCATGTTGGGTAAGTTTGAGTCAATCCGGGTCGAGTTTGGTTGGAAATGAGACAAATAGTCTCTTAGAATAAGGAATAGTTGGGCAAAGTCAGCTAGATACTGACTGGTGAGTTAGAGAGCTCGGAATCGAATTCTGATGATTCGGTCAGCTCCGGGAGGTCATTTATGAGCTAGAAAAGTGATCAAAAGTGAATTTGGAGGTCCGGTGTAGTTTTAGGCTTGAATTCGCTAAAGTTGAATTTTGGCGATATCCGATCGATAGGTGAGATTTTAATCCGGGAGTCGGAATGGAATTTCGACAGTTGCAATAGCTCTGTTAGGTGATTTTGGATGTGTCTGTAAAAATTTCAGGTCATTCGGAGATCATTTGGTCAGGTTTTTGATCGAATGTCAGTTGCGGAAATTGAATAAAAACTTAGGCTTGAATTGCTTTAAATTCGATGTTTTTCCATGTTAAAAGATGTGTTTTTGTCATTGGAGCAAGTTCGTATGGAGATTTAGAGTAGAATTGCATAATTGGTTGAGGTCCCGGGGGCCTCGGGATGAATTCAGAAGGTTAAACGGAAGGATTTGGAGTTTGGGAGCTGCTGTCATAAATTGCAGCAGCATTTTCGCTCCTGCGGATTGGGGACCGAAGAAGCGGAATCGCAGGAGCGGTATTATCATCGCATATGCAAAAAGGGGGCTTGGCCAGGTAGTTCCGCAGAAGCGGATGATGCATCGCTGGAGCGGACTCTATTCTGCGAGTCTGAGGTCGCAGAAGCGGAAGGCAGGCGACTAGGGAAGATCGCAGGTGCAGAGGTGAGTTTGCAGGAGCGGTCTCGCAGGTACGAGACCTGGGCCGTAGGTGCAAAATGGGCCGGCTTAGAGCTGGATCACAGAAGCGACCAATTGCCGCAGAAATGGACTCGCAGGTGCGAGTCAAGAACTGCAGAAGCGGAAATCGCACATGTGATAAGAATAACATGAGGGAAAAATTTCACAAGTCATAAAAACAGTAGGGCTCGGTTTTAAGAGGCGAATTGGGCGATTTGCACTGGAAATTGCTAGGAGTTCATCGGGTTATCATCGGAGGTGAGTTTTATGGTTCATTTACGTGATTTTATCTTGAAATCCTCCTCTATTTTACTAAAATTGGAAGAAATTATGGGGGAATTTAGCCTAAGCCATGGCTTTGGTAAAATGCCGATTTGGATGGGCAAACGGAGTTCGATTTTGGAAAACATTATATGCATAGGCTCGTATTGAGACGAGGATTCCGAATATGTAACTTTTGTAATTTTTCGAGAAGCGTACCAAAAGTCGGGTTTTGACAGCTTTGTGGGTTTTGGTGCAATTTAAGTTATTTCGAATGGGTTGTGTGTTATTAGCATATATTGATGTATTCTCTATGATTTCGAGAAGATTTGACATCCGAGGAGATTAATTTGCGAGGAAAACACAAAGCGAGCTACGACTTCATTCTACCGAGTGTGTCGCCGTGGGGTGCACCGATCCTGTTTGTTTAGAAGAAGGATGGCTCTATGAGAATGTGTATTGAATACAGCACCTGAACAAGGTAACAATGAAGAATAAGTATCATTTGCCTCGCATTGATGATTTATTTGGTCAGCTCCAGGGAGCTAGAGTATTCTCGAAGATTGATCTTCATTCAAGCTACCATCAGCTGAAGATTAGGGAGTCCGACATTATGAAGACTGCATTCAGGACAAGATATGGTCACTATGAGTTCCTTGTGATGTCTTTTGGGCTGACCAACGCCCCAGCAACATTCATGCATCTGATGAACAGTGTGTTCAGGCCCTATCTGGATTCATTTGTGATTGTGTTCATTGATGACATTCTAGTCTACTCTCGTAGCCAAGAGGAGCATGCTCGGCACTTGAGTATTGTATTGTAGAGATTGAGAGAGGAAGTTGTATGCCAAGTTCTCCAAGTGTGAGTTCTGGCTTGAGTCTCTGGCATTCTTAGGACACGTGGTGTCCCATGATGGTATTTAGGTGGAACCGAGGAAGGTAGAGGTAGTGCAGAGTTGGCCCAGACCGACCTCAGTTACTGAGATCCGTAGCTTTCTAGGATTGGCGGGGTATTATCGCCGATTCGTTCAGGGATTCTCTTCTATTGCTTCACCCTTGACTAGATTGACTCGGAAGGGTGTTCCTTTCATATGGTCCGAGGAGTGCGAGGAGAGCTTTCAGAAGCTCAAGACAACACTGACCACAGCACCAGTCTTGATACTGTCGTAAGCTTCAGATCCTTATACTGTGTATTGTGATACCTCAGGATCTGGCATTGGTTGTGTGTTGATGCAGGGGGGTAGGGTCATTGCTTATGCTTCTCTCTAGTTGAAGCCCCATGAGAAGAACTACCCTGTTCATGATTTGGAGCTAGCAGCTATAGTTCACGCTTTGAAGATTTGGAGGCATTATCTAAATGGTGTCTCATGTAAGGTGTACACGGATCATCGTAGTCTTCAGCACTTATTCAGACAGAAGGACCTCAATTTGAGACAGCGGAGGTGGCTGGAGTTGCTTAAGGATTATGACATCACTATCTTGTATCATCCGGGGAAGGCCAATGTTGTGGCCGATGCTTTGAGTCGGAAGGCGGTTAGTATGGGCAGCCTAGCTTTCATCCCAGTTGGGGAGAGGCCATTTGCTTATGATGTTCAGGCCCTAGCCAATCGGCAAGTGAGGTTGGATATTTTAGAGCCGAGTCGAGTGTTGGCTTATGTTATTTCTCGATCTTCCTTATATGATCGCATCAGGGAGCGACAGTATGATGACCCACACTTGCTTGTCCTTAAGGTCAAAGTGCTGCACAATGATGCTAGGGATGTGACTATCTACAGTGATGGTGTTCTGAGGATGCAGGGCCATATATGCGTGCCCAATGTAGATGGCTTGTGGGAGTTGATACTTGATGAGGCACACAGTTCACGGTACTCCATTCACCCAGGTGCCGCGAAGATGTACCAAGACTTGAGACAACGCTACTGGTGGAGAAGGATGAAGATGGATATTGTTAGGCATGTAGCTAAGTGCCTCAACTGCCAGCAGGTCAAGTGTGAGCATTAGAGACCGGGCGTTATTCTTCAGCGTATGGTTATTTCCTAGTGGAAATGGGAGAGGATCACCATGGATTTTGTTACTGGACTCCCTCGAACAACGAAGAAGTTTGATTCTGTGTGGGTGATTGTTGATCGGCTAACCAAGTCCGCATATTTCATCCCAGTTTGTACTACTTACTCATCGGAGCAGTTGTCAGCGATCTTTATTCGGGAGATTGTTAGGTTGCATAGGGTCCCAGTGTCTATTATATCTGACAGAGGCACTCAGTTCACTTCTCAGTTTTAGAGAGCTTTTCAGCGGGAGATGGGTGGGTACGCGGGTTGAGTTGAGCACCACATTTCACCCCCAGACAGACGGGCAGTCTGAGCGCACTATTCAGATCCTGGAGGATATGTTGCGAGCATGTGTGATTGACTTTGATGGTTCGTGGGATAAGTTCTTGCCACTTGCTGAGTTTGCCTACAACTACAGTTATCAGTCGAGTATTCAGATGGCCCCGTACGAGGCGTTGTACGGCAGACGTTGTAGATCTCCCGTGGGATGGTTTGAGCCTGGTGAGGATAGATTGATAGGACTGAGTTAGTTCAGGATGCTCTGGATAGAGTGAAGTTGATCCAGGAGAGGCTTCGTACAGCATAGTCTCGCCAGAAGAGTTATGCAAACCGTAGAGTTTGAGAGTTGTCTTTCATGGTTGGTGACAGAGTATTGTTGAAGGTTTCACCCATGAAGGGTGTCATGAGGTTCGGGAAGAAGGGGAAGTTGAGTCCCGGGTACATTGGTCCTTTTGAGATACTCAGGAGGGTTGGAGAGGTGGCATATGAGCTGGCCTTGCCACCCAGTTTGTCCAGTGTTCATCCAGTATTCCATATGTCTATGCTCCGAAAGTACATCGTTGATCCGTCTCATGTATTAGACTTCAGTACCATTCAGCTTGATGGCGATCTATCTTATGATGTGGAGCCAGTGGCTATTCTGGGTAGACAGGTTCAAAAGTTGAGGTCCAAGGACATTGCTTCAGTCAAGGTGCAGTGGAGAGGCCGACCCCTAGAGGAGGCTACTTGGGAGATCGAGCAAGAGATGCGGAGCGGATATCCTCACCTATTTGAGTCTCCAGGTATGTTTCTTGACCCAGCTCGAGGATGAGCATTTTCTTAAGTTGGGGAGAATGTGATGACCCGGCCCGTCATCATGTGAGTTATCACCCCGTTATCCCCGTTATATGCTTGTTAATGTTTCAATGTGCGTGTTGGGTAAGTTTGAGTCAATCCGGGTCAATTTTGGTTGGAAATGAGACAAATAGTCTCTTAGAAGAAGGAATAGTTGGGAAAAGTCAGCTGGATGCTGACTGGTGAGTTAGAGTGCTCGGAATCGAATTCTAATGATTCGGTCAGCTCCGGGAGGTCATTTATGAGCTAGGAGAGCGATCGAAAGTGAATTTGGAGGACCCGTGTAGTTTTAGGCTTGAATTGGCTAAAGTTGAATTTTGGCGATATCCGATCGATAGGTGAGATTTTGATCCGGGAGTCGGAATGGAATTCCGACAGTTGCAGTAGCTCCGTTAGGTGATTTTGGATGTGCCTGCAAAACTTTCAGGTCATTCGGAGATCGTTTGGTCAGGTATTTGATCGAATGTCGGTTGCGGAAGTTAAATAAAAACTTAGGCTTGAATTGCTTTAAATTCGATGTTTTTCCGTGTTAAAGGATGTGTTTTTGTCATTGGAGAAAGTTCGTATGGTGATTTAGAGTAGAATTTCATTTTTGGTTGAGGTCCCGGGTACATCGGGATGTGTTTGGAAGGTTAAACAGAAGGATTTGGAGTTTGGGAGTTGCTGTCATAAATTACAGCAGCATTTTCGCTCCTGTGGATTGGGGACCGCAGAAGAGGAATCGCAGGAGCGGCATTATCATTGCAGATGCGAAAAGGGGGCTTGGCCAGGTGGCTCCGCAGAAGCGGATGATGCATCGCAGGAGCGGACTCGCTTCTGCGAGTCTGAGGTCGCAGAAGCGGAAGGCAGGCGACTGGGGAATATCGCAGGTGCGGAGGTGAGTTTGCAGGAGCGGTCTCGCAGGTGCAAGACCTGGGCCGTAGGTGCGAAATAGGTCGGCTTAGAGCTGGATCACAGAAGCGACCAATTGGCCGCAGTAGCGAACTCGCAGGTGCGAGTGAAGAACCGCAGAAGCGGAAATCGCACCTGTGATAAGAATAATAGAAGCGAAAAATTTCACAAGTCATAAAAACCTTATGGCTCGGTTTTAACAAGCGATTTGGACGAGAAATTGCTGGGAATTCATCGGGTTATCATCGGAGGTGAGTTTTATGGTTGATTTACGTGATTTTATCTTGGAATCCTCCTCTATTTTACTGAAATTGGAAGAAATTATGGGGGAATTTAGCCTAAGCCAAGGATTTGGTAAAATATCGATTTGGATGGGCAAACGGAGTCCGATTTTGGAAAACGTTATATTCATAGAGTCTTATTGAGACGAGGATTCCGAATATGTAACTTTTGTAATTTTTCGAGAAGCATACCAAAAGTCGGGTTTTGACAACTTTGTGGGTTTTGGTGCAATTTGAGTTATTTCGAATGGGTTGTGTGTTATTAGCATATATTGATGTATTCTCTATGATTTCGAGCAGATTTGGCATCCGAGGAGAATGATTTGCTTGGCAAACGCAAAGCGATCTAGGACTTCTACCAGTTCGAGGTGAGTGGTGATTGTAAATAATGTACTGAGGGTTTGAAACCCAGTACTAGCACTTCATAGTGCTATGTTGAGATGAGACACGCATTTTGTGATGGGCGTGGTGACGTTGTGATTGGGGAATTGGACTTGGTCCTTCCCGGCTAATAGTATATTGTGTATTATGACTGATGATGAGATTATAACTGTGTAATTGGGCTAATAGCCATGTTTGGGGCCTTGTGTCGATCTGTAGAGCATTAGGGGACATGAAGAACTAGGCGACCCCTAAATCATGTTAGAAACTTACACTCAGCCATAAAACTAGCTGAATAACATATTAAGAGCAAGTACTAGATGTGTACTGTGAGAGACAGATTACTTAGGGTGGAAATTCCCTGATTTAGCTGAGTGGGCCTGAAAGGCCAATCTTATACTAATTGGGATAGGGTCGAGGACCCATTATGAGGTATCATATATATATATACCTATATTGGATCGGGCTGCACGCCACAGCAGTATGTGTGTTGGATCGTACTGCACGCCGCAGTAATATATACATGTGGATCGGACTACACGCCACATTATTATTGCGCTTGGGCTTTAGGAGCCCCTTCAGAGTCTGAGTCTGCACACATTCTCAGTGAGAGCTGGTGTATATCATGGGATCGGGTTGCGCGTCGCAGCAGTATAGTTATATATGTATATATAAATATATTGTATCGGACTGCACGCCACAGTAATACATATGTGAATCGGGCTGCATGCCGCAACATCATAGCGCTTGGGCCTAGGGAGCCCCTCCGAAGTCTGTATACACCCCCAGTGAGCGTCGTCGACGTTAAATGGAGCGGGTTGCGCGCCGCAGCGGTATATGTATTGGAGCGGGCTGCACGCCGTAGCATTATACTTATTCATATCCTTATATATACTTAAATACCTATAAATTATACATTCTTAATACTTATACATTATAGACATATGCATATGTCCTCATATATTGAGATGGTTGTACACCGTGGGGGTACGAGTGAGGGATTGATCAGTGTGGGGCCTTGTAGAGATAGATGTGGACTGGTGATCGGAGTACTTCCGTAGTGATGACTTACCTGTTGGGGTTTGCCTTAGAACTGTTTAGTAATAGTACATAAGTTCTTATTTTCAGTTATTGTTTATTATTATTACTCACTGAGTTGAAATATACTCACCCCACTCCCCTGCACTTTTTGTGCACATTCACAGGTGCCCGAGAGCAGTTGAGTTATTGCAGCTGCTGATCCTTATCTACTTTTGCGGAGACTACGAGGTAGCCGCCGGCGCCCGCAGAACCTGTTTTCTCCTTCCTTATCATTTTGTTGCTTTCATCTTGCTTAGACTCGATTGTTTTAGGATGTTTATTCTGTAGAGGCTCAGACTTGTGACACCACGATTTGGTTGGGACCGTATTTTGTATGTTTCTACTATTACGTTTATCATTTTGATATGAACACTTGTTGTTTAAGTTTAACTTGATTAATTGGGATTAATAATTGGCCGGTTAAGAGATAATATGGCCGGGCTTGCCTAGCATTGTGTTGGGCTTCATCCCAACCAGGGTTTGGGTCGTGACAAGCACAGTCACCCTAGAAGAGTTATTCGGACTGTAGAGTTCAAGATTTGTCTTTCATGGTTGGCGATAGAGTATCGTTGAAGGTTTCACCCATGAAGGGTGTTATGCGGTTTGGGAAGAAAGGGAAACTGAGTCCCAGGTTCATTGGTCCTTTTGAGATACTCGGGAGGATTGGGGAGGTGGAATATGAGTTGGCCTTGCCACCCAGCTTGTCCAGTGTTCATCCAGTATTCCATGTGTCTATGCTCCGGAAGTATGTTAGGGATCCGTTTCATGTTTTGGACTTCAGTATGATTCAGCTTGATGGTGATTTATATTATGATGTGGAGCCGGTAGCTATTCTGGGTAGACAGGTTTGAAAGTTAAGGTCCAAGGACATTGCTTCAGTTAAGGTGCAGTGGAGAGGTCGGCCCATGAAGGAGGCCACTTGGGAGATCGAGCAGGAGATGCGGAGTAGATATCCTCACTTATTTGAGACTCCAGGTATGTTTCTTGACTTGCTCGAGGATGAGCGTTTGCTTAAGTGGGGGAGAATGTGATGAACCGACCCGTCGTCATGAGAGTTACCACCCCATTACCCCTTTATTTATGTGCTTCATGTTTCTATATCTGTGTTAGAGTCTATTGGGATTGATTCCGGTTGAAAATGGGGCATATAGCCTTTTTGAGTGAAGCTTATTTATGAAAAGTAAATCTGAAGTTGACTATGTGGTTAGAGGGCTCAGAATCGAATTCTAGTGATTTGGTTAGTTTCAGGAGGTGCTTTGTGACTTACAGGAGCGATCGGAATTGAATTTGGAGGTCCGGTGTAGAAATAAACTTGAATTGGCTAAGTTGGAATTTTGGCGAAATCTGATCGATAGGTGAGATTTGGATTCGGGAGTCGGAACAGAATTCCGATAGTTGCAGTAGCTTCATTAGGTGATTTTGGATATGTTTGCAAATTTTCAGGTCATTCGGTCATCGTTTCGTCGGGTTTTTGATAGAATATAGGTTTCGGAAGTTTTGGTTGAATCTTAGGCTTGAACCGGCCTTAATTTGATGATTTGTGTGTTTGAGGTTTTGTTTTTATGATTGGAACAAGTTTGTGAGATGATTTAGAGTGGATTAGTATTTTTGGTTGAGGTTCTGGGGGCCTCGGGGTGTTTTCGGAGTGTTAACCGGTCGAATTTTGGAGTTGTGCAGCTGCTGGTGTGAATTGCAGCTGCGGATGGGGAACCGCAGAAGCGGCCCCGCAGAAGTGACCCAGTGGTCGCAGATGCGGTCAAGGACTAGTTGGGCTATTTCCGTAGGAGCGGTGGTGTGGCCGCAGGTGCGGGCTCGCAGAAGTGAGCCCTTGTATGCATAAGCGGTATTGGGCAATTGGGGGAGATGCGTAGAAGCGGAGAGGCGACCGCTGAAGCGATCTCGCAGGTGCGAGACCTTGGCCGCAAAAGCGGTCCTTGTCAATTAATGAATAGTCGCAGGAGCGACATACATTCTGCAGAAGCGGTCTCGCTTAAGCGAGATGGGATCCACAAAAGCGAAAGTGCGTCAGTGTTTAATGTAATAGAGAGGTTCGAATTTCAGAAGTTATATCTCATTTTGGGGCTTTGATCGAAGAGGCGATTTAGGCGATTTGGAGGAGAAAATCGAGGGGATTCATTAGGTAAGCATTCATGGACTCAATTTATGTTATTATATTATTAAATTATGGAGTTATCACCTGAAAATGGAGGATTTGAGGTGTATTAATGTAGGTTTTGCTCTAAGCCTAGGTTATTGAAAATCTTTGATTTGAATGGGAAAACGTAGTCCGATTTTAATAAACTTTATATGTATGGACTCGTAGCGAGATAAAGAATCTTAAAATGTGACTTTTGTATTTTTTGAGATGCATGCGCGGGGGTCGGATTTTGGCAACTTCGTGATTTTTGGTGTAATTCGAGTTATTCCAATTGGGTTATGTTCCTTTAGCCTATTTTGATGTATTCTTATTGGTTTTGATTAGATTTGGCATCCGAGGGGATTGATTTGTGAGGCAAGCGCAAGGCGAGCTAGGACCTTTGCCGATTCGAGGTGGATGGTAGTAATAAATGATGCACTGAGGGTTTGAAACCCCGTATTTGCACTATTCAGTGCTATGCTGAGATGGAACACGCGTCATCTGACGAAGCGTGGTGGTATTGTGACTGGGGATTTGGACTTGGTCCCTCCCGATTGATAGCTTACAGTGCATATAGACTGAGACTGAGCTTATACCTGTATAACTGGGCTAGTTGCCATGTTTGGGGCCTTGTGCCGATCTGTAGAATATTAGGGAAACCTGTGAAGCTAAATGACCCCTATATCATGTTGAACACATACTCTCAGCCGTATTCATAGTTGTATAGCATGACATGAACCAGTACTAGATGTGTACTCTAAGTGAGAATACCTAGATTGAATACCATGTTCTAGCTGAGTGGACCTGAGAGGCCGAGTCTATATTGACTGAGAGGGGTCGATGACCCATTGTGAGGTATTGATATATATATCAGATCGGGTTGCATGCCGCAGCAGTATATACATATACATATATTGGATCGGACTACACGCCATAGTAATATATATATACATATGGATCGGACTGCACACCGCAGTAATATATATGTGGATTGGACTGCACGCCGCAGTACCATAGCGCTTGGGCAGAATGAGCCCCTCCGTAGTCTGCACACACCCCCAGTGAGCGCATTATATATTATTGGATCGGGCTGCACGCTGCAGCAGTATATCAATTATATTGGATCGGGTTGCACACTGCAGCATATATATATATATATATATATATATATATATATATATATATATATATATATATATATATATATATATATATATATATATTGGATCGGGTTTGCACGCCGCAGCATTATATATACATATATATTGGTTCGGGCTGCACGCCGCAGCAGTATAAGTGAGGATCGAGCTGCACGCCGCAGCAGGACTAGAAGAGTGTTGGAATCAGTATGAGACGGTAGTGTACTTGAACCGGACTTATCATTATAGAGATGACTTACCTGTACGGTTATTCTTAGAATTGGTTAGTGATAATACAGGTGTTCTTACCTTCTGTTATTATTTATTATTTCTACTCACCGAGTTGAAAGATACTCACCCCACTCCCTGCACTTCATGTGCAGATACAGGTGTCTGAGAGGGCAGTTGAGCTATACGCAGCTGCTATTCTACTGCTATTTGAGGAGACAACGAGGTAGTTGCCGGCGTCCGTAGGACCCGATCTCTCTCTTTTCTTCCTTTTATGTCTTTTGTTACTCTATCTAGACTTGGATTGTATAGGGTGTTTTCCTTCTGTTAGAGGCTCGGACTTGTGACACCGGATTCGTTGGGCTGTATTTCATGTATTTTGTTTCCGCATTTGTTGTTTCTATTATGAAAACATGCTATTAACTCTAATGGATCAACATTTAATTAATAATTAGCTGGTTATGTGGAAAACATGGTCGGGCTTGCCTAGCATGGTGTTGGGCGCCATCACGACCGGGGTTTGGGTCGTGACACTCTCCTAAGTCACAAATGATCCCCTGAAGCTAACAAAACCATCGTAATTCGATTTCGAGTCCTCTAACTCACAAGTCAACTTCAGGATGACTTTTCTAAAACAAGCTTCATTCTAATAGGCTATATGCATTATCTTCAACTAGATTCAACCCAAATTCACCCGATAGACTCTAATACAGATATAGAAACATGAAATATCATAATATGGGGGAAACGAGGCAGTAACTCTCATGACGACGGGCCGGGTCATCACATTCTCCCCAACTTAAGCAAACGCCCATCCTTGAGCGGACTCAAAGTTGTACTAGAAACAACCCAAATAGCTGAATGACCTTGCAAAGCATATACTCGGGGTGATACCACGTCACCCTATCTATCATAAGCACGATAACACAATATAGCTGGAATTTCACAGTCCATCTGAACCATAGACCACATTACGCTTCCCGAACTTCCCAAATATATATATATATATATATATATATATATATATGATAAAAAAATTGAAACACGGGGGGAGGGGGCTGGTTTTGGGTAGTTAACAACGGGGCTGGACTAGATGACTGGGCTACGTCGGAGCTCCGACGTGAAGAAGAAATAACAGTAGTAGCTGTTTTGCTGGAGGACTGGTCAGCGTCGGGGTCATTTGGACGCTGAAAATGGATTGTTTGGTGTTGGTAGCTTGCTGGAGCTTGGCTGGTCATTCATGGCTGGTTGTTCATGGTGGGGAAGGGCTGGTCGGTTGGTTGGCTGACAGTAGGGTGGTCGACGGAGAAGGCAGCCATGGTTATGGTGAACGATGAAAAGGGAGAGCTATTTGGTGGTCGTGAGCTTGGGCGTGAGGCTGTATCGTGGCGAGCTGGTGGGGGAAAGGGGTGGCTGGTTGTGAGGAAGAAGGGAGGAGGTGAGGGGAAGAAGAGAGGAAGAGAATGGGGGGCGGGTAGTGTTTTAGGTTTGTTTTAGGTTTTTCTTTTAATTTTAGTTAGTGTATAGTAAAATAACAAAGTGGTGTTTTTGATCAGGTGGGGTGGTTGGGCTTGGGTCAAGTGGTATTTGGGTTGGGTAAAATAGGCTTGGGCTTGGGGTTGATTCAAAAACTTGGCCCAATTCCTTTTTTTTATTCTTCTATTTTTGCTCTTTTTCTATTACTAATTAATAAAATGCTAAGATTAAATTATAAAAATATTATTTTAAAATACTATTTAACTCCTAATAATAATTATCACATAAAATATAAACATCAATTAAAATAAAATCGCGCAATTTGGACATTAAATGCTAAAAATGCAAAAAAATACATATTTCTTGTTATTTTTTTTTTATTCTCGTAAAACAAACTTAATTATTCTTAATTGTAAACTTGAATTTTATATACAAATGCAACATATTTTTGTATATTTTATTTATTTAAACAAATAAATATGCACAGATAAATACAAATAATACAAGAAAAAATAACACAAAATTCACAACAATTGCAAGCAAACTAAAATTATTTTATTTTTAATCTTTGGGAGTTTTTTCTTATAGGGAAAATCACGTTCTCACACTCGGCTACACGAAACGCATCCAAAAAATTTTCCCAATACCGGAACTGAATAAATGGTAGAAACCTCTGCACTGACATCCTCCACGAAGGCCCAATTAATAAAGAAATACTTGTCAGCCGTCCGCAGGTCCTTGGGATACAAAACTACCCTGTTAGAACATAATCCAACGCACCTTGCCATGCAACCTATGGCATTTTCCGACATAGTCTATATCACATTTGTCTAGACAAACTGACATTGGAACACCCAGTCTACAATCTAATATCATAACCCAATTTTAACATATCTGGCAAAGAAAGATCCACTAGGGCTTCCAATTCCCAATAACCGTTAAACGGTGCCGATACACACAATATACAACCACTACATAGGTGGATTACGAGAACTTATAGTCTCCAATATATATATACCATATGAATCATTATGCTTAATTCCACACTCCACCGTATGAATACATAACACACAACGAGCATCCATTCATACCACGAAACCATTCAGAAACTTCCCTATGCCATCAATAACTCAATCATCACAATCGATCCAACAAGAGAATACTGCAATACCACCGGATATTACCAATTTACATTACCTTGCCCTTTTGAACATACACCACACCAAATCACTAGAATAATAGTACCATTTTCCTTAATCACCTGAAAGATTGATTCTCAAATTATCTGCAGCTGCCCGCGCTGCTCAAGAATTTTAATGACTTCCCATATATTATGAACTGATCTAAAAATCTTGAACATGCCATTATCAACTTTCCATAACACATCGCATATACCATACAACACTAAGATAACATGGAAACTTCTATGCCTCTCCTACGCCGCAAACATCGACGCACTCAACTAGTCAAGGACTTTCATGATCCCATATAGAAGAAAATCATTACACATTCCAAGCTTCGCATACCAACAGAAAATATACTCATGTTCAGACCACAGTAAAACACATCACGAACTCTTCCTCCCAATTCCATTGCACAAACTAAACTGCCAGGACTGAGTCCTTCTACCCACATCGAGCTACGCAACTGCCAGCACTCAAGTGCTTTGTTGCACAATACCTGCAAGACTCATTACTTCGAACACATACCAGGAATTAATCGTATCCTTATCATACTGTTTCGGTTTATTATCAAAAAGTTCCATTTACCCAATTTCCTTTCTGCTTCATCTTTAATTTAATCTTATCATTTAATGTAGCACCACAATACCTCAACTCAGGTTACCATATGAAACTCATACATAAGATCACACGGTCTAAGACCCATAGGCCGCTGAATACTCTTCCAAATGTTTCCCAGAAGTACCACATTCTATGATACTTTATTTTGAAGAACTTCCTGCGATTCTAAATTCGTTGTCATTACCTTCCAATACGGATACATAGAATCCCATCATTAACATAACATATCACAAGTCTTGATATCTTCTAATGAAACCACAGTCTTTAGCCACACACATAATCTTAAGACACCTGATAGTTACAAGCAAAATCTTGATCACCCCAAAACCATTCTCGGGTGTCATTCACCATTATTCAGCTGTAATTCAACCGTCTTATTGAACAGAACCACTCGTGCCGTGTTAGAACTCTAACGCCGCAGAACATGATTTCAAACAGATACAAATAGCTATCTTTCCTTTCTATACATTGAGCATTCTTTATCAACAGCGACTCAAAACAAACTAATATGTCTTCACATCTACGATGCGTCATACGACCTTTATAAAAAAAATTCCTTCACACTCACCATTCTCGGCTCAATTTCCACGACCAGAACTGATTCTCCAACATACTTGAGACAGAACCAACATAGCACACGACTGTGCAATCAGTTAATCACTAACAACCTTCCCAACTTGGCTCGAAGCCATATATCAAGGCACTTTTAACCACTCACAGTATTCTTACCCAAGTGATGCCACAATGTTATAGTGAGATTAAACTCAAATCATTTACAAGCTTTGGCGGAAACTTGAATAATCAGAAGTCTTAACTCTTCTACAATTCTTGCATTCATTCACACACAACAGTTGAGCCCACTCTTTAGGTGATAGAAAACTATTCTAAGTCCCAAATTTAGCAAATATTTCGACAGCGTTTCCTGTGTAATTTGAGCCTATCCACCTGCTAGAGAATCACCAAAACCATCCTAACAACACATCCACAACTCAACAAGACATCACAATGTATAACAACAACATCAATCTCATTGCTACACGAACTATATTATCAAAATTGGTACATGAACATGTGCTGCACCTGCTCGAATCATAACATATATCAATACCTTTCACCATAATACACATAGCCCAGCCAATTCGGTCTTCCAGAGACTGAACTCATACTACCACACATAATGCACTTTACCTTTCCACTAAGAGACATGCACATATTCGCTACGCCCATAGTTAGGGGATACATAACAGATCACAATAAGAATCGAACACCTTACAACTCACCCATTATCAAGCTGCCATTTCCACAATTAGGGACAATACTAATCATATAAATTTCATAATACCAGCTTGCAAAATCGGCACCTTGGTGCTAAAGCCATAGACAAAGATCCGGCCTAAAGTCCTCCCGACTGGCCCAACATTAACTCACAAAGATTATATCTCGCCCCTCGATCGAGGAGTCACAAGCCATCAAGGCAAATATAATACCGAGCGCTCGAGTGCGCATAAAGTCGTGTGGAAGGAATTTCAAGAATATATCTCAAGCTGAATCAGGTACGCACGATAAGAATTCCAAGAATATGAAGTATTTGCTAAAAGGTCTGCAGCCTCCCGAGGATAAGTACAAACGTCTCCGTGCCGATCCACGAGACACTATTTACCGGCTCATGACTCATGAGGCCTAGTAACCTAGGCTTTGATACCAACTTTTCACAAACCCAAAACCTGATTGTGACGGTGCCCAGCATATTGCTAGGCCAGCCTGACCAATTACACACCACACCGAGATATCGGCTCACATTTTTGTTTTCAAAATCAATAATGACAAGATATAATGCGTAGTTTAACCAAGATAGTGAGAAATATCCCCCAATATCAACATAACACCTCCCAAGATCTAGGGGTCACGAGTCGAGAGCCTCTAATGAATAACATAATACCAACAATAGAGTATACATAATAAGTCTGAAACACGGTAGTGTCTAAACATGAGAAAGTAAGGGGAAGACGAGTCGATGCCAGACAACTACTTCGACGATCCCAAATGGAGCTCTGCACCAGCTCCAAGCTCAGCTAAGCTTCCGAGTACCTAAATCTGCATACATGGTGCAGGGAGTTGAGTGAGTACTTCAAATCAGTGGTAATAAAAGTAAATAATGTTGAGGGAAAGAAAACCACACAAAGCACTATCTTATGCTATAATCATACAAAATCATCTTTTAAACTGAAGTACACTTTCAGGGTATTCCTTTTTAACACAAATGAGTAAATAATTTAGAAATCTATTTTTAGCATCTCTTCCTTTCATTATAACAGATCAATACCTGGGTACAACCTCAAACAGTGCAAGTCTGCACTCAAATCATTCCCTTGGGCTCAACACTCCTTAAAGATTTCCACCAGGGTATCTGGTCAACAAGGTAGATAACATATGTACGCCAGTAATTGTATGAGTGCTAAATGTCATGTTACGTAGTACAAGTAACACCAATGTCTGTATGCAATGCAATGCATATGACGCTGTAGCGTACTGCCCGATCCATGCAAAGGCGCCCGCGCTCACTGTGGGGATTCAAACTCCGGAGGGGCTCCTACAACCCAAGCGCAATATCAATGTCACTCATGTTGCGGTGTGCAGCCCGATCTATGCATAGTCATGAATGCATATAAGCCCCTTGGGCAACAGTATCATAACAACTCGCAGCTAAAATGTCATCAAAGCGTTGTTTAAGTTCTCAAATCTTATAACATGTTGAGTAGCAAAATATCATTTTAAAACCTTAGACTGAGATTAAAATATGCGCATTATTACCAAAACAGTGATACAATCCCTGAAGGATTCAAATATTCAGCACGAAGCCCAAAACATGATAATCAGTCAAGTTCATGATAATTAATATCTTTATTAGGGTGTCAATTCAATTTCTAGTAATTAGGTAGTATTATTTATTAAGCGGAATGGATCAAGTCACAATCCCCAATGGTGCTCTACCCCACGTCCTTTATCCGGCGTGCAAGTCACCTCAATATAGCACTAGGATGTGCAAGTCTCGGGTTTACTAACCCTCCGGACATCATTTATAAATATTACCCACCTCGAACCGGCGAAAATCTAGCCCGCGATGCCTTAGCTCCTCAAACCGGCCTCCACGTGTGTTGAAACTAGCTAGAATAGGCTAATGGAACAATACCTAACCGAAAACAATCAAAATCTATGAAAAATCTCGATATTAGCAAAACCCGAGACCTGGGCCCGCTTCTCGAAAAATCATAAAACTCACATCTTCGGAATTCTCGTCTCGCCACGTGTCCATACATATAAAATTTATCAAAATCAGAGTTCATTTGCCCCTTCAAATCATCAATTTACTATTTTCTTAGGCTTCAAGCAAAAACCCCATTTTTACACCTTAATTCCTCCATTTTCAGAGATTAAATACATGTTTATCAATATAATGACATAATTTAGGTCCAAGAGTCCTTACCTGATAATACTCCGCGGATTCATCTTCAAAATCACCCAAAATCCCTCTTTGTTCGAAGCCCCAATTGATTTTACACTTTTGAAATTCAAATACACTCACTTCATTAAACCCTCAAGCATTTTCACTTCCGCGGTGAACTGACCGCACCTGCGGTATCGCTTTCGCGCCAAATGGACCGCTTCTACGGTCTTTCACTTAAACTCCAAAACCGCTTCTGTGGTTATGACTCCGCTTCTACGGGCTCACTTTTGTGAGAAATTATCTGCTTCTGCGGAACCAAGCCACTATTTACTAGACCGCTCCTGCGGAACAAGCCCCCTTATGCGGAATTTCCCCTAGGCCACAAGGGCTGCTTGAGCGATGACATGGCCGCATCTGCAGGACCGCTTAAGCGGCTCATCCACCGCAGATGCGGAAACAACTGAGCACTACACTTCAAATGTGCTATAACACTTCGAATTGCCCGATTCACCATCTGAACCCATACTGAGGCCCCCGGAAACTTAACCAAACATGCCAACAAATTCCATAACCCAATATGAACTTGTTCCACTAATAAAAATACATTCTTAAACACAAAAATCTTCAAATCAAGGCGGATTCAAGCCTACGTTTTAACTATAACTTTCGAAACCAACATTCAATTAAAAACCCGACCAAACGATGTCCGAATGACCTAAAAATTTGTAAACATATCCAAAATCACCTAACAAAGCTACTACAATGTCATAATTCCATTCCGACTCCTGGATCAAAATCTCACCTATCGACCGGAATTCGCCAAAATTCCAACTTCACCAATTCAAGCCTATTTTTACATCGGACCTCCAAATTCAATTTCGATCGCTCTCCTAAGTCACAAATGATCCCCCGAAGCTAACCAAACCATCAGAATTCGATTCCGAGTCCTCTAACTCACACGTCAACTTCAGGTTGACTTTTCTAAAACAAGCTTCATTCTAAGAGGCTATATGCGTTATCTTCAACCAGATTCAACCCAAATTCACTCGATAGACTATAATACAGTTATAGAAATATGAAATATCATAGTAAGTGGGAAATAGGACGGTAACTCTCGTGACGACGGGTCGCGTCGTCACAAACTTGTTAATGGGTAAATTTACGAATAATTAAATTGTAAAATTCTTAATCGTCTTGGCTAAAAAATACACATTCCTATTTTTGCTTAGTTGTGAAAATCGAAAAAGAATGAAATTGAAAGCATGGTGATGTCAGTTATGGTGGACAAGGTGAAGAAGATATGAATATAATTGTAATTTTATGTGCTATCTTTTTATTGTTAATCAATGATATGTGTCACGCCTTTATTGGTGCGTGAGAATACACATACTTTAAAAATCCCGTGAAGAAAAAAGTAGTGTATCTTAGACACACTCGATAAAGTTTGGGTGTACAAAAAGTTGCCCGTGGTGAAGAGGTGTGCAACAGGGATTTGGATGCAAGGTTTTATTAGTTAATTATATCTTCACATGTCATGATTCTTTTTCACTGGTCAATTACGTGGAAACTTATTTTTAAAATGCGTGGCGATGAGACTCGAAAGTTGAACGTATGAGCTCTTCTTTATCTGATAAGTTTTTAAATAATAAGTTGGTCACTAAATTAAGAGCCTGTTTGGATAGGCTTAAAAGCCGGTCAAACTGGCTTTTAAGCCCCTTTTAAGTGATGGAGGAGTTTTGCAACTAAAAAAATAGCTTAAAAAGTTAAAATCTACTTGAAAAAAAGCCAAAACCAAGAAGTTGGGTAAACCCAATTTTTTTTATATGGACTTAAAAGCCATAGTACTTTGACTAAAGATTTTACTTTCTTATCCATTATAAGCTTTCGTTATACCCAAATTACCCTCAGTCAAATAAAAATCTAAAACTTCCTATTTCTCTATCTTTTTTGCACTTTAGAACACATCAGTCCACCTTCTTTCCTTTTCCTCTTCCTTTTCGTTTCATCTTCATTTTTCTGCATTTTTGGTAAGTACTGTTCATGCTAAAATCCATTCGAAATCTCAAAGTTAACTCAAAAAACAAAGAGAAAGCTTTGAAAAAGAAAGAGCAAGATCTGTAAATTTTAAAAGAGATATGCAAAAAGAAAAAAGAAAAATAGAACATAGCAAATCCTTTGAACTTGACAACAACGTTGTCACTAGTTGTTGCTAGATTCTCTGAAGAATTTGAGTTTTTAGCTTTTGAGGTTGGCCACCAATCAAGCCTAATACTGAATAAAAATAATTAATTAAATTAAAATATAAATTATTTTTTATTTGAATTAACTCATAATTAAGGTTATTTCTGGCTTTTAACAGAAAAAAATACTTGCTAACACTTATTTACCAAACACTTCAACAACTTTTTTTTTTAAGTTTCAACACTTTTATCCAAACATGTAATTACTTATTTATAAAACAAGTTCCAACACTTATAAAAAAATATTTTTAAGCACTTAACTTAAAAGTCATTTTTAAGTCAATCCAAACGGGCTCTAATATAAAACCTAAACTAGCTCGAACGCGAAAAAAGAAAACGAAAATCTTAAAATCATGAGAAGTCAATGCAAATAAATTTGTTGGACTAATTCCTTTGACCAAGAAAGAATAACGCGCTATATATTATTTTGACTGTGTCGCCAAGAAAACAAACTAAAATATTTACAAGTTGTACCTAATACCTAAACTTGCTAAAAATGAAAGAAAATTCAATAAGTGAGCTGAGGTTCATATTCCCTTAAATAGCACCTTTATATATATTCATAGTTCTCACTTAATTCCATACATCACAATTTGAAACAATTATGAAGTCAAATATAATTTCATTTCTATTGATATGTTTGTTCATCTCCAGCCATTGTGTGCAAGCTGCAATATTATTCGTACAAGGAGTTGCTAGAGAATCAAGAGATAAAGTAACACTACCATCACCAGAAAGAAATAACAATCTTTTTATGTTTGCCCCTCCTAATCCTAGGCCACAGCATCTGCCGCCGTCGCGGCCACCACCACCAGCTGGAGAAGCAGCACCACCACCTCCACCAGAACCAGCGAGTCTATAAACACCATGTTCACCATCACAGTTAAATATGTTGCCAGAAGCTGAGCCTGCATAATGGGTGCGGGTTCGACCGAATTCAATTTTTGCTTAAATATTGTTTTTCTATTTGAAAATTCATTACATATAGGGTGTGTTTAGTATGAAGGAAAATGTTTTCCATGAAAATATTTTTCTAGAAAATGAGTAGTTTTATCACTTATTTTCTCTTGTTTGGTTGGTTGGTAAGTAGAAAATATTTTCCGGAAAATATTTTCTATTATTTGGTTAGAGAGTAGAAAATAGTAAAAACAGAAATTGGAAATTGCAAAAAACAAAAATTTCAGGCAAACAAAATATTGTTTTTGCGGAGGGCGGTGGTAGGGGTGGGGTGGGGGTTATAAAAAAACAAAAATTTGAAATTGCAAAAAGAAAAAAAAAATTGAGGTAAAAAATATTTTTTTGCGGGGGCGGTGGTAGGGGGTGGGGGTTGGGTGGTGCAAAAAAATAAAAAACAAAAATATAAAATTGTAAAATTGTAAAAAAAATTGAGGTAAAAAATATTTTTTTGCGGGGAGGGAAGTAGGGGGTGGGGGTGGAGGCTGGGTGGTGCAGAAAAATAAAAAATAGAAATTTAAAATTGCAAAAAAAAATTAAGGTAAAAAAAATATTTTTATGCGGGGGGAGGGGGTGGTAGAGGGGTGGGGTGGGCGTGGGAGCTGGGTGGTGCAGAAAAATGAAAAAACATAAATTTAAAATTGCAAAAAAAAAAAAAATGAAGCTAAATTTTTTTTTGTGCGGGGAGGAGGTAGAGGGGTGGGGTGGGGGTGGAGTTGCGTGGTGCAGAAAAATAAAAAACAGAAATTTGAAATTGCAAAAAACAAATTTAAGGTAAAAAAATATTTTTTTGCGGGGGAAGGGTGGGGGTGGTAGGTGGGGCTGGGGCTGGGGCTGGGTGGTGCAGAAAAATGGAAAAATAGAAATTTAAAATTGCAAAAAAAAAATTAAGGTGAACAAATATTTTTTTTGTGGGGGGTCGTAGTAGGGTGGATGGAAAAACTAAAATTTAAAAAAAAAACTTATTTTTGGAGAGGGGGTAGGGTCGGTTGGTGAGGGAGAGAAAGGTTGAGAAGGAGTTTTGGAAAATGTTTTCCTTCTTTTGATAAGGAAAACATTTTCCTCCAATTGGAGGAAAATGAATTGATAAGGAAAATATTTTCCAAAACATTTAAGCCAACCAAACATGAGAAAATTGAAAAACATTTTCCAGAAAATATTTTCCTTCATACCAAACACACCCATAAAGTATATAATTGCCATTTCAGTCACTAAAATAAGATACGGGTTTTGTGACAAATTTTAGAACCGATAAATTTTAAATTCTGACTCTACTTTATAGGCGGCAACTACGTCCAAATAATATAGAAGGAAAAAGTAGCTTGTTTTCTGATCGATTTTGCTAAGGAGGTTAGACAATAACATAGTTTCTCTCCCACATGTTCTACTATTTTTTTTTATTTTTTATTTTTTGTTTTGAGAGTGCTTAGATTTGGTTTTGGGAGAATAGATTTAAGGTTAATAATGTTGTGATAATTTATTTATTTTTAGTAATTATTTATATTTTATATCATCACAAATTAATTATAGGCTTCCTCCGGAATCAACAGATTGGACAAGGAGCTCCCAAACTTGCTGTATGCTATCTCTAACAACTTTGCTCTAGCTTCTAAGGGTAAAATAAACCTTTCATATATCTATTCAATTTACTAATTTTACGAGCTCTCACATGGATTTCTCTTTATCACTTGCTTAACTATTTGGTCTACTAATCTGCTGCTTTCTTTGTATATCCTTCCATTCCTTTCCTGCCATACATGATACACACCACAAGGTAGTGTCATTCTGTATATCTCCTGGTAAGCAATCTTCCCTGTGGTATTTTCTATAGCCCATTGTATTTCATGCTTCTAGTTCCATACTTCTTTCTATATGCCTTGCCAAGTTAGGAGCTTTGACCATACTTGTTGAGCATACATGCATTCTTCCATTAATTGCATATAAAGCATGTTAAGAGTATATTTTAGTCTATTAATCTCTTATATTACAAAAGTGTTAACGGCTTACATTTATATTATTTAGATCATAAATATAAAAGATATTTTTAATTTTTACCAATATTGACCTGAAAGAGATTGGTCGCTAATTGCCCAGAAATAACATTAGTGACCAAAGTTGGTTGCTAAATTTAAATCAGATATATTTTGGATGTTATATAATATTTAAAATAATAATATAATTATTAAACATTACAACAGGTCCCAGGTTAGCGACCAAAGTTGGTCTCAAAATGAAAAGCGACCAACGTTGGTCGCTAATTTAGAATTACATCTACTTATATTTAATATATTTTTAAAATAATAATATAATTATTAAAATTTTATAACTGAATCCCAGTTTGCTATAAAAGTTGGTCTCTATCTGCTTCCCCTTTAGCAAGCGGCCAACTTTAGTCGCTAATTTTAAATTATATTTATTTATATTTTATAATTTTTTATATTTAAAATATAAATAATAAAATTTATTAAGTGGGTCCCACTTTGGCGACCAATATTAGTCGCTAATTTAAGTATTTGTTTTGACCAAGCATTAACCTTGGTCGCTAGTTTACTTAGAATAGTTATTTAGTTATTTTCTACATCTTGACGACCAACGTTGGTCGCCTTTTCTGACAGACCAACGTTGGTCTCCATGTTTTGGTCATTTTTTTTCGAAATTAGTGTACTATACATATATCCAGCATTCACATAATTTTATTACCTGGAAAGTGACACTATTAACAACTTAATTATCAGTTGTAGCTTGTGCATTATTCATACAAAATATTTGAAATTGATTAGTCAATAGCAAGTATCAAGTAGATCATGGATACTCGAAAATGTCACTTCTAGTAATCATACCAATCGCTATTTCCTTTCAAGTTATACGATCATAAATTATGAAGTATACTTTCTCAATAGCTGAATTGTTTTTCAAATTTTAAAGAAGTAATTAATCAACCTAGATAATAATGGGAGTATTTCTTATTTGTTTTAAGATGATTTATGCTTCTAATCAGTATGACCAAAATATAATTTTTTTTTTCTTTATCACGGTAATAAGTAGCACTCCCAGTACGTTAAATATTTGATAGTTTCTAACAAGAAATGTGTATTGCTTTACTCACCTGATGTAGAAGGCAAAAATGTGCACGTCATAACGACACACGTCAACTGTCAGTGTAGAGTTAAATTAGAAAAATCAAACCTAGAGCTTAGAAAAGTTTAATGACTCGTGGTGATAACGTGCTAAGAACTAAGTTCAAAGTAAAAATATAAAACAAGAAAATAGACAAGAACGTAAGGAGAAATAGAAGATAGATTCTTAGTTTTTCCATGTATCCAAGTGTGTACAATATCAATTCCCATCCTTTATATATTGTATTACATAGAAGTATATAAAAGAATATCATAAATATGATATTAAATATTTAAAATAATTATAGAAGACAATTATTAGAAGGTTATATAGGTATGAGAGTTACTAAATATTAGAATGGTAGAAGTTTTAGAGATAATAAAAAAGAGTAATGCTATTACTCTTTTATAAGTTATGGACATCAGCAATTAGTTATTTATTTATAACATAACCAACATTTTTGGGACCAGCTAGTCCCATCACTTTCCTGAATAATCAAATGCTTTTGGTCCCGTGGCATTTATAGTAACACGGTTTTACTATTATAAAATTATTATTAGACAGAAAAGTTTTTATCATGACAAGTATTATTCCCTCCTATTCAAAATAAGTAATTTTTTTGAGTGTTGTCATATATATTAAGAAATTCATCTTTTAGCATTAATTATTAATGAATTTGACCATATTAACCTTTACTATCTTACATAAACACTCCTAACATATATTTTAACATTATTTACTCCATGGACAATGTAGAAAACAATAATTAATTCATTCTTGAAATCTGGAAAAATTACTTATTTCAGACCACAAGTAAAAAACCAAAAAATACTGGGAGGGAGTACTTTTTTGTCAATGTATACAGATGCTTTCGAAAAAATGGGATTTTCAAAGTTTCTAAGGGATCCATAAAAAATAAGTTAAGAAAAAGAGAGAGAGAGTAAGAAAATTAAATGCTGAGGGCGATGAAAATTAAAACTACTTGCAGTCCAAGAGAAACACAATATTTTTTATATGATTAAAACGTTTGATGGTGGTAGGGCACCAGTGACTGGCTGAAAGAAATGCATCGATCATAATTTGATAATTTCCAGGCCAGAGTTTCAATGAGCTTAGTAGATCCATTCGTGTTGGGAAACAAAACGTGTTGTTTAATTATACTGTATATACCACTCAGTTTGTTTTTCTTGTTCGAACTTCAAAGACATTTAATATATAAAAACAAAAGAAAGCATGAATCAAAATACATACCACTTAATACAAAATTCTCTCATATAATCCTAAATCTATTCTTCCAAAACCAATTTAAGCGCTCAAAATAAAAAGATGTTAAAAAGATCCCAAATCAGAGGCATACGCAGAAATTTTTGTAAACGGTATCGAAATTTATAAAAGCGTTAAATTTGCAAAAGAAGAATGTGCTAATTGAGTTAAGAACCTCTGACCTCTTAGAGAGGTATCAAGCACATTATCGATACGACAAGTCACAGTTTATGTTAAAGTGGTGTCACATTTTTCTACTTATCTGTTTTCGTACAGTATTAATACATATATTTAATAAAATTATCCGACGAAGCGATGTCGTGTGACACCGCTTCCGTAACCATAAATCCGCCCCTGCCCCAAATAATAAAAAGAAATACTAACAAAAAAAACAACGTTTCTTAGTCCAAACGAACTACAGTAACCACACCAAACTCGAGAGGTTTAGCCGGACCCGTATGGATTTATTAAAATCAGGAAAAAGTAGTACATGTGGGAATGGATCGTCATGTTGACTAACCTCTTACTTTGCAAAATCAGAAAACCAACTTGTCTCTCAAGCTCGAATTTGGACAAAATTTACGTGGTTCAGTCAATACAATTTATGAATCCTCTCATAGCCCGAGGAGAATGTAATGATATAGGTACGGGTTTGACTAAATTCATAATTTTTCATGTAAAATATAAATTTATGGGTAAAAATTTACTATAATGTAGAATTGAACCTCATACCCTTAAGATTATATTTAGTTTCAAGCTAAAAACCTATTCATAGAGTTTAAATTTTAGATTTGCATCTCTCTTAGCTGCAGCATATACTTCACAACTAGCTTGCTGGTGATGGTGGAGGTGGTGGTGACGGTGAAAATGATGATGGTCCTTGTGATAGTGGAGGTGGTGGTGCTAGTGCTGGTGGAAGCGGTGGTGTACCTCGTGGTGGTGCTGCTGCTGCTGGTGGTGACGATGAAAATTGTGGTGCTGGTGGAGGAGGTGGTTCCAGTGCTGGTGTAGGAGGTGGTGGTGGTGCTGGTGCTGGTGGCACATAACGCTTCCAACGATTTCCCATATTAGGCTTTGGTGGCGGCGGTGTTAGCATACCTCTGACCTTATTCCTGTCTAAACCTTTTAGCTCTGCGGCGAACTTGACTTGCGAAACCATGACTAATTCATGGATGAGTAAAGATAGGAGCAGACATGAAAATATATCTAGCCTCATTATTGTTTCAAATTCTAGAGATGAAGCTAAAGAATACTATGAGAACTAAGTGAGAGTTACATATTATTTGTATCTGAAGAGAAGAAAAGGATTAAAAAATCCTAAAACAGTTAGATCATGTTTGGAAAGCCATATTTAGATATAATTGAATATAATTATACAATTTGGCATATTTATTTGAGCAAGTAATTACTTGGTTAGCATGAAATTGAGTGTAATTGTAAGGGTGTAATTACTCTCTCAAATTCTCAAGGAGAAGATGAAAATTGGTGGTAATTACACTGTGTAATTACAAGTTTGCTCTTAGTTTCTTTCCTCTTTTTATTTTAATTTATTTTTTTATAACTTTTTATTTCTATTCTTTATGTTTTTTAATTTTACTTTTACTTTTTAATTCTTTTTTAAATTTTAAAACAAATTTTTTTGTACATTATTTATCTTTTATTTCTCTATCTTTACCTCTTGTAATTCTATGTAATTGCTTATTTGTTTTCTCCTTATTCTATTTCTGAAACTGCATATCCTAATATTAGAAATAATGGGTCATTAATAAACTTGGCATATAATGAGTGATGCACTTAAAGTAATTTTTTTTTTGTTGAATGTGGTTATAAATTTACCATGTTCCCTAATCTTAAGTTGCATTGGAACTTACTATTATTATTTGGAATTTGACATATGTAAAACTTTATTTTTGAATATTAAAATTGCGTTATATTCATTGTTCCAATTTACTTGTTTTAGTAATGTGGCTCATTTTCCATGTTGTTCGTTTTTTAGTTAGAATTGATAGATTAGTTTTGTGAAATATTTGATTATTGTTATATAAATATTGATTTATTTTATCAAACATGAATTCCATGATGTTCTTACAAATCGGATAGTTTTAGTTTTTGTAAGTATCTAACTAAATATTATTAATTTTAAAAATATACTATATAAATTATTAATATAATATTAGTTATCAATATATAATTACTAATTAGTGTATATATATGAAAAATATACATCTTAAATACCAAATATAATATTATTTATACTTATAAAAATTTATATGCATATATTTATTATACTAGTTTTTAAGTTTTGATAATTACTTAATTTAAAATTTATTCTAACTGTGTAATTACACTTGTGCAACCAAACAGTAAACTTGTAATTATACTATAATTACACTATGTCAAACAAACATGTCATCGTAATTACACAACTGTGTAATTACTACCATAGTAATTATACCAATTTGAATTACAGGGTGGCTTTTCAAACTTACACTTAAAATTAAAAGAGAGGACCTAGAAAGTCGGTGGTGGATCTATAACTTAAATTATATGAGTTCAACTTTAAAGTTTTTAACCTTGAACCGATTATATTTTTAAAATTGCATGTGACGACCCAAAGGGTCATCACCTGTTTTCCTCATATGTTCCGTGCTTTCGAGGCCTTGAAAATCTTATTTTATATTACGTCGATTTACGTGCGCAGTCCGGACACGTAGCCGAAAATTTTTTGTGTTAGAATATGTGAATTCTATGAAACATTTGAAGAATTTTGATATTAATATTGATATAATTGACTTTGGTCAATATTTTTGGTAAACAGACCCGGACCCGAGTTCGGACGGTCCCGGAAGGTCCATAGAAAAATATGGACTCGGACATGTGCCCGGAGTCAAATTCCGAGGCCTAGAGCCCGTGATATAAATTTTTCTGTTAAATTATTTTTCTGAAATTATCAAGGAAAATAAAAATGAAAATTGATTAAAAGACCATGGTATCAGGCTCGTATTTTAGTTCCAACGCCCGGTACAAGTCTTATATATTGTTTAAGCACTTCCTGCAAAGTTTGACAGAAATTAAACGTCGATTGACATGTTTTGAACTATGAGTTCCAAGTTTGGAAGTTTATGAAGTTTAAAAGAAGAAATCATGAATTTGAGGCTTAATCTATGAAAACGATGTTATATTGGCAATTTGATCGTAGTTTTTGAGGTTGTGTGCATGTTTGGTTTAGAGCCCCGAGGGCTCGACATAAAATAGGATAGCGTGAGAGCAATTTTTGAAATAAACCACAACAGGTATTTTTCCCCAGCTGATATCTTCGCAAATGCGAAGAATCAATCGCAAATGCGAAGCTGGGCGGCCTGGGCAGGGATCGCAAATGCAATCACAAGTTTCGCAAATGCGAACAGTCCCAATTTATCCTAAGTTCGCATATGCGAACTCCCCATCGCAAAAGCGAACAACCCCAGGATTAGCCTAAGTTCCCAAATGCGAACAACCCCATCGCAAAAGCGAAGCTTAGGCTGTTTGAACACTTGTCGCAAATGCGACAAAGACCTCGCAAATGCGAAGTCTGAAGCCTGGACTATTACGTTCGTAATTACGAACAAAAGTTCGCAATTCCCATATCCGCACCTATGCAATTTTATACTTAAATGATTTTAGACTCTCTTTTAACCATTCTTTCAAAACCCAAAACCCAAGAGACGATTTTTCAAGAGCAATATCACTCCAAATCACTTGTAAGTCGATTTTCACTCAATTCTTTCAATTCTTAACATCATTAAACATGTTTTCCATATAAAATCAAAGATTTTCATGGTTGAAATTGATGTTTTTGGGTAGAACCTAGATTTTTCATAAATTCGGGAGTTGGACCTCGATTTGAGGTCCGATTTAAAAACAAATCATATATTTGAACTCGTGAGGGAATGGGTAACCGGATTTTGGTCCGAACCCCAAGTTTCGACCACATGGGCCCGGGGCATTTTGGGAAATTTTGAGTAAAACTTTGGGAAAACCATTTTTATGCATTCAAACCAATTCATATAGTGTTTATTAAAGTAATTGAACCAATTGTGATTAGATTCGAGCGAGTTGGAGGTTGAGTTACGAGGTAAAGCAATAGTTGAAGGTTAAGTGGTCTTCAAGGCTTTGAGGTAAGTGTTTGATCTATCCTAGCTTGAGGGAATAGGAGAGAGTATAATATCTTGCTAATTGCTAAATGATCGAGTGCAGTGTATAGGCGTGGTGACGAGCATCTATACACTAGCGTCAAGCATGACCATAAGTCGTTCTTGGTACATGTTGTGAACCAATTGTGGAATTCTCATATGTTATATTAGCGGAAGTAGCACGATTGTTGATATTTTGACCATCGAGATTTCGAGGTAGCCTTGCAGGCGTCCACAGGACCCGTTGTCTCCTTTATCTTTAATTTTGTTCGAGATAAACAATTTATATTTCTTTTAGACGGTTATGTGTGTTATTTTTAGAAGTTCATGAATATTGTGACACCAGTTCTTGGGTAGTGTATCGTGTTTGGGTTTCTGCATCGTATCTAGTAAAATTTGCTAAGTCTTCCGCTAAATTTATTTGTTCTGCTGTAATTGCATAATTTTATTTAAAGTTTTAAAAAGAGGGTTGTAGCTAATGGAAATGTAAGTAAGAATTGGCTTGCCTAGCTTCCACTAGTAGGCGCCATCATAATTCCCGATGGTGAAAAATTCAGTTCGTGACATTGGCCTAGCTGGCAAACCATAAAATCGGGGATCAGCACCACCTCCCTGAACTATGTCTCTGGGACGATCATCCACAGCCTGACCCCTACCTCTGGCGGGACGGCCTCAACTTCTACGGTCTCGGCCTCTACCTCTACGATCCCTACCCCTGACCCTGGCTGGCTGGGCAGGCTATGGGTTAGTTGGGGCCTGAATCAAGGGGCGAGAACCCTACTGCTAAGAACTGCCCGATGCTCGAGGGTAAAACCTGACAACATGAACGGGGTCACCACAACCATAACAATACCTTGGCTGCTGCGACTGTTGGTCCTGACGGCCCGAATGGACCTCCACGAATATTCTGAAGAGGCTGAGCACTATTGGGCTGCTGATCTGAATACTGCTCACGAAAACCACGTTCACCTGAAAAGGCCTGGAAGACTGACCCCTGCCTCCAGATGAGGCACCACTAAATCTGCCAGAATGACGAGGCCTCTTATCTAAAGCATGGCCACCTCCTCGAGTAAGGGCCATCACAACTCTGTGGGCCGCATTAGCCTCCTCTTGAAATGATATGTCACTACCAACTCCCATAGCCATCTGAAGTCAGATCGGCTGAATCAACCCATCAATGAACCTGCGGACCCTCTCCCGCTCTAAAGGGAGTATCACAACTGCATGCCGTTCCAAATCTACAAATCTAGTAACAGTCATGGAGCCCTACTGGAGGTGCTCAAACTGCCTCCGAAATGCATCCCACTGAGCGACGAGAAGAAACTTCTCCAAGAATAATTCTGCAAACTGATCCCAGATCAAAGCTGGGGACCCTGCTGGTCGAGATAAGCAGAAATCTCTCCACCAAGTCTTGGCGGATCCTGCAAGCCAGAAAGTGCAAAAATCAACCCCGTTGGATTCCACTATTCCCGTAGTCCTGAGAAACTTGTGGCAACTGAATAGGAAGTCTCAGGGATCCTCTGATGAAGCACCGCTGAAGGGGGGTGGTAAAAATCTTGGAGAACCGATCAAGTCTCCATAGAGCATCAAAAGTCATGGCCGCTCCATCTTCGACCTGAGCTGTAGTGCTTGTCTGAGCTACCACTGCAGGCTGAATCACTCGGGCCTGAGCCCGGGGAGCTACTGGTTCCATAGTACGCGCAACAGGAGTCTGAACCCCTCCTCTAGCCTGAGAAGTGGCTGGTGCAACTGGCAGCAAGCCTGCACTGATGACACTGTCCATAAAGCCTGCTATCCAGACCAGAGCATCCTGAGGATCTGGGGTAAACATAACCTCTCCTAGGACCTGAGTTGGGCCCGCTGTAGCTGCTGCGGCTGGAACCTCATCACCATTATCAATATGAGGCTCCACCTATGGAACTCCCACCTGGGGCTGAGCTCTGCCCCTACCACGGCCCCCAGCGCGACCTCAGCCTCTGCCCCTCGTGGGAGCTGCCTGAGGCTCGGACTGCTGATCAACGAATGAGAAAGCGTGTGTTCTCGCCATCTGCGAAAGAACATAGTAGCAATTTTAATCAGCATTTGAGGACACAAATTGCACGATAAGAAAGAACAAATGAGAGATTTTTCCTAACTTAATAGACTCTGGAGAACAAGTACAAACGTCTTCGTACCTACCCCTCAGACTCTACTAAGTTTGTTCGTGAGTTATGAGACCTATGTAACCTAGAGCTCTGATACCAACTTTTCACGATCCCGATGGTGGGAAATTCGGGTTGTGACACCAGATCGGCTCGATTAACTAATTTGAGCGACCAATAAGTTAGAACAATATCACATATATAAGATTGACTATTATATGCCTTATGAATTATCATTTTTACTAATTTGTTTATTTTTAGGTAAAATGCTCACTTAAGTTAACATTTTACTCCCTCCGTTCACTTTTAATTGTCCACTTTTAACTTTACACTCTCTTTAAAAAAATGAAGTAAATATTTTATAATTTTACCCATAATAATAATAATATCTTCAAAAGTCTTGAAAAATAATTGGAAAAATGAGTAGTTAATGATAAAGGATAAAAGGAAAAAAAGTTGTCTTTAGACAAACATAATTAAGTCTTGGCTGCAAAGTATCACACCGTTATTAAAAAGTCGGAAAAGGTCCAAATACCTCCTGGACTTTAGGATAAGGTCTATATATAACCCTCGTTAGAAGTTCGGTCCATATCCAACCTTGCAGTTACACTATTGGCCCGGATACCCCCCTTTGTTTTAAACAGAGCAAAATACCCCCTTGAACTTTATAATATGGTCTATATATAACCCCTCTGGATACCCCCTTTATTTTAAAATTTTGGCATATAAGGTCTATATCTTAAACTATTTGTCCAATTAAATAATTATTTAAAAATATTCTTTTAATTTTTCTTAAATTTATAAGTTCACATAAATTGAATACATGGAATACAATATTTTAGATTTTTTTAATGTACCTATGAGCAGACTGTACATTGAAAATGATCTAATTGTAAGAGGATGTTACATTATATATTCACTACAAGAATATTGACTTTCAACGACAAAATTTTAACGAAGGGACATGAATCCGGTCGTTAAAAGTGTATGTATAACGACCAAACTTTTTTTCGGTTGTTAAAGTCTAATTTTGCTGTTTATATTTACGAAGGGATAATTTCTGGTCGTTAAAATATACTATATGATAAGAAATATATAAAACTAAAAATAAAAAAAAACATAGGCGCTTTAATTTCCCTTGTTTTTTTACCCAATCCAAGTAGCCCACAAATTAAAACAAAAATAAACTTAGGCGCCAAATTTTCCCTTTTTTTTTACCCAATCCAAGCAGCCCACAACCCAAACTCTCGTGACCACCTCTCCCAAAACAGGACGTTCCCCTCTCTGTTTTATCAAAAACAGACGTGACCACCTCTCCCAAAACAGGACGTTCCCTTCTCTCTGTTTTATCAATTGAAAACAGACGTGACCACCTCTCCCAAAATAGGACAACGTCCCTTCTCTCTGTTTTATCAATTGAAAACAAGAAAAATTGCTGTTACAAGACTACACGCACATAATCAGATTTGAGCTATCAAACGTCTGCAAAGAATCACAAGTTGGCCTCTTCTCTACAACCTAGGGATTTATTCCTTCTTGTCAAGGTATATCTGTAAACTTCTATTCAACCTAAGTGTTTTCCTTATGTATGAATTAACTCTGTGTTTATCCAATATCAGATTTCTTCTTAGAATTACATATCTTTCAAATATATAATTACATCCAAATTTGAAGAGTATTGTTAATAAAAGTGTTTTTTTTGTTTGATTGAAACTAAATACTGCCATATATGATAGATGTCCACATTTTCAACCTTGATCCATGTATGCAGCTTCAGTCGCGTGAAATATGTGTGTTCAGTCTCTCGATTTTCAGTCTGTTTTTAACGTGAAATATGTGTGAAAAATTACTGTGTTCGGTCTCTCGATTTTCAGATTTTTGTAGCTCTTATTCTTAAGTATGGACATTGTTATGTGTGTATATATATATATATATATATATATATATATATATATATATATATATATATATATATATATTTTTTTTTTTTTAAATTTGTTTTAAAACGGTTCTATGCACCAGATTATGGCACCTGATAAGCAATGTATGGGACTTGTTCATGATCGACTAGATAATGCTTACATACTCAGGGTAGAGAAATTTTTGAATTATGCTTTTACAAATTGGAAGAAACGCGTGAAATACGTTGTCCATGCATCAAATGTTGTAATGCAATTTCAGGAACACATGAGCTGGTTAGATCACATTTAATAGTACATGGGATAATCCAATATTATACTTTTTGGTATCACCACGGGGAAAGGTTAGGTGAGGCACAGTCAGATTCTGAATTTGTAGATGATAATGACATTGAATATGGTGATGGTGAGAATGAAATACATGACATTTTAAGAGATCTTTACCCCAATTTTGATGGAGACAATATGAATAATTGTGACGACCCGGCCCGTCGTCACGAGAATTACCACCCCGTTATGTTGTAAATACATGTTTTATGATTTTATATCAGTGTTAGAGTCTATCGGGTGAGTTAGGAGTGATTGGGATTGGAAATGAGGCATATAGCCTTTGTGAAGGAAACTTGAATAAAGAAAGTCAAACCGAAGTTGACTATTTGGTTAGAGGGCTCGGAATCGGATTCTGATGATTTGGTTAGTTCCGGAAGGTGATTTGTGACTTAAGGGGAGCGATCGGAATTGAATTTGGAGGCCCGGTGTAGAAATAGGCTTGAATTGGCTAAGGTTGAATTTTGGCGAAATCCGAACGGTAGGTGAGATTTTGATCCGGGGTCGGAATGGAATTCCGACAGTTGCAGTAGCTCCGTTAGGTGATTTTGGATGTGCCTGCAAAATTTCAGGTCATTCGGACGTCGTTTGGTCGGGTTTTTGATTGATTGTGTAAATCGGAATGTTTTAAGGAATTTAGGCTTGAATTCGATACGAATTATGGGTTTTGATGTTGTTAGACGTGTTTTGAGGATTTGAGCAAGTTTGAATAAGGTATTAGAAGGTGTTGGTGTGTTTGGATGGGGTCCCGGGGGCCTCGGGGTGTTTTCGGATGGTTAAACGGAAGAAAATCATGGAAATTGCAGGTTGAAGAGTTCTGGTTCTGTCATTTTCGCCCCTGCGGAAAGCTGGGCGCGGAGGCGAGTCCGCAGGAGCGGACTGAGGAGCGCAGGAGCGCTTGGCACCGCAGAAGCGGACTCCTTTCCGCTGAAGCGGCATCGCTGGTGCGAGCCAGTGATCGCAGAAGCGGACGAGAAGAAAATGGGAAGGTCCGCAGAAGCGGATTCTTGACCGCCTGGGCGAGTCCGCAGGAGCGGACTCTGGAGCGCAGAAGCGGATGTTTTCGCAGAAGCGGACGTTTCATCGCAGAAGCGGACGCGCTTAAGCGGTCCTTTGCTCGCAGAAGCGGAATTGGTCGGCTAGGCCTGGAATCGCTGAATCGACCCTTTGGTCGCGGATACGGACTCGTAGGAGCGGAAATTTCTCCGCATAAGCGAAAATCGCTGTAAGTTAAGTGTATCGGAAGTTAGAAAAATTTCAGAACATTTCACACATTTGGGTCTCGGCTTTAGAGGCGATTTGGGAGATTTTGAAGAGAAACTCAAGGAAATCATCGGGTAATCAACTATGGACTTAAACTATGATTAGTATTGGTAATATTATGCAATTATATCATGAAAATGGAGGAATTTGGGGTAAATTATGGAGGATTTAGCCCTAGGCTTGAACTTTAGAAAATCAAGGTTTTGAATGGCCAAATGGAGTCCGAATTTGGTAAAATTGATATGCTTAGACTCGTATCGAGATGAGGATTCCGAATATGTAACTTTTGTAATTTTTCGACAAGCGTACCGAAAGTCGGGTTTTGACAACTTTGGGAATTTTGATGTAAATTGAGTTGTATTGATTGGGTGTAGTCCCATTGGCCTAATTTGTTGTATTTCTACCGTATTTGATCAGATTCTACGCGTGCGGAGCTTGATTCTCGTGGCAAGGGCATCGCTGACTAGTCGTCGAGCTGTATTGAGGTGAGTAATAGATGTGGGTGATGACCAGCGGGTTCGAAACCCCGTATACCACTTTGTGACGCTGTATAGCGGCGAGACACGTACTCTCTTGTGAGTGCGGGGTCGATTGTGATATGAGACTATATATTAGTCCGACCTGTTGATACTGTATTATTGGCTATTCTCGAGCCGTCGAACCTCCTTCTCGGATGGTTGCATATATATATATTGTGATAATGGCCACTCTTGAGCCGGGGAACCCCCTTCTTGGGCGGTTGAGTATACATGTGGGCCGTGAGCCAGTTATTGGATCCCGCGAGGATCGTTATCATTGTCTTATCATATAGACATGCTAGTTTACTACTAGTCCGCAGCTATTTTTGTTATTATGCAAATTCCAATCTCTGGAACTTGATATTACTGTTTTCCAACTGAAAAATGATAAAAGAGTTTTCAAAAACTATTTTTGAGCCTGCGAGGCTGTATCTGCATATTAGCTGACTAGTAGTGGATCGGGCCGCGCACCGCAGCCGAGATATATGTTGGATCGGACCGCACACCCGCAGAATATCTCTATGAGATGTGCTTGGGCCGTAGGAGCCCCTCCGAAGTCTGAACCCCCACAGTGAGCACGGTACCCAAATTGGATCGTGCTACGCGCCGTAGCGGTCATCTCATGCATTGCATTGCATTTAGCTACATCCGCTAGCCGTTATGCTATTTATTGGTATTTGTTGGTACAGGTACAGTGAAGATTGATTCTATGACAGGGTAGCCGATTATAGCTTTACATAGTGCTTTATTGCGGATTTCTTATCTGCGCTGTCTTACCCTTGTTTATTACCACTGAGTCTGGCAGTACTCATTTTACTCCCTGCACCTTGTGTGCAGATCCAGGTACCTCTCAGCAGTGATCCAGTAGCTGTGCGAGGCGACGTTTGTGGATATTCGAGGTAGCCGCAGAGTCCGCAGGACCCGATATTCCTTCTTACTGTCTTGATTTTGTATTGACTTTTCTTTCCACACTTGGTATCTTGTAAACCTTTATACACTCATGTTAGTAGAGGCTCATGACTCTTGACCCTTCGGTCTATGGGAGTTAGTATATTTTGGGACTTGGTTTCCCCGTTGTTGGTATAAGTATTATTATTGTTTCATATATTAATATGCTTAAATGGGCTAAAGAGAGCTTCTAGCTCCGTTGTTTATATTGATTGGTCAGGCTGGCTTAGCAATGTGCTGGGCACCATCATGACCAGATTTGGGGTCGTGACAATAATGATGGTGATGGGTTTCTCGCGGAGGAACCAAATCCTGAAGCAAAAAGATTCTATAGGGTCTTAAAGGATTTTGAGCAACCCTTGTACCAAAGTTCAAAAATTTCTAAACTTTCCACTTTGGTTAAATTGCTTCATATTAAAACTATTGGTAATTGGAGTAACGAGTCATTTACAATGTTGTTGAAGATGTTGAAGGAAGATTTATTGCCCGACGGATCTAATTTGCCAGATTCATATTATGAGGCAAAGAAGGTTATTCGGGACCTTGGGCTATCTTACAAAAAGATTGATACATGTAAGAATGATTGTATGTTATATTGGAAGGATAATAAGTTTCTTAAATCTTGCAAAGTTTGTGGCGTATCTAGATGGAAGGAGAATAAACATAGTGGAGAAACCAAATTTAAAAGTGGAAAAAGATACCATACAAGATTTTACGTTATTTTCCTCTAAAGCCAAGACTTCAAAGATTGTTTATGTCCTCAAAGACATCTTCTTTAATGACATGGCATCATGACAAAAGAGTTAATGATGGAATAATGAGGCACCCAGCTGATTCAATAGCATGGAAAAAATTTGATGAACTTCACCAATCTTTTGCAGCTGAGCCTCGTAATGTTCGACTTGGACTTGCTAGTGATGGTTTTCAACCGTTTAGAAATTCCAAAATTCCATATAGTATTTGGCCTGTAGTACTTATTCCTTATAATTTACCACCTTGGCTATGCATGAAGAAAGAGAATTTTATTTTGTCGATGATTATTCCTGGTCCGGAGAGTCCTGGAGATGCTATCGATGTTTATCTTCAACCTTTGATAGAGGAATTAAAAGAATTGTGGGAATCTGGAGTGGAGACCTTTGATGCATCAACTATATAAAATTTTATGTTACATGCATCTTTGTTATGGACCATTAATGACTTTCCAGCATATGCAAATTTATCTGGATGGAGTACAAAGGAAAAAATGGCTTGTCCATGTTGTAATAAAGAAACTGTTTCAATTAGGTTAGAAAATTGTAAAAAACAATGTTATATGGGCCATCGACGCTTTCTTCCTCTTAATCACAAATGGAGGAATGATAAAGAGTCATTCGATGGTACTAAGGAGCGAAGATTACCACCAAACATGCTATCCGGTGATGATATACTTAATCAAGTGGCTGATTTAGATGGTTTACAATTAACAAAGGATCCAAAGAAGAAGGTTAAAATATCACATGGGAGTAGGGGTGATAATTGGAATAAGAAGAGTATTTTCTTTGATCTTCCTTATTGGAGAACTCTATTATTGTGGCATAACTTAGATGTGATGCATATTGAGAAGAACATATGTGATAATATTCTGGGGACAATCTTAAATGTTAAAGGGAAAACCAAAGACACCATAAACACCCGGTTGGATTTGCAAGCAATGAACATTAGAAAAGAATTACATCCAATAAAAAATGGGGATAAGTATGACTTACCAACAACATGTTTTACACTATCTCCTGAAGAGAAGTATAAGTTTTCAATTTCCTGAAGAACTTAAAGGTCCCAGATGGATTTTCATCAAATATTTCTCAATGTGTCAACCTTAAAGATCGCAAAATTTCAGGTTTAAAAAGTCATGATTGCCATGTCCTACTACAATATTTACTCCCACTTGCAATACGCGGTATGCTTAGCAAATCTGTACGGGAACCACTTATTGAGTTGTCATTATTTTTCAATGTGCTTGGAGGAAAATGTTTAAGAATGAATGAACTAGAGCAGATAGATGGCCAGATTCCTAAAACTGAGTGCAAGTTAGAAAAGGTGTTCCCTCCTATATTTTTTGATGTCATGGAACACTTGCCTATTCATTTAGCTAATGAAGCTAAGATTTCTGGACCTATTCAATATCGATGGATGTACCCAGTGGAGCGATATATATACTTTTTGAAGCCTTTTATTCGTAATAGGGCATGCGCAGAAGGTTCTATTGCAGAGGGATATTTAGCAGCTGAATGTATGACCTTATGTTCAAGGTATTTGCATACAATGGAAACAAAGTTTAATTGCCTTGAACGAAATTATGATGTTGGTGTTATAGAATTTGACGGAGGTTTAGCAATTTTTTATCAATTCGGAAGAGCTTTAAGAGGTGGGAAAATAGTCAAACTTGATTCAAATGATCTAGAGCAAGCACATTTTTATATTTTGAAAAACGACGATGAAGTTCAACCATTTCTTGAGTAAGTAAAGAATTTTTATAATAATTTCATACCTTCTCTATTTTTTAATTTAAGCTGACATATTTACACCGTAATTTTGTAGAGAGTTTTCACAAACTCCAGTTGATACCTCTCAAGAAAATTCTGATAGACAATTTATTAGTTGGTTACAAGAAAAGGTCAGTACCAACTAATAATTTTTCAAACTATGTAATTATTATTTTCTAAACTATGTATTTGATCATGACAGGTCGCAAGATTGGACAAGTACGATAATAGTAAGAAAATGGCAGATTTGCTGTCATTGTCACGTGGTCCCACGCCATATGTGACAAGTTTTCGTGGCTATATTATTAATGGATATAGGTTTCACGTGTTGGGCTATGATAAAGGTTTGAGAACTCAAAATTGCGGGGTGGTTGTAGTTGGAGAAATCGATGAAAAGAATAGAAATATCGATTTCTATGGTGAATTAACATAGATTCTAGAATTACAATTTGTTCCCGGAAGAAGGGTGATTTTATTTCGATGTACATGGTTTGATGTGTATGACCAAGAAAAAGGAGTAAAAATAGATGAATATGGCTTTGTAAGTGTTAATCGCCAGCGATTTCTGAAAATAAATGAGCCTTTTGTATTAGCCAGCCAAGCATCACAAGTTTTTTATGCTGAGGATATTTCTAATAAAGGCTGGCATGTTGTACAAAAGGTGCAACCTCGTGATACCTTTGACATTCTGCAAAAGAATATTGATGATTTAGAGGAGGAGTTAGATAATTCTTCACAACTAAAAAGGAAAAGAACTCAAGAAGGTTTGGAGTTCTATCACACCTGCTTTTAATTTGTTCACTCTTTTATTGCCGGTATATTGTTAATTTAGGAGACAAGTACAAGAAACTCAGTCAATAGGTCTAAGTTGAGTATGCCTCATCGTACGGATAGTAAACCAATTAGGGAGATCATTTATGAATTGGTGAGTAAATCTTATAATTCTATTTAGAAAACTCGTCTTTGTTACAAAAATTTCTTTGACTTGTTTATTGTAATGTGAAGGGAGGTAAAGATGGTAATCCACCAGATATGGCAACTATTTTTTTTGAGACTCGTAAGAAGGACAACAAGCTTGTCGAACCTGAAACCAGTGAGAAATATGTATGTTTACTGATAGATTTTAATTTATATTATTTATTTATTGTGTTGTATTATTTTAATTAAATAAGTTTTTATTTTACAGGATAAAATCAAAGAATTGGTGCAATCTGAATCGACGCTTACAAACATTGAGGTTGTAGAAAGGTGCTTCAGACCTCAACAAAAGAGTCATGTAGTTGGATTTGGTGGTGGGATAACCGCTAAGGAGTTTAAAGGTGGTAACTCCTCTAAAACTGCATTGTTAGAAAAGCTGAATGCTACTGTAACAGAAAATAAATCGCTAAAAGGACGTTTGGAAGGGCTGGAGAGTAAATATGATGAGCTAGGGAGTAAATACGCACAACTAGCAAAGATAGTGTTTGATCAGCCTTCATCACCATCTTCAAGTGATCAATAGATTGCATCATATAACGGGTTAGTACATTGAAAATTCTATTTTACTCTAACATGCCATGTGAGTTGTCGTTTTCCATCTCATCTTATTCATCGAACGTTATGAAAACTCGAAGTACACAAATACCTATGAAGACAAGAAAATAACTATTGAGAAGGCAAGAGCAGATGCAGAAAACATTTTCTGGAGCCTGTAAAATGTCAAAGGAGCATAAAATGGTAGCAAGATATACCTTAGTTTACTAGCGCCAGTCAGTTTTCCCAGTTGATCGCTTTCCTGATAAGAGATGTTTTGGTTTCAGAGTAGGAATAACTCTATCCGCCTCTCCCCGCCGAGCATCCTTGTTCCTCTTCTTAAAAGAACCCTTAGCCATCCTTATAGCTATCTTCTTCTGGGCTTTGTCCCTTAAGCCCTCCCCTCGAACAAATTCATCTGGAGGTCGTGACCTTGACCTTGATCTTGCCATAATGGAAAGTGACCTCAATCTTTGCTTCTTGTTGGGAGTAATGTCGTCGACATCCATCGCATCCTTACCAATGTCATCTCCATGTTCAACTGATCTCTCTCGCTTACGACCCCTTGATCTACTACGGGCTCTGTTGATTGCTAGAGTTGGATCCAGCCCTAAAGTAGATAACTGCCTTCCCATTCTTTTTGAAGTGAACTTCTTATCTTTGTCAAACTTTCTTGGTACAGTGGGTCGGCTCTCTACGGTGCTTTTCTTAATTCTATGCTATTGAATGAGTAAACTCTTCTGTTTCCGGATTTCAGCTAATGCTGCTTGTTCTTCAGGGGTCAGCTCAACACCGTACACCTCAAAATCATCTTCTCCTTCTTCATCCTGACGAAGACCTTCTTCTCTCTCCAATTCTTCGAGCCTTTGTAAGATATCAGGGTCAATAAAGTCATAGACATTGTGCCCATCTAAAATTTCTGGCATTACATCTTCCTTCCACTCTTCATTTTCTAATAGATAGTGCTTCCTCAAGCTGGCAGAGTAAACACCTGCACCTCCGTTCTCATTCTCTAGATCTCGCTCAAGTTTCCTTTTCTGTTTCTCAGCATCTGCCTCAGCTTCCTTAGCTCTTGCTTCCAAGACTGCCTGAGGTATGCATGCTGGCTTCTCTTTCTGGTCATGTGGTTTTGGCATAGCAACATGGAAGCGGTTCAAGCAGTCATTCAATTTTTTCGACTTTATTTTCAATTCCACCCTCTGATTTAGTAACCTCTCACAAGCTGCATTCTTCACTGAAATCACAGCGTCTTCAGTCAACGTGCTCATAGTTAACAACACACCTGCTTCATCTGTTGCCTCGCCGTCTTGACCCATCACTGTCTTCATGGCTTCATCTTTCATCTCTGCAACTAACTTCTTGTCTACCTCAGAAATCCCTTCTAATGGCTGCAAGTCCGTTTTGTTGCACACGATCATCAAGGGTTTGTTCATAAAGAGTGATTTGATGCTGTGGAAAAGAGCAGCCTGGTGGGCTATGCTATAGCCACAAGACCCAGAAATATCAAGGAAAAATAACACATCAGCTCTCAGATGTGCTAGAGCTGTAATACTACACATCTCAATGATATTACGATCCTCAAATGGCCTATCCAGAATACCAGGAGTGTCGATCACTTGATACCTTAGATATTTGTAGTTAGTATGACCGACAAACAAGGACCTTGTAGTGAAAGCATAAGGATGCACATCCACATCTGCTCTTGTAATTTTGTTGATGAATGAGCTCTTGCCAACATTTGGTTTAATTCTTTTTGTTATCACTGCTTCGTGGATTCATATTTGGATGCTTAATTGACTTGAGCACATATTACTATGTTGTAATTTTACAGCGATTTTCTACATTCTACTAAAATATCTTCATTCCACAGGATGCTTGGAGGACAACACTTCTAAAGGTCACGGAAACATTGAAGGATACGGAGCTCAAGGAAGATGATTTTACTTACTTTGTTCCCGTTTGAACTATTGTAAACTACTAGTACATCCTTTATATGATTTTATTTGTACTACATTCAAATATTATACTTTTGTTCTTTGTATTAACAAGATATTAAGTATTTGGTTTATTTTTCAATGTTGTTGATCGTGTATGAAAGCATAAAAATAATTATTACTATTCATGTAATTTAAATTTTTATTATATTTATAGCATTTTCATATTAGAGAAGAAAAATGCGGTCACTAAAATTCTTTAACTATACAATTAACGAAGGGAATATCGGTCGTTAAAAGCACTTGGGTTGACTTAATCCATTGTTGTTGTTAAAGACTTTTAACGACCGGATAACAAATTAGCGAGGGGAAAATCCTGCCGCTAAAAAGCATGTTTAACGACCGAAAATTATGCGGTCGCTAAAGATCCTTTAACGACCGGATTGAAATCCGGTCGTCAACTTTTAGCGTCGGGACTTTTAACGACTGGTGACGACCGGATTTTTTCCGGTCGCTAATAACATATAACGACCGGAATTGGACTTTCAACGACCAAATTTCCCCTCGCTAAAGCCCCATTCTCTTGTAGTGATTTTCTCCTTTTCTTTTTTCTCATTTTCTTCGTTTTTTCTTTCTAATTTCATTTAACTTCTTCTTTTTTATATTCTTTTTCTCTTCATAATATAATTTTATTTACTATTTTTATTATTCTTTTTCCAATATTTATTTACTAAAGAAAAATTAAATTGTGTACCAATTAAATGTCGTTAATACAACGAAAAAAATATTAATAACATATGATACCAGTATAATATATAGTTATACCAACAAGGTATACAATTATAAACTTATACCCATGTAACATCTAAAATGATTGTACATTGAGGAAAGATTTCTCGTAATTGAAAAATTAGGGTATACAATTTATGTGAACTTATAAGTTTAAGAAAAATTAAAATAAGATTTTTAAATAATTATTTAATTGGACAAATAGTTTAAGATATAAAACTTATATGCCAAACTTTTAAAACAAAGGGGGTGCCCACGGGGTTATGTATAAACTTTATCGTAAAGTTTATGGGGTATTTGGCTCCATTTAAAACAAAGGGGGTACCCGGGCCAATAATATAACGGCAAGATTGGATATGGGCCAAAGTTTTTAACGAAGGTTATATATAGACCTTATCGTAAAGTCCAAAGATATTTTAACATTTTCCGTTAAAAATTTAGTGTGCTTGGCTTACAATAAAGAGTCAAATTCACACATGAGAAAACTTATTGTAAATTTAACATAGACATATAGTATAAATTTGTGTCATGTCTAACTAATTAAATATTTATATCGTCTACCCAACTTACGTGAGACTGAAGCTAGGTTATTGACTTATTGTTATTGGTTATTATACCTCCGTATTAATATAATTTCTTAGATTTTAACTTCGCTTGCTACACTCAAATAATAAAATAAGACATTACTTACTGTGTTCTGGGTCATTTTTTTCTGATAGATAAACCTATTTAAGATTACTTTTTGTGATCACTGAGTAGGGTGATCACTAGTCATTAGCAGATAGTAAAGAATCTCGTGCCTGCGTATTAGTCCCAAAAAAAGAAGAAAAACTAGATTTAAGAATAGATATCCAAAAATAATTTAGCATGTAGAGGTCGCTCTAATTTTTGGATTATTATTTCGCACATGTCATTGGGTTGAATTATTGACAAACTCAGAAGAAATCAATCTTATTTAGCATTAGAAAAACAAACAAAATATTGATCAAAAGAATATGGAAATATGAACCATATATTAAGCCTATCTTAATTACAAAATTTAACTTATAATGTGAGAATTATTCAAAATTATGACAACTTAATTTCACGTCTCGCAGCTGACTTGGGATAACTTAATTTCCTAAAATAATTAAATTTCGTTTTGGTTACTATTCCACTTTCAACTTGTTGAATTATCTTGAAAAAAACGCCTAATAACAAAACATTTTGATAGGCCCATTATTTTCCCCAATTAATTAGTCTTTCAATTGATGTGAACTTGCTTGATTGGACACAAAGTTAAAACAAATGAAGATTTTTGGATTTTCTGATCTTAAACAAGTCAAAATGAGCCTTAGAATATTTGTGTCGTTATCAAAAAATTTTAAGGATAAAATTGGAAGTTTAACCTAAATTTTTTCAAATTTAAAAAAAATCATTTTTTTTACCGAATAAAAAATAAAATATCTTCAATAAACTGTAACTGAAGGAGCAAATGCTTTAACTAGTCTGGTCCCATGCACGACTTTAATTAGTCGTTTCTGAGAAGTTACGGTTTGACTCTTCTTTGCCATTCTGCTTGTTGTTATTTATTGAGGTCTTTATCAATATTCAAGAGGTAGGTCCCTTAACAGAAGTAGGAAGGACAAAGGAAAAAGAGATAGTACTAAGTTTTGAGTTTATGCATTCTGATTTTATGAAAATATATATTATTAGATTTTAGATAACTTATTTATATATATTCAATGAATGTTTTAATATAAATATAAAATTTTTCTCAAAACTACTGAATTTACCGATTGCATAATTAGAACTCTAGCTCGCCTCTGGCTTAAAGATGTGGCTTATGGTTCTAATTGGAACAACGTATTCAAGCTTTTGAGACGACTTGATCGAGAGGGAGATCGTTTAGTTTTCTTTGTTCTCAATCGCTGTTCAACTTTACTGGCTGAAATAAATACATCACATATATTCTGAGCCTCCCAGATCCCATTTTTTGAATTTTACTGAGTGATTTGTCGTGTATTATGTCAAAGCGACCATTAAATTCTTCCTTGGTAGGGAGCGCTTCCTCTCGAGTGGGGCCCTACGCAACGCGAATCCGGATATAGTCGGGTTCCAATGTGAATATCGAACACCGGGTAAGAAACAAAAAAAAAGACCATTAAATTCTATGTTTTGCCGACAGTGCTATTGTTCCCTTCTTTATTTCACCGATTTGTCTTCATTTTATGGATGACTTTAAGTTTTCGGGATGCAGCCTTACTTACTATTCCTACAAATTGCTGATTTCCTAGCAACTTTTACTGTTGTGTCAAGGTTTTTCTATAATTATAAAGAAAAAAAAGAACAATCAAAATGCAAAATAATTCCCTCACAGTAATCCCAAAAAAATTCTCCCAAAACGAAAATCCAAACAAATAAAAAAGGAAAAAACCCGAACATAAAACAAACACTAAACCAAACTGTTTTGAGTCCAAAAACACTAGCTCCGCAAGCTTGAACTACTTGTGTTTTGCTTCTTATTTTAACCTACATGTACGGATGTTTTCCTTCCAGAAATATATTTGGGAACTCGGAAGGAGTAATCTGTAATATATCCTCTTCTTTAAAGGAGGTGAAGAAAGAAAAGACATGCCCGAGCCGTAACAACAACGACCCAGTAAAATTTTAACTAGTAGGGTCTGGGGAGGATAATGTGTACACAGACGTTATTCCTACTCATAGAGGTAAAAGATGTTGCTTCTAAAAGACCCTCGGCTCAATAAGATGAAAAGAGACAATATATCAGTCCCATCAATAAAAATCATAGAAAAAAGAACAGCATCACAAGAACTAGAAAATAGATGAAAGGCAAAACAATAGACAGTAAATAAAAGCCCGTCACTAAGAGGAATGAAAGAGTAGTGAGAATTCAACACTAACCATTAGCGGTCTAAGACTAAATCCTAACATACTAGCCTCACTTTGGAGCGCTGTAGGAATATGTACAACTACCTCATAAGCTACAACCTTAATGCTCGACCTTCACAATTTTCTATCGAGGACCATGTCCTTAAAAATTTGAAGCCACGACATGTCTTGCCTGATAACCTCTCCCCAATACTTCTTAGGCCACCCTCTACCTCTCCTCGTACCCACCAAAGCCAACCACTCAGACCTGCAGGCCGGGGTATCTCAGCATCTTCTCTGGCAGATATATGGCAGATTCATGGACAGTTTGACGATGCTGGTGGAGGTGGAGGTGGAGATGACAGTGGTGGTGATGGACGAGGAGGAGGGGGCTTAAAGTGAATATTTCAATTAGGTTTGGTGGAGACATTGTTGGGTTGCCTCTGCCCTTATTGCTATTTAAACTTCTTAATTCTCTAGCAACCCTAAGTTCAGAAAATAGTTACTTGTAGTAATAATATTGCAAGGGCCTTGCTTCCACACAAATGCTAGAATGCTCATTCTGATATGTATCCATCTCGTTCAAATTATTTGGTAGCCAATATTATTGACTTGGTTTGGTAGTGAACCTTATTGAGTTTGTCAAATATTGGTAGCCAATTTTATTGACTTGGTTTGGTTGGTAACCAACCTTGTTGAAATTGTAAAAAGGGTGTAAAAATTATCAAATATTGTAGACTTTAGAGAGTGAGTTTTTGGCTATAAAAGGAGAGTTTCAACTCTCATTTCTACACATCAACAAAGAGAGAATAGAGAGAGTAAGGTATTCCATAAACTATAAGAAAATAGTTTGTGAAGAAAAATAGAGTGTGAGAGATATTGTAGTGAGGTGAAAGAAGCAAAAAAGTGTTTACTTCTTTTGAGGGTATAGAGGTATTAGGAGTATTTTTACTCGTTACTATATAGTGTAAAATTCCTCGTTATAGTGAATATGCTCTGGGGTTTATTCCCAACAAATGGTATCAGAGCCAAGGTTCTATCTGAATATGCTCTGTGGTTACAGCACACTCTGAACTTCCACATCAGAAAAGAATTACTTTGGTCTCACAATAAATAGTATTTGTATTTGTGATAAACAATAAAGCCAACACTAGTAGAATGGTTACTTTGAATGGCATAAATTACATCATTTGGAAGAGCAAAATGGAAGATTTGCTCAATGTCAAGAATTTTCATCTACCTGTCTTCACCAATATAAAGCCTGAAAATAAATCAGATGAAGAGTGGAGTTTGTTACACAAGCAGGTTCGCGACTTTATTAGACAGTGGGTTGACGATAATGTTTTGAACCATATTTCTGGGGAGACATATGCTCAGACCCTATGGGAGCACCTTGAAAGTTTCTATGCTCGAAAAACTGAAAACAACAAGATGCTTCTGATAAAGCAGATGTTGGGTTTAAAAAACCACGATGGTTCCGCGATGACAGATCATCTAAATAATTTTCAAGGGATCGTGAACCAATTATCTGCTATGGGAATTAAATTTGATCAAGGCTTGTTTATACTTGGTTCCCTACCAGATTCTTGGGAAATTCTTAGAACTTCATTATCAAATTCTGCTTCGGATGGTATGATGTATATGGATCTTGCCAAAAGCAGCCTTTTAAATGAAGAGATGAGAAGAAAATCTCAAGGTTCTTCCTCATCAGATGTCTTAGTGACTGACTCTAGTGGGAGAAACAAGAATCGACTTTCTCAAAATAGAGAACATAATAGAAGCAAATCCACAAGAAGACTTAAAGATATTGAGTGCTATCATTGCGGGAAGAAAGGGCACACAAAGAAGTTCTGCCAAATTTTGAAAAAAGGGGAATAGAGACAAGGAAGAACAGAAAGAAGATGGAAATCGTGTGGCTACCGTCACTACAGAAAATCTTGTTACTGTCCTTGATGCAGATCTGATAAATATTTCTTGCGATGAGTCAAGTTGGGTTGTGGAAAGTGGTGCCGCATCTCATGTGACATCAAGCTAGGAGTTTTTCTCATCATATACTCACGATGACTTTGGAACTTTGAGTATGGGTAATGAGACGGTATTTAGGGTGGCTGGTGTTGGAACGATTTGTTTGGAAGCTAGTATTGTGTAACGACCCAACCGGTCGTTTTGAGCTACGGCGTGTCACTCAGCAATTTGAGGCCATGAGCAGCTTCATCTCAGGTATATTGACTTGTGTGTATGGTCAGAATTAAAATTCAAGAAGTTTGGAGTCAAATCTAAATGGAAATTCTCCTTTTGAAAGCTTAAAATTGAAGAAATGAACTAGGATTGGAATTTTGAGTAAATTACCTTGGAATTGGGATCTAAAAGTTCCAGCATGCTCGTATGATGATTTTGAACTTGGGCGTATGTCCAGATTTGGTTTTTGATAACCCGTGAGCATTTCGGCGTATATGGTGGAAGTTAGTATTTTAGAAGAATTTCATAAATTTGGGTTGGAAGGTAGTTTACAGTTATAGATGTCCATTTGGGATTCCGAGACTGGGAATAGATCCGTACGGTGATTTTGGAGTTGGGAACGCGATCGGAAGTGAATTCGGATGTCCGGAGGTCATTTTGAAGTGATTTGGCTAAATATAGGAATTTGAAGGTATATGAGAAAATTCGACCGGAAGTGAAAATTTTGATATCGGGGTCGGAATGCGATTCTGAAAGTTGGTGCAAGTCCGTAATGTCGAATTTGACTTGTATGCAAACTTTGAGTCAATTCGGATCGATTTTGGTAGGAAATGGAACAATTAATCTCTTTAAGGAAAGCTTAAGTTGGAAACGTCAACCCAACGTTGACTTATGAGTTAGAGGGCTCGGAACTGAATTCCGATGATTCGGTTAGTTTCGGGGGATGATTTAAGACTTAGGAGCGCAATCGGATGTAATTTTGGAGGTCCGATGAAGAAGTTAGCCTATTTTGGCGAAGTTGGAATTTTGGCGGAATCCGATCGATAGGTGATATTTTGATCCGGGAGTCGGAATGGAATTCCGACAGTTGCAGTAGCTTCCTTAGGTGATTTTGGATATGTTTGCAAATTTTTAGGTCATTCGGATATCGTTTGGTCGGGTTTTTGATCGAATGTGAATTTTGAAAGTTTAAGTTTAAGTTTGAATCGAATTCTAGGATTTTGGTGATTGTTGATGTTTAAGGCAGCGTTTTTATGATCCGAGCAAGTTTGAATGAAGTATTAGGTTGAGTTTGAGTTTTTGGTTGTGGTCTCGGAGGTCTCGGATGTGTTTCGGATGCCCAACGGGTCATTTTTGGAAGATTTTTGCCGTTTTGAGCATAAATGTAATGATCCAAAGGTCTAATTTTAGTTCTAAAGATCCAAATTTGATTTCGAGACTTCAAGAATTTAAATCATGAATTATAGGACAGATCTGAAAATTTTGGTTTAATTTCATCGAGTTGCGATTGGGTTTTTGACGCGAAATGTGAGTTAATTGTTTAACGAGCGAAATTGATGTTAGACTGAGCAAATGAGATCCAAATTCAGTTTTGTTTGAACCACTGGATCCGTATCAAAATTACGGAGCCATAGGAAAAAGAATCGTCGAATTTCGAGTTCGTATGATGGAGTTAGGACCATTTTGGTGCAAAATGGCTGTGCTGCAATTTTTTTGAAAAAGCTGCTGCATTTTATGAATAGTGAACAGTAACCGCGCGTGAACAGTAACCGCGCGGGTGAATAGTGAATAGTGTCCCACACGCATGAAAAGTGTCCGCGCGTGAACAGTACCGACGAAAATTTTGGGCAGTATATCCGCGATTTTGGGTCATTTTCCTCCATTTTTTTTGAGCAACTTGAGAGCTTTTGGACAGAAATTGATGGGGAATCGCTGGGATATCATCGGGGGTAAGTTTCTTGGCCTTAATTCGTTAGTTTATCGTGAAATCCGTGATTATTTCACCTGTTAATGGAGGATTAATGGAGGGTTTTAGCCCTAGGCCTAAATTATAGAAAATCATTGATTCGAATGGGCAAACGGAGTCCGATTTTGATAAATTTTATATGTACGGACTCGTGTTGAGATAAGGAACCCGAATATATAACTTTCGTAATTTTTCGAGAAGTGTACCGAAAGTCGGGTTTTGGCAACTTGTGGGTTTTGGTGTATTTTGAATTGTTTCGATTGGGTAATGTCCAATTGGCCTATTTTGATATAATTCTATTGATTTTTATTAGATACTACACCTGTGGAGGTCGATACTCGTAGCAAGAGAGTTGTCTCTTAGTTATTTTGTACCGGAGTCGAGGTAAGTGGCTTGTCTAACCTCGTGTGGGGGAACTTTCACCCCTAGGATATTATGTGATAATTTAAATGCCTTGTACACGAGGTGACGAGCGTGTACATGCGCTGGTTGTTGTAACACACACTTTACTTGAATCGTCAAATTCGTGATATTCCTGTCCTTAGTTGATTAATTTATGATATTTACCTGGCATTCGTTAGGGAAGCATGATTAGATAGGATTTATCTATCTAATTGCCAAATTGTCTTACTTGAACTTCTTGATAATTGTTGGCACTAGTTTTCGGTGAAGTTGTAGTTAAGCATATTATGTTTTCTCTGTGCGTTTTCTTTATTTGTTGTGTTGGTGGACTGCGGGTTCAATTCCCGGAGATCCAAGGGCTGCGGGTTCGATTCCCAGAGACCCGGAGTTTATTGATATATTATTGAGATATGGACTGCGGGTTCGATTCCCGGAGGTCCTGAGTTATTTGTAGGGACTGCGGGTTTGATTCCCGGAGATCCTGAGTTATTGGTAGGGACTGCGAGTTCGATTCCCGGATATCCTGAGTTATTGAGATATGGACTACAGGTTCGGTTCCCGAAGATCCTGAGTTATTGGTAGGGACTGCGGGTTCGATTCTCGGAGATCTCGAGTTATTGGTAGGGACTGTGGGTTTGATTCCCGGAGATCCTGAGTTATTGGTAGGGACTGCGGGTTCGATCCCGGAGATCCAGGGGCACTGTTGATGGGACTGTGGGTTCAATTCCCACAGGTCCTGGACTTGTTAATTGAGATTGTTACTTGTTGTTAGCTTAATTGTAGATGGTTGCAGTAATCACTTTATTGTTGTTATTTCGGAATTATTATCATTTAAACTGCTTATTATTGTTATTATCATTATGTTATTGTTCTCTCGGTAGGGCCCTGACCTTCCTCGTCACTACTCCATCGAGGTTAGGCTTGGCACTTACCGAGTACCGCCGTGGTGTACTCATGCTACTCTTCTGCACACTTTTGTTGTGCAGATCCAGGTACATCAGGATAGGCACGTACTAGGTGATTCAGCAGTACATTTGGAGACCTCGAGGTATGATCTGCTACGTCCGCGGATCCGGAGGCCCTCCTTCTATTCTGATAGTATTAGTAGATGTTTTCCTTCATTTCGTTGTTAGATACTCTTTACACATAGAGCCACGGTTGTATACTCTCTTTTAGTCTGTGTTGCCCGTGGGATTCCGGGTCTTGGTGGTGTTTTATAGAGTGTGTTTGACGGGTGTATGTGCCAAGCGGCACAGATTACATTTCCTTTTTATATTATTTTTCCGCTATTTATTATTTAATGTTCATAAACTTGTATATTTCGCAACGTGTTAGGCTTACCTAGTCGTGGGAACTGGGTGCCGTCATGACATGTTCACGATTGGTGAACTAGGGTCGTGACAAGTTGGTATCAGAGCTCTAGGTTCATAGGAGTCACGGGACACAGACCGGTTACTTAGATTCTCGCCGATCGATACGGAGACGTCTGTATTTATCTACGAGGGGCTATGTAACTGTTTAGGAAACTCTTCAATTCTTTGAATTCTTTATCGTGCGTCATTTATTCAGTTGGAGCTTATGTCATATTTTCTTTTGCATCCACTCGTGTATTGAAATTGCGCACTCGGTATCAAGTATGCGCCGACGGTTCGTGACGCTGCAGAGAGATCTCAAGGGAGTCAAGAATTTACTCAACCATTGTTACCGCGTGTCATCCATATCGATAATGCAAGAGAATTGAGAGATCTTCAATTGTGCACATGGGGTGCACTAGGTTCTGACATTCGATTGATAAGTACGGTCTTGAGAAGGTTTACTTAACTGCCTAATCGTCACAGCAATGGTAGAATCACAAGGTGGATGTAGATCTAAAGATAGTTTATGGTAATAAAGACTATATGGTTCATATGAGATATCTATTTAGCGAAGGATTCAGCCAGCAGAGATACTGGGGGGATATGAGTTTAACTGTCTTAAGAAGGACGTGTGCCAAACGAATGTCTTGGGCTGTCTTATGATGAAGACGTACAAATGATAAAGGCTATTGTCATGGATTAGCAAGATGTGTCTTATGGCTTCGTGCCAAGTGAAAGGATTTCACTATCAACGACCAAATTATGGGTCATGTATCATATCAGATTTGGCCTGCGCCGTATTTAAGTGCTATTCAAAAGTTCTTTGAAACCGGCGCATAGGCAAGAGTTGAGGCTTGTATGGTATGATGTTGGGACTTTTGATGTTCCTGTATCCCTAATAAATTCTACCTTTCATTATCGGCAGGGAATATTTCGGTGAAGGCTACATGGTGCTTCGTAGGTGTGAGAATCACAATATGTCTTAAGCTGTCGCGGTAAATAATGCTCGATGGATGGAGCGAGAAGATGTTTGGTTGTATTGGGATGAGGTCATACCCTATGGTGTTAGAGTGCTAATAGAGCACCATGTGGTTATATTCGTTAGATCAAGTGAGTTGCAGTTGAATAATAGTAAATGACTCGAGAGAATGGTTCTAATGTGTTCGAGAGTCGTGTAATAGTGGCTTTGGGCTAAGTGGGAGAGTCCCACCGCTTAAGATTGGGTTGCATGGTTAATTACTTGTGTGAATTATGGATATTAGCGTATTAATGGGTTATTTGCAGCTACGGAAAAAGACTATGAGTGGTAATTTAAGTATATGAATTGTTGAATGCATGTTATGGTTAGCCTTGCTGGCTCATGTTCAAACTTGAGGGAAAATTTATGATTTATGCCTCGTATAGGTGCAGGCTTCGCGGGAAGTGATTCCGCTGGGTGCTTTATCGAGAGGGTATTCATATGTTATAAAGAAATTCAGTAGAGTTGGTTGCGTACTGGGGCAAGTTAGAACCGGATGGTTCTCAATAGCGGTCCTAGTGAATTCAAGAGGTAAAGTGTGGTGCCTGATAATTTTGAATCATATAAGTAAAGTTGAGGCTCAAGCCTTTAAAGAAACTTAGGAAGAAAGTACAAAAACAATCTATGATGTTTTGACTTGTGGTGTAGCATTTGAGAGGCGTGAAATGGTCTACGTTCTTGAGATAGCATGGCGTCATGATTTCAGGTCATTCGGGGTGAGTGTGGTTGAAATAAGTTAGGTATTGAAGAGAGATATTTACATTATAGGGCAATCCAGGATAAACTGGAAGAAAGTAGATTGATTAGCCAAAGTTGAGTTGGCATATTGGTGCCAATGATCGGTTCATGTAATGTGATCGAATTATGCATGTGATTTGTGGCGGTGCATTTGAGGCTTGTTGGCCGCAGTGTTTGATGGTATTCTGAAGTATTCTTCTGTTAGGGCCTGTTATGAGTAGGCAGATCTCGGAAAGGGTTATGGTGACTTGGACCACTACTTAGAGATTGGCATATACAACGGTAATGAGAACTCGCCTGTGTGTTGCTATAGTTCTCCCGAAGTGAGTTAAATGGGAAGTATTATGTGATGAAGTATTAGCCTATCGTCAGTTCTAGAGCTATGATGGAAATTGTGTGTATCGTATATCGGCACGTGGGGTGCAGTGAGTAGTATGAAATTTGAAGTAAGGACCAAGGTCACGGTTTGGTCAATAAATGTGATATAAAGAGCTCGGATGAGCAGGAAAGGACTTTCAGTGTTTTGAGTAAGATGGGTATTAACATCAGTATCATTTGAGGTCGGTGTCCCGTGAGAAAGGCTTTGCATCCCGGTTAGGGACTCCTGATCGCTTTTCAGTGTTAGTGCAGCCGGTGGGTTGAATGTGCAGGCCCGTTTAATTATTCGGAAGATAGTGGGAGCTTGACCCCACAAGAAGATTGTATAGCCGTGACATGTAGTCACTTAATTGGTTAAACATTTAAACCAGTATGAGGATTTTGGTGATATCATCCATTTGAGAATTTATGCCCGGAAGGAACTCTGCTTATTGGGTTATAGACCTGTGAAATACTATTGACTTAGCTTGGCACGACCAGGATAGACTTAAGGTCGGTGGATAGATTTAAATGTGGAAGTGAGCCTTGCATCAGGCCGGTTATGTTTCTTCCAGCAATGCGCCCTTTATGGAGGGATAGTCGCGGTCTTATTTTCGCGGTTAGTTAATTCATGTAAAGATATATTGCGCCGTATGAGTGTGAGACGGCTTGGTAAGTTCCTGATGTGTTGAGGTTCCGCTCAGCGGTGATGTTATATGAGCATGATGGCTCTGGAGACTCAGATAATATACCGCACATCAGTTGTGCTTGAGTTTGTAGCGTATATTGCTATATGTTTCCTTATGTCTGATATCATGCACCTTAGTGTGCTTATGATCGATATTCAGCATTTTGATATGATGAGATATTCAGCTCGACGTATGGCTCCTTGTGTGAGTTTTATACAGGGATCGGGTGGCACGCCGCCATGGTTATATTGTTTGGATCGGGTGGCACGCCGCCATGGTTATATTGTTTGGATCGGGTGGCACGCCGCCATGGTTGTATTGTTTGGATCGGGTGCCACGCCGCCATGGGTATATTGTTGGGATCGGGTTGCACGCCGCAACAGTGTGATGTTTATTTCAGTGTCCATAATTGCTTTTATGTGTTCTCTTTCCTATTTTTCTGAGGAAGTCCATGTTAGTGTGAGAGTTGAATAGTTCTCTCTAGTGTTCGCCTTCCTTTTGTATCACGTACGAATTAGTAGCCTATTGCCACATTGTGTTATCTTGCAGGACTTTTGATTATGTCTGAGGTGGCTTATCGCCTGAGCAGTTCGTAATGGTTGAGGTAAGATCATTGAATTCGAGATCGGTGTAATCTAAGCATATGAAATAAATTAAGGGGCTAAGACCATTGTTTAGTTCAGAATGAGGTAATGGTTCTTGTCAAAAGTATAGACTGAATGATTTGTTGACTTCGCAACTAAATACGAATTCCGGCACATCTTTTCCGTCGTATCGAAGTTGTAAAAGCTAGAGCAAGACCTATGTAGGTCATGAGATGCAATGAGAGCATCGTATTTGTGGAATTTCGACTATTATATTTAAAGAATATTATTGTGGTCCCATGAGTAAAGTGATGCAAAGTGTGACTTCAAGCAAAGTTATGCAGTCATGTATGGGTACATCGTGTGAAGAATGATATGGTGGTCGTATGATGGAAACATGCTAGGCAGGAAATTCCGGATGTTAGAATTTGGTCTAATGGCTTATTTACTCGAATAAAGGAGTATATCTATAGAGTTATCGAGCTAATATGCTCAAATGAGTTGTGGAAGCGCAGGAAGTTGCATGAGATGTTAAACCAGTGATTTCAGACTACTTCAGTGTAGTTCTCAGCACGTTCGAGGACGAACGTATGTTTAAGTGGGGGAAATTGTAACGACCCAACCGGTCGTTTTGAGCTACGGCGCGTCACTCAGCAATTTGAGGCCATGAGCAGCTTCATCTCAGGTATATTGACTTGTGTGTATGGTCAGAATTAAAATTCAAGAAGTTTGGAGTCAAATCTAAATGGAAATTCTCCTTTTGAAAGCTTAAAGTTGAAGAAATGAACTAGGATTGGAATTTTGAGTAAATGACCTTGGAATTGGGATCTGAAAGTTCCAGCATGCTCGTATGATGATTTTGAACTTGGGCGTATGTCCAGATTTGGTTTTTGATAACCCGTGAGCATTTCGGCGTATATGGTGGAAGTTAGTATTTTAGAAGAATTTCATAAATTTGGGTTGGAAGGCAGTTTACAGTTATAGATGTCCATTTGGGATTCCGAGACTGGGAATAGATCCGTACGGTGATTTTGGAGTTGGGAACGCGATCGGAAGTGAATTCGGATGTCCGGAGGTCATTTTGAAGTGATTTGGCTAAATATAGGAATTTGAAGGTATATGAGAAAATTCGACCGGAAGTGAAAATTTTGATATCGGGGTCGGAATGCGATTCTGAAAGTTGGTGCAAGTCCGTAATGTCGAATTTGACTTGTGTGCAAACTTTGAGTCAATTCGGATCGATTTTGGTAGGAAATGGAACAATTAATCTCTTTAAGGAAAGCTTAAGTTGGAAACGTCAACCCAACGTTTACTTATGAGTTAGAGGGCTCAGAACTGAATTCCGATGATTCGGTTAGTTTCGGGGGATGATTTAAGACTTAGGAGCGCAATCGGATGTAATTTTAGAGGTCCGGTGAAGAAGTTAGCCTATTTTGGCGAAGTTGGAATTTTGGCGAAATCCGATCGACAGGTGATATTTTGATCCGGGAGTCGGAATGGAATTCCGACAGTTGCAGTAGCTTCCTTCGGTGATTTTGGATATGTTTGCAAATTTTCAGGTCATTCGGATATCGTTTGGTCGGGTTTTTGATCGAATGTGAATTTTAAAAGTTTAAGTTTAAGTTTGAATCGAATTCTAGGATTTTGGTGATTGTTGATGTTTAAGGTAGCGTTTTTATGATCCGAGCAAGTTTGAATGAAGTATTAGGTTGAGTTTGAGTTTTTGGTTGTGGTCTCGGGGGTCTCGGATGTGTTTCGGATGGCCAACGGGTCATTTTTGGAAGATTTTTGCCGTTTTGAGCATAAATGTAATGATCCAAAGGTCTAATTTTAGTTCTAGAGATCCAAATTTGATTTCGAGACTTCGAGAATTTAAATCATGAATTATAGGACAGATCTGGAAATTTTGATTTAATTTCATTGAGTTGCGATTGGGTTTTTGACGCGAAATGTGAGTTAATTGTTTAACGAGCGAAATTGATGTTAGACTGAGCAAATGAGATCCAAATTCAGTTTTGTTTGAACCACTGGATCCGTATCGAAATTACGGAGCCATAGGAAAAAGAATCGTCGAATTTCGAGTTCGTATGATGGAGTTAGGACCATTTTGGTGCAAAATGGCTCTGCTGCAATTTTTTTGAAAAAGCTGCTGCATTTTATGAATAGTGAACAGTACCCGCACGTGAACAGTAATCGCACGGTTGAACAGTGAACAGTATCCCATGCGCATGAACAGTGTCCGCGCATGAACAGTACGACAAAAATTCTGGGCAGTATATCCGCGATTTTGGGTCATTTTCCTGGGTCGGCCCTTTGAACAGTAACCGCGCATGAACAGTAACCGCGCGGGTGAATAGTGAATAGTGTCCCACGCGCATGAACAGTGTCCGCGCGTGAACAGTACCGACGAAAATTTTGGGCAGTATATCCGCGATTTTGGGTCATTTTCCTCCATTTGTTTTGAGCAACATGAGAGCTTTTGGACAGAAATTGATGGGGAATCGCTGGGATATCATCGGGCGTAAGTTTCTTGGCCTTAATTCGTTAGTTTATCGTGAAATCCGTGATTATTTCACTGTTAATGGAGGATTAATGGAGGATTTTAGCCCTAGGCCTAAATTATAGAAAATCATTGATTTGAATGGGCAAACGGAGTCCGATTTTGATAAATTTTATATGCACGGACTCGTGTTGAGATAAGGAACCCGAATATATAACTTTCGTAATTTTTCGAGAAGTGTACCGAAAGTCGGGTTTTGGCAACTTGTGGGTTTTGGTATATTTTGAATTGTTTCGATTGGGTAATGCCCAATTGGCCTATTTTGATGTAATTCTATTGATTTTTATCAGATACTACACCTGTGGAGGTCGATATTCGTGGCAAGAGAGTTGTCTCTTAGTGGTTTTGTACCGGAGTCGAGGTAAGTGGCTTGTCTAACCTCGTGTGGGGGAACTTTCACCCCTAGGATATTATGTGATAATTTAAATGCCTTGTACGCGAGGTGACGGGCGTGTACATGCGCTGGTTGTTGTAACACACACTTTACTTGAATCGTCAAATTCGTGATATTCCCGTCCTTAGTTGATTAATTTATGATATTTACCTGGCATTCGTTAGGGAAGCATGATTAGATAGGATTTATCTATCTAATTGCCAAGTTGTCTTACTTGAACTTCTTGATAATTGTTGGCACTAGATTTCGGTGAAGTTGTAGTTAAGCATATTATGTTTTCTCTGTGCGTTTTCTTTATTTGTTGTGTTGGTGGACTGCGGGTTCAATTCCCGGAGATCCAAGGGCTACGGGTTCGATTCCCGGAGACCCGGAGTTTATTGATATATTATTGAGATATGGACTGCGGGTTCGATTCCCGGAGACCCAGAGGTACTGATATACAGGCTGTAGGTTCAATTCCCGGAGATCCTGTGAGACTGATATGTGGACTGCGGGTTCGATTCCCGGAGATCCCGAGTTACTGAGTATAGAGAGGGACTGCGAGTTCAATTCCCGGAGATCCTGGACTTGTTGATTTGTACATTGTTGTGTTGATTTCTCCTTGTTAGCTTAATTGTAGATGGTTGCAGTATTTACTTCATTGCTGTTATTTCAGTCTTATTCTTCTTTGAACTACTCGATATTATTATTATCATTATATTGGGACTGCGGGTTAAATTCCCGTAGCTCCTGGATTGTTGATTATAGAGTGGGACTGTGGGTTCAATTGCCACAGGTCCTGGACTTGTTGGTTGAGTTTTGTTACTTGTTGTTAGCTTAATTGTAGACGGTTGCGATAATCACTTTATTGTTGTTATTTCAGATTTATTATTACTCAAACTGCTTATTATTGTTATTATCATTTTGTTATTGTTCTCTCAGTAGGGCCCTGACCTTCCTCGTCACTACTCCATCGAAGTTAGACTTGGCACTTACTGAGTACCGTCGTGGTGTACTCATGCTACTCTTCTGCACACTTTTGTTGTGCAGACCCAGGTACATCAGGATAGGCCCGTACTAGGTGATTCGGCAGTACATTTGGAGACCTCGAGGTATGATCTGCTACGTCCGCGGATCCGGAGGCCCTCCTTCTATTCTGATAGTATTAGTAGATGTTTTCCTTCATTTCGTTGTTAGATACTCTTTACACATAGAGCCACAGTTGTATACTCTCTTTTAGTCTGTGTTGCCCGTGGGATTCCGGGTCTTGGTGGTGTTTTATACAGTGTGTTTGACGGGTGTATGTGCCAAGCGGCACATATTACATTTCCTTTTTATATTATTTTTCCTCTATTTATTATTTAATGTTCATAAACTTGTATATTTCGCAATGTGTTAGGCTTACCTAGTTGTGGGGACTGGGTGCCGTCATGACGTGTTCACGATTGGTGAACTAGGGTCGTGACATATTGGAACTAAACTAGTTTTTGTGACGACCCAAAGGGTCATCACCTATTTTCCTCATCTGTTCCGCGCTTCCGAGGCCTTAAAAACTTTATTTTATATTGCCTCGATTTACGTGCGTAGTCCGGGCACGTAGCCAGAAAATTTTTGTATTAGAATATGTGAATTCTATGGAAAATTTGAAGAAATTTGATATTAATATTGATATAGTTGACTTCGGTCAACATTTTTGGTAAATGGACATGGACCCGAGATCGGACGGTCCCAGAAGGTCCGTAGGAAAATATTGGACTCGGGCATGCCTCTGGTGTCAAATTTCGAGGCCTAGAGCCCAAGATATGAATTTTTCTATTAAATTATTTTTCTGAAATTATTAAGGAGAATGGAAATAAAAATTGATTAAAAGACCATGGTATCGGGCTCATATTTTGGTTCCGACGCCTGGTACAAGTCTTATATATTATTTAAGTACTTCCTGCAAAGTTTGACGGAAATTGAACGTCGTTTGATGTGTTTTGAACCATCAGTTCCAAATTTGAAAGTTTATGAAGTTTAGAAGAAGAAATCATGAACTTGAGGCTTAATTCTATGAAAACGATGTTATATTGGCGATTTGATCGCGCGAGCAAGTTCGTGGTATCTTTTTGAGGTTGTGTGCATGTTTGGTATGGAGCCCGAGGGCTCGAGTAAAGATTTGATAGGACGTTAGAGAAAATTTTAAAAAAGAATATAGCTGGTATTTTTCCCAAGCTGATATCTTCGCAATTGCGAAGAATTGCTCACAATTGCGAGAAGTCCCAAAGTAGCCTTGGTTCGCAAATGCAGACAAGCCTTCGGAAATGCGAAGTGGCCCAGAATTGGCCTTGGTTCGCAAATGCGAACAAACCTTCGCAAATGCGAAGTGGCCCAGAAATTCCCTTGGTTCGCAAATGCGAAGTGGCCCAAATTTGGCCTAGGTTCGCAAATGCGAAGCTATTCTTCGCAAATGCGAACCTATTCTTCGTAAATGCGAATTCCGCAGCCCAGGAACTATTATGTTCGCGATTGCGAACATATGTTCACAATTCCCATATCCGTAGCTGTGCAATTTTATATTTAAACGATTTTAAACACCCTTTTCACCATTCTTTCAAAACCCAAACCCCATAGGCGATTTTTTCAAGAGCAATATAACTCCAAATCACTTGTAAGTCGATTTTCACTCAACTCTTTCAATTCCTAACATCATTAAACATGTTTTCCATGTGAAATAAAGATTTGTTTGATTGAAATTGTTGTTTTTGGGTAGAACCTAGGTTTTTCATAAATTGGGGAGTTGGACCTCGATTTGAGGTCCGATTTCGAAACAAATCATATAATTGAACTCGTGAGGGAATGGGTAACCGGATTTTGGTCCGAACACCGAGTTTCGACCACATGGGACCGGAGGCGTTTTGGGAAATTTTGAGTAAAACTCTGAGAAAACAATTTTTATACATCCAAACCAATTTATATAGTATATGTTAAAGTAATTGAACCAATTGTGATTAGATTCGAGTGAGTTAAAGGTTGAATTACGAGGTAAAGCGATAGTTGAAGGTTAATTGGACTTCAAGGCTTTGAGGTAAGTGTTTGATCTATCCTAGCTTGAGGGAATATGATTGAGTGTAATAATTTGCTAATTGCTATGTGATCGAGTGCGGTGTATAGGCGTGGTGACGAGCATCTATACACCGGAGTCTTGCATGACCGTGAGTCGTTTGTTGATACCTGTTGTAAGCTAATGTGGAATATTCCTAAGTCATATTCTTGAGTCCTTTCAGGGTTGTGAAGGTTGATTATTATTTCCCTTGCCAGGACTTTGTTATGTGGTTGGTGTTGTTCCATTGCCGGGATATTATTATGACTGTTGTTACTCCCTTGCCGGGATATTATTATGACTGTTGTTACTCCCTTGCCGGGATGGTACATGTTACTTATTTCATTCTTTGCTGGTTGACTGTGATTATTATTTGGGTGAGGAAGAGTGATAATGCACGAAGGGTGATGTCGTGCCATTTTTACTTATGTTATGCACGGAGGAACATTCCGTGCCATTGTTACTTAAATTATGCACGAAGGATCATTCCGTGCCATGTTTATTATTTATGCACGAAGGGACATTCCGTGCCGTTGTTGCTTAAACCATGCACGAAGGATCATGCCGTGCCATGGATGTGAGGATGAGTGTAAAAGCACGAAGGGTGATGCCATGCACTTTTATCTGCTCATTTGGTGAGATTGAGAGTAAAAGTATAAAAGGTGATGCCGTGCAACCATTTAAATTTCTTGCTTTGTGATAACTGTTTTTGCTACACTCCGTTTTTACCTTATTGATTTATTATGTGTTTCCGATTGTGCTTCCCCAGTATGTTCCCTCCTTTGTTAATTCTGTTGCTCAATATCTCTGTGATTCTGTGGTACATACATATATAGAACTGCACAGGTTTATGTGAGTGTCTAGTTCTAGGCTTGTCACTACTTCGTCGGGATAGGCCAGGCATTTACCAGCACATGGGGTCGGATTGTGCCGATACTACACTTCTGTGCATTTTTGCACATGTCCTAATTTTGAGTTGGAGCAACAGCAGTAGTACACTAGCGGGATTATCGTACTTCTGAGACTGAGGTAACTTGGAGGCATCCGCACGCCCGACGTCTCCTTTATTTGCTTTTAATATTGTTGTGGTCTCATTGTTCCGAGACAGACGATTATTATTCATTTCTTTCAGACCATTATGTGTAGTTATTCTTTAGTAGTTCGTGATTTTGTGACTCTACATCTTGGGTAGAGGATTTATGTCAATTATTTTACACTATTATTCATCTTTTATTCGAAAGACTTTCGCATTTAAAGATATGAGTATTATTCTTGCTATTAAATATGAGAACAAAATGGTTGTATGAACATGAAGATGGTGAGTGAATTGGCTTTCCTAGCTACGACGAGTAGGCGCCATCACGATCCTGATGGTGGGGGAATTCGGGTCGTGACAAGTTGGTATTAGAGCTCTAGGTTCCATATGTCTCACAACTCACAAACAAGCTTAGTAGAGTCTGAGGGGTAGGTACATAGACGTCTGTACTTGTCCTCTAGATTCTATTGAGTTAGGAAAAGTCTCTCATTTGTTTCTTCTTATCGTGCGATTTGTTCCTCAAATACTGATTGAATTTCTACTCTGTCCTTTCGCAGATGGTGAGGACATGCGCTTCTTCATTCGCTGATCAGCAGCTTGAGCCCTAGGCAGCTCCCGCGAGGGGCAGGGGCCTAGGCCGTGTCGGAGGCCGTGGTAGCGGCAGAGCTCAGCCCCAGGCAGCGGTTGCAGAGGTGGAGCCTCATGTTGAAATTGGTGAGGAGGTTCCAGTCCCAACAGCTCCAGTGGGCTTAGCTCAGGTCCCAGGAGATGTCTTATTTACCCCGGATCTTCAGGAGGCTCTGGTTAGAATAGCGGGTTTTATGGATAGTGTCGCCAGAGAATGATTACAACCAGTTGCACCAACAACTTCTCAGGCTGGAGGAGGGGTCCAGACTCCTATTGCATGTACTCCGGAGCCAGTAGCTCCCCAGGCTTAGGCACCAGTAGTTCAGCCAGCAGTGGCCATTCAGACAGGCACTACAGCTCAGGCCGGAGATGGAGCGGCCATGACTTCTGATGCTTTATGGAGGCTTGATCGGTTCTCCAAGCTTTTTACCACCACTTTCAGCGGTGCCCCATCAGAGGATCCTAAGGACTTCTTATTCAGTTGCCATGAGATTCTCAAGACTACAGGAATAGTGGAATCTAACGGGGTTGATTTTTGCACATTTAGGCTTGCACGATTCGCCAAGACTTGGTGGAGAGATTTCTGTTTGACTCGACCAGCAGGTTCCCCGACTTTAATATGTGACCAGTTTGCGGAGTTAGTTTTGGAGAAGTTTCTCCCTGTTACTCAGCGGGAGGCACTTCAGAGGCAGTTTGAGAACCTCCAGCAGGGTTCTATGACTGTTACCCAGTATGAGATGAGGTTTGTTGATCTGGCACGTCATGCGGTTATAATACTCCCCTTAGATTGGGAGAGGGTCCGCAGGTTTATAGATGGTCTAAATCAGCCGATCCGACTTCATATGGCTATGGGAGTTGGGAGTGACATATATTTTCAGGAGGTGGCTAATACAGCTCGTAGGGTTGAGATGGCTCTTGCTCGGGGAGGTAGTTATTGTTCAGACAAGAGGCCTTGTCATTCCGGCAGATTTAGTGGTGCCTCATCTGGAGGCAGGGATTCTTACGATAGGGGCCAACCTTCCAGGCCTTTTCATTCAGCTCTCCAGATTTCGCATGGTGGTTCAGAAGATCGTGGGTTTAGTGAGCAGCATTCAGATCGGCCTCCCATCAGTGCCCAGCCTCTTCTGAGTGTTTGTAGGGGCCATTCAGGTCGTCAGGGTCAGTAGTCCCAGCATCCAAAGTGTTGTTATGGTTGTGGTGACCCAGGTCATCTTGTCAGGTTTTGCCCTCGAGCAGTGGGCAGCACTTAGCTGCGGGGTCCTCGTCTCATGATTTAGGACCCAGCTGACCCACAGCCTGCCCAGCTAGCTAGGGGCGGGGGTAGAGATCGTAGAGGTGGAGGTCGAGACCGTAGAGGTGGAGACCATCCCTCTAGAGGTAGAGGTCAGCCAGTGGATGACCGTCCCAGAGACATAACTCAGAGGGGTGGTGCCAATCCCCGATTTTATGATTACCAGCTAGGCCAGAGACAGAGGCGTCAGATGTTGTGATTACAGGTACCATTCTGGTTTGTGATAGAGGTGCTTCAATATTATTTAACCCTGGGTCTACATATTCATATGTGTCTTCCTACTTTTCACCATGCCTGGCCGTGCCTAGCTATGCCCTGGACATTCCAGTCTATGTGTCTACACCAGTGGGTGACTCTATGGTAGTCGATCGGGTGCATCATTCGTGCATGGTTATATTCGAGGGTCTTGAGACCCATGTCGATTTATTGCTATTATACATGGTGGATTTCGATGTCATATTGGGGATGGATTGGTTGTCCCCGTATCATGCTATCATAGATTGACATGCCAAGACAGTGACCTTGGCCTTTCCAGAATCACCCCGACTAGAGTGGAGAGGGACCCCAGGCCACTCCGTTCGCAATGTTATTTCATATGTTAAGGCTCGACGCATGGTCGAGAAGGAGTGTCTAGCTTATTTGGCATATGTTCGTGACTCCAGCGCGGAGATTCCTTCTATTGATTCAGTTCCTATTGTACGGGATTATCCCGAGGTCTTGCCTTTAGAACTTTCGGGTATGCCACCCGACAAGGATATTGATTTCTGTATTGATCTGGCACCGGGCACTCAGCTCATCTCTGTTCCACCGTATCGCATGGCCCCGCCAGAGTTAAAAGAGTTAAAAGGTCAGTTGCAAGACCTTCTAGAAAAAGGCTTTATCAGGCCCAGTGTTTCTCCATGGGGTGCACCGGTGTTATTTGTGAAGAAAAAGGATGGCTCGATGCGGATGTGTATTGGTTATCGGCAATTAAACAAAGTGACTATAAAGAATAAGTATCCACTACCGAGGATTGATGATTTGTTTGACCAGCTCCAAGGAGCAAGGGTGTTCTCGAAAATAGACTTGAGGTCGGGCTACCATCAGCTGAAGATCAGAGCGGCTGACATTCCAAAGATAGCCTTTCGCACTCGGTATGGGCACTATGAATTCTTAGTCATGTCTTTCGGGTTGACCAATGCTCCAGCAGCATTTATGGAGTTGATAAATCGAGTGTTTAGGCCTTATCTAGATCTGTTCGTGATAGTCTTTATAGATAATATCCTGGTATACTCCCGCAACTAGGAAGAGCACGAGCAGTACCTCAGAGTGGTTCTTCAGACTGAAAAGGATAATCAGCTATATGCCAAGTTTTCAAAATGCGAGTTCTGGTTGAGTTCGGTTGCATTTCTAGGTCATATCGTGCCAATAGAGGGTATTCAGGTGGACCCAAAGAAGATTGAGGCAGTCAAGAATTGCCCTCGACCAGCTTCAGTGATCGAGATTCGGAGTTTCTTGGGGTTAGTAGGCTATTACCGTCGATTTGTATAGGGGTTCTCTTCTATTGCAGCCCCGATGACCAGGTTAACCCAAAAGGGTGCCTAGTTCAAGTGGCCAGATGAGTGTGAGGCGAGCTTTCAAAAGCTCAAGACATCATTGACTACGACACCAGTGTTGATTTTACCCACTGGTTCAGGGCCTCATACAATTTACTGTGATGTATCCCGTACTGGGCTTAGAGCGGTATTGATGCAGGGTGGCAAGGTTATTGCTTATGCTTCGAGACAGTTGAAAATCCATGAGAAGAATTATCTGGTTCATGACCTTGAGTTGGCAACGGTTGTTCATGCCTTAAAAATTTGGAGGCATTATCTATATGGTGTGGCGTGTGAGGTATACACGGATCACAAAGTCTTCAGTATTTATTCAAGCAAAAAGAGTTAATGTGAGACAGAGGAGATGGTTAGAGTTGCTGAAAGACTATGATGTTACTATTTTATGTCACCCAGATAAAGCCAATGTGGTGGCCGATGCGATGAGTAGGAAGTTTGCCAGCATGGGTAGTCTCGCTTATATTACGGTCAGCCAGAGACCACTTGCTCTAGATGTTAAGGCCTTAGCCAATCGGTTCGTGAGATTAGACATTTCTGAGCCTAACAGGGTGTTAGCTTGTACGGTCTCTTGTTCTTCCTATTAGAGCGTATCTGTGAAAGGCAGTTCGATGATCCTTATTTGCGTGACCTAAGGTATACAGTACAGTAGGGAGGTGCTACGAAGGTAACCTTAGATGATGACAGAGTATTGAGATTGCAGGGGCGAGTTTGTGTGCCCAACGTTAAGGGGATGCGAGAGTTGATCTTAGCGGAGGCCCACAGTTTGCGGTATTCTATTCACCCGGGCGCCGCGCAGATGTATTAGAACTTGCGGCAGCGCTATTGGTGGCGTAGGATGAAGAAGGACATTGTTGCGTATGTCACTCGGTGTCTAAACTGTCAGCAGGTTAAATATGAGCACCAGAGGCCTGGTAGTATGTTCCGGAGAATTGAAATTCCCGAGTGGAAATGGGAGCGGATTACAATGGACTACGTTACTGGACTTTCTTCAACTCGGAGGAGATTTGATGCTATTTGGGTCATTGTTGATAGGTTGACCAAGTCAGCACACTTCATTCCAGTATCTGTCTCCTACTCATCTGAGAAGTTAGCAGAGATTTACATCCGGGAGATTGTTCACCTTCAAGGGTGCCGGTGTCGATTATCTCAGATTGGGGTACGCAGTTTATCTCGCGTTTCTGGAGAGCGGTCCAGCAGGAGTTAGGCACCCAGGTTAGGTTGAGCACAACATTTCATTCTCAAACGGACGGTCAGCCCGAGAGGACTATTCAAATCCTAGAGGACATGCTCCAAGCTTGTGTTATTGATTTTGGGGGCTCGTGGGACCAGTTTCTGCCATTAGCAGAGTTCGCCTATAATAATAGATCCCAGTCTATCATTCAGATGGCTCCATATGAGGTGTTGTATGGTACGCGATGTCGATCTCCAGTCGGATGTTTTGAGCGGGGAGAGGCTCGGTTGCTGGGTACAGACCTAGTTTAGGAGGCCTTATACAAGGTCAAGACTATCCAGGAGAGGTTGCGTTCAGCTCAGTCTAGACAGAAGAGTTATGCAGATCGTAAGGTCCGAGATATGGATTTCATGGTTGGTGAGTGGGTATTGCTCCGGGTATCGCCTATGAAGGGCGTGATGAGATTCGGAAAGAAGGGCAAGCTCAGCCCTAGGTATATTGGTCCATTTGAGATTTTGGATCGAGTGGGTGAGGTGGCTTATAGACTTGCACTGCCACCTATCTTATCAGCCGTGCATCCGGTTTTTCATGTATCTATGCTTCAGAGGTACCGCGGTGATCCTACACATGTGTTAGAGTTCAGTACTGTCCAATTGGACAAGGATCTATCTTACGAAGAGGAGCCGATGGCCATTCTAGACAGGCAGGTTCGACAGTTGAGGTCGAAGAGTTTTTCTTCCGTGCGTGTCCAGTTGAGAGGTCAGCCTCCCGAGGCATCGACCTAGGATTCCGAGTCTGATATGCGGAGCCGTTACCCACATTTGTTCCCCGACTCAGGTAATTCCTTCTCTTGTCCGCTCGAGGACGAACGATTGTTTTAGAGGTGGAGGATGTGATGACCCAAAGGGTCATCACCTATTTTCCTCATCTGTTCCGCGCTTCCGAGGCCTTGAAAACCTTATTATATATTGCCTCAATTTACGTGCGTAGTCCGGGCATGTAGCCAGAAAATATTTGTGTTAGAATATGTGATTCTATAGAAAATTTGAAGAAATTTGATAATAATATTTATATAGTTGACTTCGGTCAATATTTTCGGTAAACAGACCTGTACCCGAGATCGGACGGCCCCGAAAGGTCCGTAGGAAAATATGGGACTCAGGTATGCGTCCGGAGTCGAATTTCGAGGCCTAGAGCCCACGATATGAATTTTTCTGTTAAATTATTTTTCTGAAATTATTAAGGAAAATGGAAATGAAAATTGATTAAAAGACCATGGTATCGGGCTCGTATTTTTGTTCCGATGCCTGGTACAAGTCTTATATATTATTTAAGTACTTCCTGCAAAGTTTGACGGAAATTGAACGTCGTTTGATGTGTTTTGAACCATGAGTTCCAAATTTGAAAGTTTATGAAGTTTAAAAGAAGAAATCCTGAATTTGAAGCTTAATTCTATGAAAACGATGTTATATTGGCGATTTGATCGCGTGAGCATGTTCGTGGTACGTTTTTGAGGTTGTGTTCATGTTTGGTTTGGAGCCCGAGGGCTCGGGTAAAGATTTGATAGGCCGTTAGAGCAAATTTTGAAAAAGAACACAGCTGGTATTTTTCCCCAGCTGATATCTTCGCAACTGTGAAGAATTACTCGTAATTGCGAGAAGTCCCAAGTAGCCTTGGTTCGCAAATGCGCACAAGCCTTCGCAAATGCGAAGTGGCCTAGAATTGGCCTTGGTACGCAAATGGGAACAAACCTTCGCAAATGCGAAGTGGCCCAAAAATCCCCTTGGTTCGCAAATGCGAAAAAAACTTCGCAAATGCAAAGTGGCCCAGATTTGGCCTAAGTCCGCAAATGCGAACCTATTCTTCGCAAATGCGAATTCCACAGCCCAGGACATGTTATGTTCGCAATTCCCATATCCGCAGCTGTGCAAGTTTATACTTAAACGATTTTAAACCTCCTTTTCACCATTCTTTCAAAACCCAAAACCCCATAGGCTATTTTTTTAAGAGCAATATCACTCCAAATCACTTGTAAGTCGATTTTCACTCAACTCTTTCAATTCCTAACATCATTAAACATGTTTTCCATGAGAAATCAAAGGTTTTTATGGTTGAAATTGTTGTTTTTGGGTAGAACCTAGGTTTTTCATTAATTGGGGAGTTGGACCTCGATTTGAGGTCCGATTTCGAAATAAATCATATAATTGAACTCGTGAGGGAATGGGTAATTGGATTTTGGTCCGAACCCCGAGTTTCGACCACATGGGACCGGGGGCATTTTGGGAAATTTTGAGTAAAACTTTGAGAAAACCGTTTTTATACATCCAAACCAATTTATATAGTATATATTAAAGTAATTGAACCAATTGTGATTAGATTTGAGCGAGTTGAAGGTTGAATTACGCGGTAAAGCGATAGTTGAAGGTTAATTGGACTTCAAGGCTTTGAGGTAAGTGTGTGATCTATCCTAGCTTGAGGGAATAGGATTGAGTGTATTAATTTGTTCATTTTCATGTGATCGAGTGCGGTGTATAGGCGTGGTGATGAGCATCTATACACCGGAGTCTAGCATGACCGTGAGTCGTTTGTTGATACATGATGTGCGCTAATGTGGAATATTCCTAAGTCATATTCTTGAGCCCTTGCCAGGTTGTGAAGGTTGATTATTATTTCCCTTACCGGGACTTTGTTATGTGGTTGATGTTGTTCCCTTGCCGGGATATTGTTATGACTGTTGTTAGTCCCTTGCCGGGATGGTACATGTTATTTGTTTCATTCTTTTCCGGTTGACTGTGATTATTATTTGGGTGAGGAAGAGTGATAATGCACGAAGGGTGATGTCGTGCCATTTTTACTTATGTTATGCACGAAGGAACATTCCGTGCCGTTGTTACTTAAATTATGCACGAAGGATCATTCCGTGCCATGTTTATTATTTATGCACGAAGGGACATTCCGTACCGTTGTTGGTTAAACCATGCACGAAGGATCATGCCGTGCCATGGATGTGAGGATGAGAGTAAAAGCATAAACGGTGATGCCGTGCACTTTTATCGGCTTATTTGGTGAGGATGAGAGTAAAAGCACAAATGGTGATGCCGTGCAACCATTTAAATTTCTTGCTTTGTGATAACTGTTTTTCCTACACTCCGTTTTTACCTTACTGATTTATTATGTGTTTCCGATTGTGCTCCCCCAGTATGTTCCCTCCTTTGTTAATTGTGTTGCTCAATATCTCTGTTATTCTGTGGTACATACATATATAGAACTGCACATGTTTATGTAAGTATGTGGTCCTAGGCTTGTCACTACTTCGCCGAGATAGGCCAGGCACTTACCAGCACATGGGGTCGGATTGTGCTGATACTACACTTCTGTGCGTTTTTGCTTAGGTCCAGGTTTTAAGCAGGAGCAGCAGCAGTAGTACACTAGCGGGATTATCGTATTTCCGATACTGAGGTAGCTTGCAGGCGGCCGCAGGCCCGGCGTCTCCTCTATTTGCTTTTATTGTTGTTGTGGTCTCATTGTTCCGAGACAACCGGTTATTATTTATTTCTTTCAGACCATTATGTGTAGTTATTACTTAGTAGTTCGTGAGTTTGTGACTCCACATCTTGGGTAGAGGATTTATGTCAATTATTTTACACTACTATTCATCTTTTATTCGAAAGACTTCCGCATTTAAAGATATGAGTATTATTCTTGCTATTAAATATGAGAACAAAATGATTGTATGAACATGAAGATGGTGAGTGAATTGGCTTGCCTAGCTACCACGAGTAGGCGCCATCACGATCCCGATGGTGGGGGAATCTGGTTTGTGACAGTTTTAAACAATGTAAAGCATGCACCTGATGTTTGTTTGCACTTGATCTCTGTTGGTGTTTTAGATGATAAGGGATATGTCAATACCAATGGTGCTGGAAAGTGGAAGCTCACTAAGGGTTCCATGATTGTGGCTCATGGGGATAAGTGTCATGGTCTATACTGGACTACAACCTCTACCTGTGTTGATATGGTGAATGTTGTTGAGAGTGATAACTCTTTAACATTATGGCATAAGAGGCTTAACCATATTAGCGAGAAAAGAGTAAACGTTTTGGCCAAGATGAAATTGTTGTCAAATTTTGAAAGTGCAAAATTAGAAAAATGTGAGCACTGTTTGGCTGGAAAATAAAAAAGAGTTTCTTTCCACTCTCATCGTCATTCAAGAAAGGCAGAGTTACTTGAGTTGGTGCATTCAAATTTATATGGTCCAATGAAGACAAGGACTTTGGGTGGTGCACTTTATTTGGCTACCTTTATTGATGATTGCTCAAGGAAACTTTGGGTCTACATCTTGAAGACTAAAGATCAAGTGTTGGGTGTGTTTAAGAAGTTTCAGGCATCAGTTGAAAGAGAAACTGGAAAGAAGCTGAAGTGTATTCGTACTGATAACAGTGGTGAATATTGTGGACTGTTTGATAAATACTGCAAGCAACAAGATATTAGACATCAGAAGACTTCTCCTAAGACTCCTCAGCTTAACGGTTTAGCAGAAAGGATGAACATGACCTTGATGGAAAGAGTTAGATGTTCGCTTTCTAAAGCAAAGTTGCCAAATTCTTTTTGGGGTGAGGCTTTATTGACCGCCACACATGTTATTAATCTATACCCTGCGGTTACTTTGCAAAGTGATGTTCCAAACAGTGTTTGGTATGGAAAGGATGTTTCCTATGAACACTTGAAAGTGTTTGGTTGCAAAGCTTTTGTACATGTGTATAAAGATGAGAGGTCAAAATTAATTGCCAAGACAAGGCACTGCATCTTCATTGGTTATGGCCTTGATGAGTTTGGTTACAAGTTATACGATCCAATTGAGAAGAATGTCGTGAGAAGCAGTGATGTTATCTTCATGGAGGATCAAAACATTAAAGATATTAATAAAGTGGAGAAACTAAAACCTTCAAGTTCTGAAGGTTTAGTTAATCTTGATCAAGTTCCTCATACAAATGCAGATGACGTTGGTGGGCTCAATGATGATGGTGATTCTCAGAACCATATTTCAGATCATCATATTGATGGTGATGATGATAAAAATGCTAATGTTGATGAGGTAGATGCTCCTACTCATGAAGCTGTGGAAGAGTTAGATATTCCACTCTGGAGGTCTTTTAGACCACATACTCTTTCCTCCCGTTATTCACTCACTAAGTATGTATTACTCACTGATAGGGGAGAATCTGAATATTATGCGGAGGCCATAGAAGATGAGTACAAGGATCAATGGATTGAAGCCATGCAAGATGAGATAAAATCTCTGCGTGAAAACCATACTTATGAGTTGGTGAAATTGCCTAAAGGCATGAGAGCTTTGAAGAGTAAGTAGGTGTTCAATGTTAAAGCTAAAGATCATAGTTTGAAGCCCAGATACAAAGCTAGATTATTTGTCAAGGGATTTAGTCAAAGGAAAGGTGTGACTTTGACGAAATATTTTCTCCTGTTGTGAAAATGTCCTTCATTCGGACAGTTCTTGGTTTGCCTGCTAGTCTTGATTTTGAGATTGAGCAGATGGATGTGAAGACTGCCTTTCTTCATGGTGACTTAGAAGAGGTGATATATATGGAACAACCTGAGGGCTTCAAGGTAAAAGGTAAAGAAAATCTTGTATGCAAACTTAAGAAGAGTCGATACGGATTTAAGCAAGCTCCCAGACAGTGGTATAAGAAGTTTGAGTCTGTTATGGGGGAGCAAGGCTACAAGAAGACTTCTTCAGATCACTCTGTGTTTGTACAAAAATTTTCTGATGATGACTTTATCATCCTCTTGCTATATGTGGATGATATATTGATTGTAGTAAGAAATGCTTCCAAGATTGACGAGTTAAAGAAATAGTTGAATAAGTCTTTTGCAATGAAAGACTTGGGTCATGCTAAGCAGATTTTGGGCATGAGAATTACTCGTTCAAGAAATGAAAGGAAGCTTTACTTGTCACAGGAGAAGTACATAGAACGTGTACTGGAGCGTTTCAATATGAAAAGTGCTAAGTTGGTTCGCACACCCCTTCCTGGTCATGTGAAGTTAAGCAAGAAGATGTGTCCAACAACAACGCAGGAAAAAGAGAGAATGGCGAAGATTCCTTATTCCTCTGCCATCAGAAGTTTGATGTATGCAATGGTATGCACTCGACCAGATATTGCTCATTCAGTCGGTACTGTTAGCAGATTTCTCAAAAATCTAGGAAATGAGCATTGGGAAGCTGTAAAGTGGATACTCAGGTATCTAAGAGGAAGCTCACACAAATGCTTATGTTTTGGAGGATCAAATCCAATTTTGAAGGGCTATAAAGATTCGGATATGGCAGGTGACCTTGATAATAGAAAATCTACTACTAGATATTTGTTTACTTTTTCAGGAGAAGCTATATCATGGCAGTCGAAGTTGCAGAAGTGTGTCACACTATCTACAACTGAAGCAGAGTATATTGCGGCTACTAAAGCTGGCAAAGAGATGATATGGCTCAAGAGATTTCTTCAAGAACTTGGATTGCGATAGATGGATTACGGGTCTATTGCTATAGTCAGAGTGCAATAAACCTGAGCAAAAACTCCATGTACCATGCGAGAACAAATCACATCGACGTCAGATATCACTGGATTCGTGAGCAAGTGGAGAACGGATCACTTCAAGTCAAAAAGATTCACATGAGTGAAAATCCTGCAGATATGTTGACCGAGGTGGTACCAAGAGACAAGTTTGAGCTATGCAAAGAACTTGCCGGCATGCACTCAGACTAGAAGACATTGCTACTTCCTCTGAATGAATGAGAATGGAGGGGGAGATTGACATGTATCCATCTCATTCAATTTTTTTGTATCCAATATTATTGACTTGGTTTGGTAGCAAACCTTATTGAGTTTGTCAAATATTGGTAGCCAATTTTATTGACTTGGTTTGATTGGTAACCAATCTTGTTGAAATTGTAAAAAGGGTGTAGAAATTGTCAAATATTTTAGGCTTTAGATAGTGAGTTTTTGGCTATAAAAGGAGAGTTCCAACTCTCATTTCTACACACCAACAAAGAGAGAAAAGAGAGGGTAAGGTATTCCATAAACCATAAGAAAATAGTTTGTGAAGAAAAATAGAGTGTGAGAGATATTGTAGTAAGTTGAAAGAAGCAAAAGAGTGTTTACCTCTTTTGAGGGTGTAGATGTCTTACGAGTATTTTTACTCATTACTACACAGTATAAAATTCCTCGCTATAGTGATATCAATTGCTCCTCTGGGCCGTGGTTATTCCCTTATTCAGAATGGTTTCCACGTACAATCTTGGTGTCATTATTGCTGTATTTCTATTCTTGCTGATTTAATCATTACTTTATGTTCTGCATTTATTACTAATATCGTAAATACTATTTTACGGGATTTATTCCCAACATATTCCTCAGCATTAATTCATGGACGAACAAAAATATCAGAAGACATGAAATTATATTTGACCTCATAATTATATTTTAAATTATAATGTATGGAACAAATTAATGAGTTTTCTGAAAGCTGAAGTGAGAAAATGAGAATTATGAATGAATAAGTGATGAGAAGGCAAACAATATAAAGGGATGCCCCTTAGCTCAATTGTAGAATTTCTTCTCTTTTAGCCATTTTACCTATTACAACTTGTGAATATTTTGGTCTATTTTTTTTTTTTTCAATGTGTATCTTTGGAGTTTGTCAAGATACCGCGTTATTCTTTCGTTTTTACATTTTAAAAGGAATTAGTCCCACAAATTTCTTTTGAATTTGACTTCTGATGACTTACAATACTCACTCACTCTTCTTTATCATTTTTTATTTTGCACCAATTCCGTGTTATAGATCCCTCTTCCTCTCCTACCTTACTATAGTACAGGCTTTCTACTAAGTCAAGAATAGTTATCAGTCAACAACAATAAGGATTCAGTAAAATTTTACTAGTGATATCTAGAAACAATAATGTCTACGCAGACCTTATCTCTAACCTCGAGAGATTAAAAAAATTATTTTCAGGAGAATCTCATCTCAAGAAGATGAAAAAAGACAATATATCAATACAGATTATTTTATATAGTAAACTGGAATTCACCTAACAGTGGAGACAAATGGTGTGTTTGGTATAAAGGAAAACATTTTCTGGAAAATGTTTTCCAATTTTCCCATGTTTGGTTGGCTTAAATATTTTGGAAAACATTTTCCTTATCAATTCATTTTCCTCCAATTGGAAGAAAATATTTTCCTTATCAAAAGAAGGAAAACATTTTCCAAAGCTCCTTCTCAACCATTCTCACCCTCACCAACCCACCCCACCCCCTCTCCAAAAAACAGTTTTTTTTTTAGAAAAATTTTAGTTTTTCCGTTACCATCCACCCTACTACCCCTCCACCCCACCCCGCAAAAAAAAAAATTTCTTTTACCTTAATTTTTTTTCTATAATTTTAAATTTATGTTTTCTTATTTTTTTGCACCACCCACCCCCACCCCCACCCCACCCTCCACCCTCCACCCTCCCCCCATACCTCCCCCCAGCCCCCACCCCCAGCCCCCTCCCCCCGAAAAGATTTTAAAATATATTTTTCAGTTTTTAATTTTAATATTTATCATTTAAAGACTCAATATTTTACAAGTTCCAAAATTATGAGTTCGGAAGTTTACGGGTTTAGAAATTATAAATTTACCGATTCGAAAATACGCAATTTTTGCGTTAAAAAGTAAAACATCACATTAGTTCCTTTAGATTGTGTCAATTTTTAGAGACCCCACCCCGCAAAAAAAAAAAAAAATTCTTTTACCTTAATTTTTTTCTATAATTTTAAATTTCTGTTTTCTTATTTTTTTTGCACCACCCCTACCCCCTCCCCCCACCCCCACCCTCCCCCATACCCCCCCCCCCCCGCACAAAAAAAAAAATTACTTTTTTTTTTGTAATTTAAATTTTTATTTTTTTCGATTTACTGCCCCCCCCCCCCCCCCCCCCCCTCCCCCTCCCCCGAAAAACTTTAAAATATATTTTTCAGTTTTTAATTTTAATATTTATCATTTAAAGACTCAATATTTTACAAGTTCCAAAATTATGAGTTCGGAAGTTTACGGGTTTAGAAATTATAAATTTACCGATTCGAAAATACGCAATTTTTGCGTTAAAAAGTAAAGCATCACATTAGTTCCTTTAGATTGTGTCAATTTTTAGAGACTTCGGGAAGGGGAGGGGTAGGAGAGTTGCAAAAAAAATATTTTTCTAAAAAAACTATTTTTTACTCTCTAACCAAACATAGAAAATATTTTCCGGAAAATATTTTCCACTTACCAACCAAACAAGAGAAAATAAGTGATAAAATCACTCATTTTCCATGAAAACATTTTCTAGGAAAACATTTTCCATGGAAAACATTTTCCTTCATACCAAACACACCCAAAGTCAACTTCTTTTTTATTTATTCTAAAGTTTGGAACTTCTAATTTTGCAGCACAAGTTGAATTTGTGCTAGTAAAGCCATTAAAATTTAGAGTTATTTTAAGAAAGTGAACTTTGAAAATAAAATCAAATTTAGTTTTGAAAAGTATCCAAATTAACTCTTAGTAAGTGAAATAAGTCACATAAATTGACACTGAAGAAATATTACTTTTATGCTAATCTTTCATTCCATCTGCACAATAACTAGGCAATCCGAGTATACATTCAGGTTTTAAGGGGTTATATTATAGTTTACATGTAAAATAGTATAATTGAATTTGTTACGTGGTTTATAGATTCGTGAATTAAATTGATCAAAAAATATAAAATAATTATGGACAAAAATAAATTAAGTAAAGAAACTTGAAGAAGATACAAGCCTTACTGTGAAATAAGCTTCTACGGAAGCAAGAATAAGAACAATTTATAGAGCAGAAAGAAAAAATGTTGTTAATAGAATAAGAGTAAGTTTAGACTTTGTGAAGACCCAGTCCGTCGTCACGTGAGTTACCCCCTCATTTTCCCCGTTATATGCTTGTTCATGTTTCAATATATGTACTTGGTGAATTGGAGTCAATTCGAATTGAGTTTGGTAGGAAATGGGATAACTAGTCTCTTTAATGAAGGAATAGTTTGAAAAAGTCAATCGGATGTTGACTTGCGAGTTAGAGGGCTCGGAATAGAATTTCAATGGGTCGGTTAGCTTTAGGGTATGATTTGTGACTTACAAAAGCGATCGAAATCGAATTTGGAGGTCCGATGTAGAAATTGGCTTGAATTGGCGAAGTTGAAATTTTGGCGAATTCCGATCGAAGGTGAAATTTTGATCCGGGAATCGAAATGGAATTTCAACAGTTGCAGTAGCTTCGTTAGGTGATTTTGGATATGTCTGCAGATTCTTCAGGTCATTCGGACATTGTTTGGTCGGGTTTTTTATGGATGTTTGTTTCGGAAGTATAGTTGAAACTTAGGATTGAATCCGCCTTGATTTGATGATTTTTGTGTTTAAGAGCTGTCACACCCCTTTTTATCAAACCTTCCATTAAAATCTCTTAAATTAATAAAAAAGATTTTGTGAAGCTTGAAAAGGGTTTTCAATTTTGAAAGTGACAAAAATTTATTTCAAAAGGAAAATAACTCAGAGTCGCCACCTGACATTTAATTTCGGTGTGGCAGGTCACCGTTTTTAAAAAATTTTGCTTTTAAAACACTTTAGACTCTAAAACCAAGTCTGCACCAGAGATTCGGGTAAGGGGGTTCATTTAACTCGGGGAGAAGGTGTTAGGCTTTCTCCAAGTCCCGTGAAAATTACGGTTGCTTACTCGATCAAGTTGTCTTTTAAAATATTTAAATTGAGGTAAAACACACAGAAATAAAGTAAACACACAAGAGGCTCGGGGTCGTCCTCATCTAAATAAAAAAAAGTAAAAAGGAAAAGAAATAAAAAATCCCAAGCTAACATATACTACGACTCGTCTTGATACCATTTCCGCCATCTGTCGCTTCAACCTTTGGACCTCATCTTTCAATTCAGACTCCGACTCCACAAAATTCCCCGGCGAATCAACAACTCTTGTGTCCAAGTCTTTGCCAGCCATGACTTTCTTGCTTTTTGACATTGTGTTGTATGGATGAATTGCCAAAGTACCACGAACTAACCACCATCTGTTATGATAACAATGAAAGTAACAAAGGGGAGCAAAACAAAGCCAACATGTTAGCGTTAGAGCATTTATCAGACATAAATATCATATTGTATGCAATGCCCCCTAGTCACAGTTAACGGTTCTAGAATGGCTTCGAGGGTACGAAGGTCATTTGACATCATCCCCACTTTGTTCATTTCAACCTTCTTTTTTCTTTCATTTCTAGCACTTCTTGGCTTTAACGTTTTCCTTCCCCTCCTTTTCTTTTTAATTTGTCACTCTTTTCTTTCCTCTCATTTCTCACATCCACAATTCATTCTCTTTTCTTCTTTTTCTTTTTTTTTTCCTTTCCTTTTTTTTAAGTTTCAGAAAAAATGACTCGATCGAACCCTATGTAGGTTGCCTACGTATCATGCCCCTCATGAATCAGATCAAGTGTAGTTCTTGAAAAATAATGGATAAAATAAACTAAGAAACAAAAATCTTTTTTGGAATTTTTCATTTATAATTTTTTTGGTTTTTCAAATACAAAACAAGAAGTACTATAATAAAAGACTCGACAATCTTAACTAGACTGACAGACTCGATACTATTGTACAAGACTAATGATTAAAAGACAACATAAAATAGACTAAAAAAAATAAAAATAAAAATATTCTTCATGCTGCTCGTGCATGCAATAGCCTTTGACTAGAATGGTCCTGGGGTATTTATCATGCTCAAACTCTAGCAAATTACTCCATACCTGAATGGAAAAAATAAGATCAAATAGAGTTAGTGACTCAAGACACATGCAAGAAAAGATTGGGCTATTTTTGAAAATTAACCACATGACCAAGAGTGGCTATTAATGCAACTCAACAAAGGTGATCTCTAAGACATGGAAATATACATCACTAAGGCTTATATGAATTCAAACTCTCAATAATCATGACCCAACATTAATTGACAGAAATGACCTATTTTGCAAAAATGACCGATATGGCCAGAAGTGGCTAAAGATGCAAACTGAAAAAGGACGAACCTTAAAGACATAAGATTCTTAGTTGTGGACACAAGATCCTAGGACATGGGTAACTGAACCACTTTACAAAAATGACCATATTTTGCAAGAATGACCGATGTGACCAAAAGTGGCTAGACATGTAAGATTTGGCTAAGACCCCGCAAGGCCAAGAACCTAAGACTTACTAGGAAGACCGGACCCTATATGGGTTGCCTACGTATCTCGCCTTGAGAGACGAGAATCAGGTTCGCGTAGTTCGGAAAGATGCAATTAATTTGAAAGAAAAAGCTATATTTTGTCTTTTTGAAAAATGTAAAATCTTTTTGGATTTTTATTTTCAAAGGAAAAAGTGTAAAATCTTTTTGGGTTTTTCACTTTCAATTTTTTTTTTGATTTTTTTTTGAAAATAATGGAAAAGTGTAAATTCTCTCTTTTTTTGGATTTTCTATTTTTAATTTTTTGTCTTTTCTTGAAAACGTTGTGAAAGAAAAAACTAGGCCCTATTTTCTTCATTTTTTTACCCTGCGTTCCCAAACATCGGTCCGCCAAATGACCTTTTACCCTCAAAGATGCAATATTTAGCACATAGTATAGTTAAATATCATTTTGGCCACATGCCCATTTTGATCAAATTTGGACAAGTTTCCTACAAAGGGACACGGTACCTGGGACCAAGCCCTGCTAGGTCTAAATGACATGATGCTAAAATGACCTAAAGGCTGACCTAAGTTTGGGGTTCACTAACAAGGCGATTCGGGAGAGCATATGGTTGATAGTGGCTACTTAAGCATTCCACCCAGTCCATACGTCCGACGGCCCCCCTCCTAAATTAAGGGTGACTCAACAAAGAATTCGTGCATGCGACGCATGCTCCGAGACTTGTTGCAGAAAGAATTGACCGAGTAATGCATATGATGACAGTTATAAAGAAGTAAACACATAAAGCAAAAAATGTAAACAAATAAGCAACTAGCAAATAACAAAATATAAAAACATAATAAAAATCAAGTATAGCTATGAAAAAATATAAAAACCTCAACCAAATATTCTAAAAGCCAACAAAATCAAGTACTAGCTCGAACCCGCAATTTCCCCAGCAGAGTCGCCAGAGATGTCACACCCCTTTTTATCAAACCTTCCATTAAACCCTCTTAAATTAATAAAAAAGATTTTGTGAAGCTTGAAACGGGTTTTCAATTTTGAAAGTGACAAAAATTTATTTCAAAAGGTAAATAACTCAGAGTCGCCACCTGACATTTAATTTCGGTGTGCCAGGTCACCGTTTTTAAAATGATTTTCCTTTTAAAACACTTTTGTCTCTAAAATCAAGTCTGCACCAGAGATTCGGGTAAGGGAGTTCATTTGACTCGGGGAGAAGGTGTTAGGCATTTCCCAAGTCCCGTGAAAATCATGGTTGCGTACTCGATCAAGTTGGCTTTTAAAATATTTAAATTGAGGTAAAACACACAGAAACAAAGTAAATACACAAGACGCTCGAGGTCGACTCCATCTAAATAAAAAAAATTAAAAAGGAAAAGAAAATGAAAATCCTAAGCAAACATATACTACGACTTCTCCACCATGCTCGTCAAAACCTCTAAAATATTTACAAAGTACTTTGGGACATCCCCGGATAATAATATATACAAATCCTTCGGGGCATTCTCCAAACAAATTAACTAAGCGAAAGACTTTTTGCCTCGAAACTATCAAAATCCTAAGGCTTGCGTACCCGAGTGTAGTCGGCCTAAGCATGCTACTAGTGAATAATATAACAAAATAAGTAAATAAAAGAAAAGAAAATAGAAAGAAAAGACAAGCACAATTGTTAAAAACTCCCCATCAGGAAACATGGGATGAATAAACACAATACAACATGCCCAAATCTTTAAGTTCCATGAAAAGCCTTGAACTAACAGCTTCAATATGGTTGTATGGGGACAAATCGGATAAATAGTATGACACATTTTGTACATACACGTGGTCGGCCCTGATGAAGCGCATGATGAGGATGCCACCTTATGGGGACGGCAACATTCGAGGACGTCTTCACTTATGGCAGTACGCCGAGAAGGATGTGGCCCCGCCCTTAAAACATCAAGTCGGCGGACCTGTCTAGGAGGACGCCCCTAATCCCCCCGGTTTATATTCCGAATATGCTTGTAGTATCCGGGCGTCAATGTAATAGTTGGGCGAGGGGGCCTCCTTGCTATATAAGGGAGGGCCTCCCCCCATTTGTAAGGATCGATCAATTTTTTAACAAGATATTTCTCTCTCTACATTATTCTTCTCTCTATTATCAGCATTTCCACTGCTCATTTATTGGATATTCTGCACTAAAATTTATTATCTCTATTTACGAGTCATCCACGCACATTAGTCTAACGATCGATCTTTGATTCATATTACCATTGATTCCGATTATCCCATTGTTTACATTGATTGATTAGTTCAAAGGTATTCAACATCTTTTGAGAAAAATAATTTAGCGCCGTCTGTGGGGATTTCGAGAATCAAACTCGTAGTATACACTCACGAAGATCCGATCAAACAAAAATAAACTCTTAGAGGATGGCTGAAAGTAACACGCGACCCACGATTATGGCTGAAGTTACCATAAACCTCCTGAGTGCCATGAACGAGGCTGGGGGAAGTACAGCCATCAACGCTACTCCCTCTACCGTGCCTGAAGCTGAAACCTCACCTATACCCCTGGGAAGGGACTCCGATCCATAAGAGGCACCTCCAGCGGTTAGGAGGCTACTGGAGGAATGGCTGGCCAGCACCCTGAGCAGCCTGGTAGAAAAACCGCCGCAAGGCTGCGAAAATGCCGCTCTGGCTACCATCAATACCACCACAACAAACGAACAGGAAGAAACACGGACCAACAGCCGACCTGTCGAGACCCAAACACATGACGATACACTGGCCTCCATCCTCAGAAAAATGAAGGAAATGGAGGGCGAAAACCAGGTCCTCTGCGACCAGATGAAGGAGCACCAAGACAGGGTCGACAAGATTCCCGGGGCGCCTAAGCTACTACCTAAGCGGGATGTAGCAAGGTTCGTGGAACAACCTTATTCCGAAGAAGCAGCGCCTTACACCATCCCGAAAACCTTCAAGATGCCCCCATGCCTGAAGGTGTACGACGGGACCACCGACCCCGAGGATCAATTCATCCACTACGTCACCGCAGTAAAAGGTAACGACTTATCTAAAGAACAGGTACCGTCTGTGCTGCTGAAGAAGTTTGGCGAAATGCTGACCGGAGGAGCGCTAACCCGGTACTCTCAACTACCCGCCAAGGCGATCTCGACCTTCGAGGAAATGGCTAATAGATTTGTCACCGCGCATGCCGGTGCCAAGAAAGCAGAAGCAAGGGTGAACGACATATTCGCCGTCCGATAGACCGCAGGCGAAGGCCTCAAGGACTTCCTCGCAAGGTTCAACAGGGTAAGAATGAGCCTGCCAAATGTGTTGGAAGGAATGGCGGTGGTAGCCTTCCAGAACGGGCTCAACAGGGACGGCTCCAAAGC